>KZ308363.1:295995-345073 GCA_000376725.2 Ladona fulva | reverse complement strand
GGCCTGGGCGTTAAGGTAACCCTTGGCTGTGGAGTACTTCAACCCGCGGAGCGTGTGTTAAGGCAACCCCATCGCAGGAGTGTTTCCCCCGGCTTAGTCAGTGGGCGTTAAGGGAACCTCAGCGCCGGAGACCTCAGACCGGGCCTAGATATGTGAATAAAGTCCTTTGTTTACTCGCAGTTAACGTCTTTTAATTCCCCCATTATGTCACTACGACAGCAACAATTCTACGTAAAGTTCCATCCCATACTAGATGTTTGCTGTATTTTATCGTGTCATGAGGAGAGGAAGAGTCCTCCACCAAGAGTGGTGGAGGGGAGGCGGAGGGGCGACGTACCCTAGCGCCGAGAAAATGTACTTATTGTCTTGGTGTATGTTAGTAAATAAACATGGTAAATATAACAAATGAAAAACTATTACCAAACAGCGGGTACATGGGCGAGCAAGAAAGTGTATATTGCGGGGTTGTCTATACTTATCAATTTTCAGTTAATTATTGCAGCGAAACTAAAGCCCAATTACAAGAACCCCGTTTCACTTATTCATCCCTCTACTACCAGTACCACCACAAAATGTTTCATCAAAATCCCCGTACAAAAGTGAGAGCCTATCCTTGTAAGATTGATTGCAGAAAAATGTTAAATTTCAGTATTCAAGAGACTTCTGATTTTGGATTACTCGATCCTCGAAGGCTCTTATAAAATTTCTAATTTTAGCACAGAACTGAATGAAAATTTGCCCGATTACGTTTGTAACTTATCGTTATATATTTCATATACATATGAATCTGTATATCACGAAGAATTTTAAGTGTAATTTGGAAATTAAACTTTTTAGAACGAACTTGAATAAAAAAATCAACTCGATGATTGGCACATGAAAACTGAATTACTCCTCAAATTTTCTACTAACAGCAAAGTGATTCATTGCTCCCGTGCGTCCCGTAAAGCTATTAATTATGAATTATTTTTCCCAAATCCCGCCCGTTCACTATGTTAATTTCACGAAGTTATAATTTTCTAATTGAACTGAGTTAGCCTGATGGGGGGATTCGCAATTTAAATTAGCGCATATATTTTCCGCGAGTATTCCGATAGAATCTTCGCTAGCGTAAGCGATGATTCGAGGTAATCGCTAAATAAGTCATTTCTCCGCGTACGGTGGTTTCGCTGCCGAAAATCAGCGCAATCTCCAATCGCCAGAATTCTAGTGTTTCTAGAATCTTCCGCTAGGGGCTCTGAAGACAGTCAGAGAATGCCCGAAGGGGGGCGTGACACTTTTGGATCGATCAGTCTGCTGTAAGCTTCCATAGTGTGTTGGTGAATTCCGTTTCATTCTGCCCTCCTTTCCATGAGGTTTCGGTAGTAGTTTCCACGCCGGCGCCTAATCCTGCTGGACGTGAGCACGCTTGCCATGGGGGCAAGATGGCCCTCTGAAACAGTGACAACAGTTGGTGCGTATCGTTTCTGCGCTGCGATTGCCCACTCCCAGAAGAAGCACTACTACGAAGACCGCGTGAATCTCATCGCCATAAAGTAAGGTTCGGGAAACATGACCTTGGGTTATGGTTTCATAGTCAATGCGGGGCGCCGCGACATACCTCATCGAGGATTCATTCGCCAAACCTACCTTCCTTCGATAATTTGCGCGGGAAGCCAAGTGTGGTGAAACGCTGAACAATTGTTTGGTTTGGATCCATATAATTATTTATTTCAGATGGTTATCTGATGGGCTCTTTGCGCAGTTCGTGTTTGTTTCACGTCGCCTTTTCCTTTATGCTAAATAGCTAACTCCTTTTATTCTCAACTTTTTGGCTGAAAATTAATTTTTTGAATTAACTGAATGTTAACCCAGCCAACGGTGACGTTTTCAAAATTGGCGTCAATCTTTGTACACGAAGAGAATGGAAATGTATGTGCTGATAAAGTTGATGAAGGATGCTCTTTGTTCTTCACCGGTCGCGGTGGCGGAGAGGTTAACATGCTAGCGTTCCATCCCTAAGGTCTCGGGTTCGAGTCCCGTCTATTTGTATTTTTCTACTCAGGAAATGATTATGTTCGTCTAATGTTATTGTTTACTACTCCTGTCCAGTAAATATATATCACTTAGGGCACCGGAATGATAAATACAGCAAATACTCGCAGCTGTGATAGGGAATTTCTTCAACTTCATTTTCCTTGATGCTAGTAAAAGTGTTGCTATAATGTTCGCAACTGTCCGCTTCCTGCGCTGTGGATTCAATCCTTCCCCAAGTTAGGATCCACGGGGGCCTGCTGTGGATTATTCTCCAGATGGTACAGAAATAAATGATAAATGTTACCGTTCAAGTACATACTATTGAAGCACTGCAAAACAGATGTCCGCAAAATCTCTAAGATATTCATTGATGTTACTGTCGGTTAGCTATGACTTGATATCCGAATTTTCTCTCTAAATATACGATAAATTTCTGACTTTATTTTTATTATGATGCGCAAGGGTACTTAAAGCCAAAAAGTTACGGAGAGCGGAGAGGTTGGGAACCCCTGCTGTACAGCGTAGCGTAGTATCGGTTAACAACGGTCATTTTAACAATCGTCTGATAACGCTAACAAATTACTAGAGATGAGAGAGGGATAAAAACAACTTTTACACGTCGCTACAGGCTTCAATTCTAAGGTAACGTATAAAAGTCGTTTTCATTCTTCTCGCATTATGGATACCTACCGCAAAGTTGAAGCCGTAAGAATGGAATTTGAAATCATAAGAGGGTGTTTGGTTGACTGTCGTGGATAGTAGAAGAATTCATTGTTTGAAGTAATGGCATTTATGGAGAGATAGTTTCTCATAAGTCGGTTAAGATGATCTACTCAGCGTAATTTGAGGAGAATTCATCGAAATCGCGCACAACCCGCTGGAACCCCTCTTCTCTGCACACCCCCACCACTATTGTGCTGTGGAGAGCAAAATTACTCATCGAAAGTAAGGCAGACAAGAATCGCTTGTCTCGACCCTGTGTTTGTGATTCTAGGGTTACCTTTAAAGAAGTCTTTTCCTGGAGTTGATAAACTTCCTTCCCTTAGGCCACTGTTTCTTCGTCAAGCTTTATGTAAGGAATCGGCACAAGTAAGGATGGGCGCTCAATTTCACTCGTTAATCGAAAATAGTATTTTACGATGAGAGGGAATCGGTTTCCTTCTGCGTCGCAGAAGGTCCTTGCCCTTCTAAGGTCTTTGGGTAATTTTAGGCCCATGTATCGCGCGCTTTTTCGCGGCTTCTGATACTGCATTAATAAATAAATATTTTATCATGCAGTAACACTCCTATCATATCGCATGGAAATCTTAATTAGTTATTAACATTTTTATTTAAAGATTAAAATTTTATCAACATAAACCTGGGTAAGTTAATTATTATTCTCAGCCTCTGCGGCTCAAAATACTACGTTGGTGATTGATATTCAGGATTGTGGAATGGTGTTCATGATCCAATCCAGGTCGCTTAAACAAGTTCTTCTTGAAGATTTTCTTTTAAATATAACGAATTGACATAAAACGTACGCATAAAATGAATGACCTCTGCAATCATAAACCTGCCATAAAGGGAAGGAATATCTCAACATCTAACAGATAATAATTTTCGTAATAGTCAGTAACGTCACTGATGATAAATTTCATTTTTCAGAATGAGTTTCTCGTTTTCCTGCTGCTTTGAAAATTGGCTACAGGTATTTATATTCCAACCCGGAGTGAGGCTTGAGTATGTCTCTTATTATTCTTTGACATTAAAACCTCTCCAATAATTTCATCTTTTCTGCGGTAATGAATTTTTCTTAAATAATAGTTTATCGAAGCTTGAATAAACGCTGTAAAAGTTCAATTTATTAGTTCAAATACGTGTAAAAGATTTTGTATGTATTTTCCGTCAGAATTTCAAGCCTATGTACAGCGTACTGAGTTTTTTTATGTCTATCGATGTATGGGACCGAGAACTGATAGGGCCGTCCCTAAACTCCTTTTCGAAAAGGCGTCAGGTGATTGATTTGGGCCAAGATTGCGGTCACGCCACCGATTTGCCACATTGCGGGGGCAGATAAGATATGTCACCTAAGTGGAATGTGATTTGGGGAACGACGGAGGTGGCGAGGGGAAATTCATCTAATCCAAAACCTAGATGTCATCAAGTTGAGGCTTCTGGAATAGAGTCGTCATGATAATGCTAAAGACCCCACATTTAATGAAATAATACGGATTTTTGGTGTAGTATATAGCCAACTATTAACTTCGAGATGAAGCTAACATTGCGCCGAAACTATCCGAAATTCGCCATGTTTACATGAATTAGCATGTATCTGCGTAAACATGGCGAATATATCTCGAATTTCAGAGAGAAAGAGGTTTAGTCCCCAATTTTTCTTCCTGATGGATTATAAAAAATATTATTTTTGTATTGGGTTGCATTTTGGGAACTAAGCGGGTGCCAGCATTCGATTAAGCAGGTTAAGAACAACAGAGATGTTGCTCTTAGAATGAAAGTCAACGTTAGCGAATTTATTGCGTTGCTTGTATTAAATCCTATCTTATCCTTTGACCGATTTACTAGGCGCATGAAGCATATAACAATAAGTTTTTTACTTTTTCTCTTTGATAATATACACCTTTTTGTGAAGTAAAACAGCAATAACTGACTCCGTAAGCCACGAAAATCGTCAAAGATTTTCGATGAGAGTATCACTTGACTGTTGGCAGGCTGGAGCATCCGCCAGCAAATAAGTCTCTCCGTGGGATAGAAATTTACGAGGAGATTGGTTGGCTCTATTTTCCGCCTGTTCGGAAGTTCACTTGGCTCTTTGGTAATTTACTCCCTTTCTCAGGCCCCTTTTGCTTCGAATTTGTGTTTTCCGTTTCCGCCAATACTCATCTAATATTCTCGGAACAGAAAAAGGATCGATGGAATCAGAATCGATTAATCCATAGCGTTATGTAAGTCCTGTAGAATAACCAATACTTAAATACGGTGAATCACCTTGTAGCATTTCTTACGTTTACAGTAAGCCTCATTGTCGGCAATCGCNTAGAGCAACCGACCGGTAATTGGGAGACCCGGGTTCGAGTCCTGGTTCCGTCAGTCGTTTTTCATGTCCGTTTCTCCTTGGGAAGTGTACTAAAGAGATATCTCCCAAAATGATCCTAGGTTCGACTCTAGGTCGGTGAAAAGAATTCCAGGGATTTAAATCCCAGGCACCAGGGAAATTAAAGGTATTTAATTCCTTATCTAAGGAGATTACGCATCTGCGCCGCACATGTTATCGTGCGTTCCCAGACTTATCCTGTCTGTCTCAACCTTTGGATGAAATAGAATTACTTTTTGACGTAGGCAGATTGTCTATTTTTCTTTGTTACCTGCGGACGACACGATGCAGTTGGGCATTTTTAATTTGATGCACTTCCTGAAATGATGTATTCTTGAAACGATAGGATCATCAAAAGCGGAGATAACAAAATGTATTAGACAACGATACCAAGTAATATGGCTGTTGGCTCTGACCCAGTCCACTTTTCTCCGTGGGAATTAGTTGTGGACCAGTGGACTTATTTAAACAGTTGACTTAGATGACTACAACACGGTACGACGAGGAAAGGGATCTTTAATATAAGTATAGACATTGCCAAAAATTAACAGTGACATTGCTTTCCACTCTCTGTCGCTTGAAATGCTCTTTAATTTCAAATCATAGGGAAACTTGGAATAAGTCATCCGAGATGCTCAACCTTTCATTGGCAACCTGAATGTTTAATTGTGGCCCATGTGGATTTTGACAGCTCCTTTGCTATTTATACATGTTTTAGGGCTGCCAGGATATTAAAATTCCATTTTAGGTAAATCTTTCGGGTGAAATAGGACAGGTTTGAAAGATAGCCTTTTGAAACAACACGGATGATTACTTGTGTCCCCTACTGGCCCTCTCTCTATTTTATAGAGATTTCATTACGAAAGGCTTTTTTGCGTAAAGACCCCGAATTTGTCACTAAGGAAAAATGGAGACCTCAGTCCTAGATATCATGGATTTGATCCTAAGAGGCACCAAATTAATATACTTTTCCCATTCAAATACATTGAGCGCATTTTCAAACAATTGTTCTGACATTTTCCGTTTACACAGAATATTGAAATTCATGATGTGGTTAGGCGATATAGATTTCTATCGCATGCCGTAAAGATTTTTGCCCTAGTGGCCAGAGGTTCGACACTAGGACGCATTCATTTTGCTCGTAAGGGATACACAGAGCATCTTTTTCAATTTTTTTCGGAACACTTGCGAAAGAGCGAAATAGCTCAAATTCGTCTAATAAATTGTATTTGCGGTTGTATAACATATTCACGCTTAATAACTCCTAAATTGATCCTTGGTTCGATGCCAGGGTGGATTAAATATTTCTCCTTAAGAAATGCATCTGAAACTCGGAGAATATTTTGGTTTTCTTCCCGATATGAATTCAATTTGATGCATGAGTGACGGGATTTTATTTGCCATAAGATACTGACCATCTAGCTAAGGTGTAATTGAGACATCGCTCCCAGGTATCATGGGTTTGATCCTAGAAGGCCCCAAACATGCTACATTTCGCGATTTTCTGAATCGCGTGAGTTTTCAAATGATTTTGTGGGGCAGTCTTTACGAGTTGGTCTGGTAGTAGCACAAGCATATGTTATATTATCGTAAAGTGTATTCGTTAGTCCGACACTTGAAAAAGAACTATCGAAATACACATGATGGTTCAAACAAAGTTGCTTTTCTAATAAGTTTATTGCCACTTGGCTTCCCAGGAGGAGGATATCTTTATTTCTCTTTTCCTTTTTTCCTAGGTAAACATTTCCCTGCAATACGTATCCATGCGGGCTAGCCAAAATCCAAATTTTAAATCCCCACTTTGTTGGCTTTCCTTTCATATACTGCTTTATATAGTGGCGTTCTTTGAAAGTTACCATTGCTTCATCTATAACAAGTTCACGCCCAGGATTATATTTCTGGTGGAAAGTGTCCATAACAGTTAACAACGGCCTGACTTTTTGTAATACATCATAATCTTCGTCCTTCGGATTTTTTTCGAGAGAAATATCACTTATATGAAAATACTTTGTTATCTGGCAATATATGGAGAAAGCCATGCAGTTCCGAATTATTGGGCAGTCTTTATCCTGACTTTGCCAGTAATCTCTGCTTTCTGGCAAATCAAACACTCCCATATACAGGAGAACTCGTAGTCAGTAGTAACTTATCGTAATATGATGGCTTCCGGTGAATATAACTTTTTCTCAAGCTTCGCTCCACCCGCGTCGAAAGATATCATCGGCGATAAGTCAACTAACTCGTATACTGACCCTAATCCATTTAACGCTCCCGCTCCTTCGAACGGTTTAGGAGAATTAATAAGTTTAATTCCCTGTTTCGGCGACGGAAATAATATTTCTATCGAGAAGTTTCTTGAGTGTATCGAATTAGCGAGTTTTTTAGGGTCTTGGTCCGAACAACAATCACTTTGCGTAGCGCGTCTACGATTAAGAGGCTCTGCGGCTGAGTATGTGCAATACAATCCGCATATTTTGGAATCCTTTGCCAAATTTTCAAGATTTATTAAGCTCAGGTTTATCCCTAAAATATCCTTTGTTTCTCTTGAGAGAATGTTTGTTAATTGCGTACAGAGACCACAGGAATCAGTACTTGAATATTTAACGAGGCTTCGAAAACTCGCAGCACAGATTCAAGATGCATATAGTGAGTTATTTCCGGAGATAGAAAAAGTGACGATGGAAATTCGGATTTTATCACAATTCCTTGTCGGGCTGAGAGAGGAAATCGGTCGTTTCGTATCTGTGCGCAACCCGCGAAATTTAATGGAGGCAGAAGAAATTGCTTTATTAGAGGAGGCAAATGTAAGAAATTATTACAACAAACATTCAGATATTCAAAATGTTATTCCACAAGAGAGTTCGCTGATAGATTCTTTACCCACCGTAAGTTCAACTCCAACCTGGTCTTCAACCACTGATAAAGTAAATTTTGTTCAGCCTCAATCCCAATATTCTTGCTTGTCGGGAATGAAATACTCCAAAAGAAATCGTTATCAACACAGCGGCTCAAAGCAATTCGCTCGCACCCGCCCAGTTTTTGCAAGAAACTGTTATAATTGTGGGAAAAGGGGACACTTGCAGAAAGATTGCCCATTAGTCCTTAGTGAAAATTGCAGAGAGCAAAGGCTCCTTAATTGTACCACTGAACAGANAATCCTTAGGCCGTGACCGTATATAAAGGCGACAGTTTTTGGGGATCGAGGAGTCTCGACTAAGCAACTCGCTTGTCGACTCCACCCTGCGCGGGCGTAAAGGTAACCCCGAAGCAGGAGTCTACACCCCGGCCTGGGCGTTAAGGTAACCCCGAAGCAGGAGTCTATACCCAGGCCGGGGCGTTAAGGTAACCCTTGGCTGTGGAGTACTTCAACCCGCGGAGCGTGTGTTAAGGCAACCCCATCGCAGGAGTGTTTCCCCCGGCTTAGTCAGTGGGCGTTAAGGGAACCTCAGCGCCGGAGACCTCAGACCGGGCCTAGATATGTGATGAAAGTCCTTTGTTTACTCGAAGTTAACGTCTTTTAATTCCCCCATTATGTCACTACGACAGCAACAATTCTACGTAAAGTTCCATCCCATACTAGATGTTTGCTGTATTTTATCGTGTCATGAGGAGAGTCCACCACCAAGAGTGGTGGAGGGAAGGCGGAGGGGCGACGTACCCTAGCGCCGAGAAAATGTACTTATTGTCTTGGTGTCTGTTAGTAAATAAAAATGGTAAATATAACAAATGAAAAACTATTACCAAACAGCGGGTACATGGGCGAGCAAGAAAGTGTATATTGCGGGGTTGTCTATACTTATCAATTTTCAGTTAATTATTGCAGCGAAACTAAAGCCCAATTACAAGAACCCCGTTTCACTTATTCATCCCTCTACTACCAGTACCACCACAAAATGTTTCATCAAAATCCCCGTACAAAAGTGAGAGCCTATCCTTGTAAGATTGATTGCAGAAAAATGTTAAATTTCAGTATTCAAGAGACTTCTGATTTTGGATTACTCGATCCTCGAAGGCTCTTATAAAATTTCTAATTTTAGCACAGAACTGAATGAAAATTTGCCCGATTACGTTTGTAACTTATCGTTATATATTTCATATACATATGAATCTGTATATCACGAAGAATTTTAAGTGTAATTTGGAAATTAAACTTTTTAGAACGAATTAAAACTTGAATTAAAAAATCAACTCGATGATTGGCACATGAAAACTAAAATACTCCTCAAATTTTCTACTAACACCAAAGTGATTCATTGCTCCCGTGCGTCCCGTAAAGCTATTAATTATGAATTATTTTTCCCAAATCCCGCCCGTTCACTATGTTAATTTCACGAAGTTATAATTTTCTAATTGAACTGAGTTAGCCTGATGGGGGGATTCGCAATTTAAATTAGCGCATATATTTTCCGCGAGTATTCCGATAGAATCTTCGCTAGCGTAAGCGATGATTCGAGGTAATCGCTAAATAAGTCATTTCTCCGCGTACGGTGGTTTCGCTGCCGAAAATCAGCGCAATCTCCAATCGCCAGAATTCTAGTGTTTCTAGAATCTTCCGCTAGGGGCTCTGAAGACAGTCAGAGAATGCCCGAAGGGGGGCGTGACACTTTTGGATCGATCAGTCTGCTGTAAGCTTCCATAGTGTGTTGGTGAATTCCGTTTCATTCTGCCCTCCTTTCCATGAGGTTTCGGTAGTAGTTTCCACGCCGGCGCCTAATCCTGCTGGACGTGAGCACGCTTGCCATGGGGGCAAGATGGCCCTCTGAAACAGTGACAACAGTTGGTGCGTATCGTTTCTGCGCTGCGATTGCCCACTCCCAGAAGAAGCACTACTACGAAGACCGCGTGAATCTCATCGCCATAAAGTAAGGTTCGGGAAACATGACCTTGGGTTATGGTTTCATAGTCAATGCGGGGCGCCGCGACATACCTCATCGAGGATTCATTCGCCAAACCTACCTTCCTTCGATAATTTGCGCGGGAAGCCAAGTGTGGTGAAACGCTGAACAATTGTTTGGTTTGGATCCATATAATTATTTATTTCAGATGGTTATCTGATGGGCTCTTTGCGCAGTTCGTGTTTGTTTCACGTCGCCTTTTCCTTTATGCTAAATAGCTAACTCCTTTTATTCTCAACTTTTTGGCTGAAAATTAATTTTTTGAATTAACTGAATGTTAACCCAGCCAACGGTGACGTTTTCAAAATTGGCGTCAATCTTTGTACACGAAGAGAATGGAAATGTATGTGCTGATAAAGTTGATGAAGGATGCTCTTTGTTCTTCACCGGTCGCGGTGGCGGAGAGGTTAACATGCTAGCGTTCCATCCCTAAGGTCTCGGGTTCGAGTCCCGTCTATTTGTATTTTTCTACTCAGGAAATGATTATGTTCGTCTAATGTTATTGTTTACTACTCCTGTCCAGTAAATATATATCACTTAGGGCACCGGAATGATAAATACAGCAAATACTCGCAGCTGTGATAGGGAATTTCTTCAACTTCATTTTCCTTGATGCTAGTAAAAGTGTTGCTATAATGTTCGCAACTGTCCGCTTCCTGCGCTGTGGATTCAATCCTTCCCCAAGTTAGGATCCACGGGGGCCTGCTGTGGATTATTCTCCAGATGGTACAGAAATAAATGATAAATGTTACCGTTCAAGTACATACTATTGAAGCACTGCAAAACAGATGTCCGCAAAATCTCTAAGATATTCATTGATGTTACTGTCGGTTAGCTATGACTTGATATCCGAATTTTCTCTCTAAATATACGATAAATTTCTGACTTTATTTTTATTATGATGCGCAAGGGTACTTAAAGCCAAAAAGTTACGGAGAGCGGAGAGGTTGGGAACCCCTGCTGTACAGCGTAGCGTAGTATCGGTTAACAACGGTCATTTTAACAATCGTCTGATAACGCTAACAAATTACTAGAGATGAGAGAGGGATAAAAACAACTTTTACACGTCGCTACAGGCTTCAATTCTAAGGTAACGTATAAAAGTCGTTTTCATTCTTCTCGCATTATGGATACCTACCGCAAAGTTGAAGCCGTAAGAATGGAATTTGAAATCATAAGAGGGTGTTTGGTTGACTGTCGTGGATAGTAGAAGAATTCATTGTTTGAAGTAATGGCATTTATGGAGAGATAGTTTCTCATAAGTCGGTTAAGATGATCTACTCAGCGTAATTTGAGGAGAATTCATCGAAATCGCGCACAACCCGCTGGAACCCCTCTTCTCTGCACACCCCCACCACTATTGTGCTGTGGAGAGCAAAATTACTCATCGAAAGTAAGGCAGACAAGAATCGCTTGTCTCGACCCTGTGTTTGTGATTCTAGGGTTACCTTTAAAGAAGTCTTTTCCTGGAGTTGATAAACTTCCTTCCCTTAGGCCACTGTTTCTTCGTCAAGCTTTATGTAAGGAATCGGCACAAGTAAGGATGGGCGCTCAATTTCACTCGTTAATCGAAAATAGTATTTTACGATGAGAGGGAATCGGTTTCCTTCTGCGTCGCAGAAGGTCCTTGCCCTTCTAAGGTCTTTGGGTAATTTTAGGCCCATGTATCGCGCGCTTTTTCGCGGCTTCTGATACTGCATTAATAAATAAATATTTTATCATGCAGTAACACTCCTATCATATCGCATGGAAATCTTAATTAGTTATTAACATTTTTATTTAAAGATTAAAATTTTATCAACATAAACCTGGGTAAGTTAATTATTATTCTCAGCCTCTGCGGCTCAAAATACTACGTTGGTGATTGATATTCAGGATTGTGGAATGGTGTTCATGATCCAATCCAGGTCGCTTAAACAAGTTCTTCTTGAAGATTTTCTTTTAAATATAACGAATTGACATAAAACGTACGCATAAAATGAATGACCTCTGCAATCATAAACCTGCCACAAAGGGAAGGAATATCTCAACATCTAACAGATAATAATTTTCGTAATAGTCAGTAACGTCACTGATGATAAATTTCATTTTTCAGAATGAGTTTCTCGTTTTCCTGCTGCTTTGAAAATTGGCTACAGGTATTTATATTCCAACCCGGAGTGAGGCTTGAGTATGTCTCTTATTATTCTTTGACATTAAAACCTCTCCAATAATTTCATCTTTTCTGCGGTAATGAATTTTTCTTAAATAATAGTTTATCGAAGCTTGAATAAACGCTGTAAAAGTTCAATTTATTAGTTCAAATACGTGTAAAAGATTTTGTATGTATTTTCCGTCAGAATTTCAAGCCTATGTACAGCGTACTGAGTTTTTTTATGTCTATCGATGTATGGGACCGAGAACTGATAGGGCCGTCCCTAAACTCCTTTTCGAAAAGGCGTCAGGTGATTGATTTGGGCCAAGATTGCGGTCACGCCACCGATTTGCCACATTGCGGGGGCAGATAAGATATGTCACCTAAGTGGAATGTGATTTGGGGAACGACGGAGGTGGCGAGGGGAAATTCATCTAATCCAAAACCTAGATGTCATCAAGTTGAGGCTTCTGGAATAGAGTCGTCATGATAATGCTAAAGACCCCACATTTAATGAAATAATACGGATTTTTGGTGTAGTATATAGCCAACTATTAACTTCGAGATGAAGCTAACATTGCGCCGAAACTATCCGAAATTCGCCATGTTTACATGAATTAGCATGTATCTGCGTAAACATGGCGAATATATCTCGAATTTCAGAGAGAAAGAGGTTTAGTCCCCAATTTTTCTTCCTGATGGATTATAAAAAATATTATTTTTGTATTGGGTTGCATTTTGGGAACTAAGCGGGTGCCAGCATTCGATTAAGCAGGTTAAGAACAACAGAGATGTTGCTCTTAGAATGAAAGTCAACGTTAGCGAATTTATTGCGATGCTTGTATTAAATCCTATCTTATCCTTTGACCGATTTACTAGGCGCATGAAGCATATAACAATAAGTTTTTTACTTTTTCTCTTTGATAATATACACCTTTTTGTGAAGTAAAACAGCAATAACTGACTCCGTAAGCCACGAAAATCGTCAAAGATTTTCGATGAGAGTATCACTTGACTGTTGGCAGGCTGGAGCATCCGCCAGCAAATAAGTCTCTCCGTGGGATAGAAATTTACGAGGAGATTGGTTGGCTCTATTTTCCGCCTGTTCGGAAGTTCACTTGGCTCTTTGGTAATTTACTCCCTTTCTCAGGCCCCTTTTGCTTCGAATTTGTGTTTTCCGTTTCCGCCAATACTCATCTAATATTCTCGGAACAGAAAAAGGATCGATGGAATCAGAATCGATTAATCCATAGCGTTATGTAAGTCCTGTAGAATAACCAATACTTAAATACGGTGAATCACCTTGTAGCATTTCTTACGTTTACAGTAAGCCTCATTGTCGGCAATCGCAGAATATTTATTATTAAATAATTTTGAAACGAAAACATTTATTGTGAAAAATGATTGTTTGTCTATAATATCTATTTATTAGAACTATTACATAAGTGTCATGCAGTTTAAAATAATTAGTTACTTCAATGGCGATGGGTGTGCTTGATTGGGTTGCTGTAATTAATATTTATTCCGTCCTTTATTTTTTTGGAGAAGCGTAGGGGGTTCAAGGGGAAATACTTAGTAACCGCTTATTATTTATAATTGGGACATTTATTCGCTTTTCATTAGAATGTTAAGAAATTCCTTTATCATATTTTCCGATCTTAATCAAATTTTTTCCCAAGGAAGGCGCTCTCTTTGCCCGAAAAGCTGGCTATTCTTCAAAAATATGACGAAGGCACTCACAATATTGCACAGCAACAGTTTCTTGGACACTCTAGTTATTTAATTCCATTATTGGCAAATAATGTATACTAGACAAGATCACTAAATGTTTTAAGCACTTATTATAAAAAATTAAATAGCCAAAACAACTCGCGAACTCGAGAAGGTGGTGCGTTTTGCTAAAAAAGTGCAACGATAGAAAAGTAAGCGTTACACAAATACTGTCAGACACAGGTTGGGAATCCTTGATTGAAAGGAGATCAGAAGCTAGGCTGCGACCGCTTGATAAATATAGAGAAAGTATGTCTGCTGAAAACTTAATCGGTAACCCCTGTTACTTCAGTCGATCCGACAATAAACGAGAGGTTCGAGAAAATAAGAGAGGTTCGAGGATAAGTCTTAAGGACTCATTCTTTTCGCGAACGATACGCGGTAACATTAAGCTAAAGAGGAAACTCGAACGCGTGGTGTTTACACCCCCTGCCACACGCCGAGAGACGGCTTTGAGGGTATTTATGTGGATGTAGATGAAAATCCTTCCCTGTTTTCCTACTCGCAAGAAATAAAAAGTTGTCGTATCCAATTTATAACTCTATCCCGTTTATAACGCTGTCTTTTGTCGGTTACCTTAAAAGTCTGGTTTTACCAATCATATTAAAAAAATAATGCATGACCTGCGTTTCATTTTTGAACGTGGTATCTTCGCGAGGAAGTTTCGGATTATATCGGAATATTCCGATTTCGTTCTCCCGATCCGATATTGACGACATCGTACGTGCATCACTGAGTTGCGACAATTAGCGCCGCGTGATAATCGGAGGAATTCCCGCGTTCGTAGCTGCAAAATTGGGACTTTTTCATCAAATCTCGCATCCTGGTTCCTTGTGTTGAAAACCCCTTCTGGAACCCTATCGATTCTGACAGAAACCCGATGTGAATAAATTCCAGCCATATGCTGGTGTTTCTGAGGGTGAATTTCATTACAAAATATATACGGTGACGGTCTTTTCTCATAACTCGCCTGTGTTCGACCCGAACGATTTTTCGGTTCAATTCCTTTCATAGAATTGCTAATACTCGATTTTCTGATGCCCTTAGCTGAAAATAGAGAAAGAGATGGAAAAAATTGACGAGAGATCTGATGGCATAAATTACTCGAAAAAAGTCAAATGAAATAAAATTTTATGGTAGCTGTACTAGAATCAGTTGAATTAGCGACGGTTGTTAACCCGCAGGGGTTTGCGTTATTGGTATGTGCCGCAAAAATCAACGCTTTAAAACTGTGAAATAAAACAATGTCCATACAGACTGATGAAAAATCAAAATAAATCAAAAAATTAAAAAGGTGTAACTCATGAATGATATTGAAAATTATGAGATAAAGTGGATGGACCTTAAAGACCTCCATTGATTGCCATTAAGTGAATTTACGAGTTCTGTTATCATAATATGCTCTGCGAATATTCGGCCAATCACAATCATAACAACAGCTTGGGTTATTTCGATGAATTCGTCTGGCCAATATGCAGTGTCTCGGTCACGAGCGATGGAAGATTTCGCCTCAGTTGGATGGCTGGCCAACGGTGAGTTTCTAGATCAGGAGTGGGTTTTTTTTCATTCCGTAAGTTTCACATGGTTTGCATAATCACAATTCAAAATATCAAACAATCTTTTCTCAAAATTTTATTTGGCACGTGGAAAAGTTTTGTGCCGTTTTTGGCATGCGCTCCTAATAAGATTGCCCACCCCAGATCGAGATCTTTCATCGTTCCATTGCATGAATGTATTTAGTCTGCTAATATTTGCTCTCACTTGCCGTGTTTGGCCATTGTATTAACATTCCTTAATGTGTCTACGTTCCTCCGAAAAATTGTGCGTGTATTTTGTATCGGTTTATTCAGTCAGTTTGCTCAATATAATTTAAATAAAGAATGACATTTTGCGATTTTTAACTACGAAAGAGCAATATGTCAATGTACGCATTTTCGCAAATAAGAGCTTGGTTGTAAATAATACTCCGCGAAACAAGCGAAATATAAAGCCGCGAATGACGATACCTGCCTTTACTTCTCGCCATAACATTTAGAAATTCGTAATATTTGTCATTATTATCTAGTCATTGTCAATTGTTGTGCCGTAAGTTCCTTAATTTTACTGATTAAACGCTCTTATTTTCGATATTTTGCAAAGTTCGAATGGAACTATAGGAAATGAATTGATGATATTAATTCTACTCTCCCAACGAAAGAAAAGAAGACTCTCCGTTATAGAATACACAGATAAAGCCTACTTAGTTGTATTGATAGGTAAGTAAAATAAGGTGCTCAAATTTCATCTATTTCCTTGGTTACCAAGAACTGGCCCACCCAAATGTATGTATGCACATCAATGTCTATTTCCATTTACTTGTGGATATTTTCTGCTACGGTTTATTTATTTTGCGCATATTTACTTTTCTAAATAGCTTCCTGTCGAAATTGGCGGAAGGTAGTGTGTCTTTCAGTGTTTCCGGAAACTAGGGACCTTAATCTCTGAACAAAATGCACGATTAGCTGAATTCCTTGCTAATTTAATCTTTAATAATAAATCACTCACTTTATCCCTGTAAGCTCTTTTCGTCCTTTGTGCTCAGTTTTACTTAATTATGCTAAATTACTTGTATTATTAATATATTTATATAATGGTTAGTTTGTATAGTAATTGTAATAAGTACTTAGGTCTGGAACGTGGATTCAAAGGAAAAAAGTTAATTTCCGGCATAATCGCCATGTTAACTTTACTTCAGTTATGAGAATGGCGTGATTTGCACCGAAACCGGTTAACATGTTCACAAATATTTTTTCTGGTGGATTTGTACAAGTGTTGTTATTAAACATTCTTCACTAAAATCTGATTTAAAAAAATCAATATTTATATGTTTTCGCTCCCCTTCTTATGTGAACGTTTTCCCGCACCGTGGGTTTTTCTCTGAAAGCCTCCTGCTCAGGAGTTTTCCCCACACCCCATTCTTTCATTTACTTTTTGCTGTGTTTTTAAAATAATTTTATTTCTAATGCTAATAATTAGTATTGATACTAGTAATTTTATAACTTTGTTCCATGTATGACTTCAGAGATTAGATGTAAGAGCACACATGAGCCGAATAAAGAGTTTTATAATTCTTCTTTAAATAATAAAATCTTCTTTATCATAGCACATCAAACTGTTAATCAGGAGCGTTGTTTCAATTAATACATTGTTACTTAAGAGAATTTAGAGGTATGCTTGAATTTAACTGTCTTCTGATGTATTCTCAAATATTTCAACTCATTTGGAAGGATACTCTTTGGGAACCATCGGCAAAGCTACCAAGCCAGGGTAATTTCAGCTATTTAATCAATAATGCGTAATACTTCACGGAAAAGAATGAACGCAATATTTTTCATGCACATTGTACATCGATACTTAAAAATTCATGTTCCTTTAGAATAGCTGCGTTTGAAAAATACTGAAACCTTTATGATTGATATAATTTCACTTGCTACGTTGAAATTAGAAGTGATTTGAAATTACTATTATGTTACTACAACAGTTCATACGCCAGCATTTCTCTGGGGGTTGACTCAGGTCCTAAAATTGAATGGCAGGGCAGGAGCGGGTTTCTTGATCGGAAGAGTGAAGTAAACAGAAGAACATCTTCCATTGCTTCCATTTACGTGAGGCCAATTTTCACGAAGCCTCGTTTAACTACGCAAAGTCCATCCTGTAAATAATGTGAAGTACATTTCGTAAATAATATTTGACGTCCAGATGGGTTCCACTTGACGCACCACACGAACTGGTGGTCAGGTGCAGTCTAAGCTTTTCTGAGAGTGGGTTTGCGGTTCGAAAAGGCAACACAATTAAATTACTTCCGGAGTGAGGTAGTTCTCTCTAGTGGCGTGGGAAAAAGGGGGCCTGAAGCCTTGCTCTGCCAAGTTATTTATACAGAAAGAAACGCATGTGACTAAATCATTAATGCCGTCACGTGCTCGATTCTAGAAATGAAACGGCGGCTTTCACTTACGATGGCAACTCATGATGGATTGAAGTTTGAAGGGAAAGAATGTTTGAGAATGAAGGGGGTATATTACTTGCTTATTATTACTTAGTCTCATCCACGCTGTAAATGTCCTTTTCTTGGCGTTATTCTTTCTCGACGACTGCTTCCTCTTTTTCCAAACAGTCAAATGTTCATGATCTGCTTTTTGTATTCGTTCTACCGCTGTGACCGCGCGGATGTCTTATTTCTTTTAGTTTTAATATGCATACAATTAACGAAGAACCCCTTAAAGTATTGCTTTTGTTAATTATGACGATAGTTACAACAACCAACGGAGAAATAATTTTTGGCGACGTCATAGTATAATTAAGGGTTTTTACAGCAGCTGTTGCATTTATTGAGGCTAGGAAATTTATTCTGATGGCCTCAAGGTCGATTAAAATATCGGTTGTTTTAGTGATCGTTGAAATGCGAAATTTTCAATGCTATTATATCAGCAATGGTCATAGGAGCATATAAAGTTAACTAACCAAAACTGTGGGCGAGAAGTTCGATAAAAAAATTAACTGCTAGGAAAAGATGCGAGTAGAAGGAAGTGGGGCTCGCGATACGAAACTGCGGAAGGGAAGGAGAGAACCTCATCCCTCCTCGGAGGGGTTGCAGATTATTTTGCGGTCTGACGTCGAAGATCGGGCGAACAGCATTTCCTCTTGATCTTATACATTAATGAAATTAACAGTACTGTACATACACCTGGTTTGAGTCTCTCGCACGGAATCCGACGCTATTCACTCGTACAACAAGATTTCTTGAGCATTATCATTTTGCTCTTCTTTTAATTATTTGCATTTGCGTTTCTTCATTGTTACTTTTTCCACAATTTAAGACAATTTTTCTTCCGATACATAGTATAAAGCCTGAGTAGGATATATGCGTTTATAATCAATCAATTCTGGAGATACTTGGTGGAACTTCTCCATGATTAGTCCAAAGAAAACACGATCTGACTCCGTCCACAGAAAATATATTTGAAAAAAACATACGACCGGTTTCGAAGGTTCTTCGAACGTTAAACTTTGAATCACGATAGTTTGTCTGCAAACCCATTTTTTATGAAGTCTGCTAGGCCTTATACTGTGTCCGTAATTTTCAGTGAAGTTCGATTGGCTGTAAAATTCCAAAGGAATTTTGCCCGAAATTTATTATTATCTCTTCTTGGTAAGCGGAACGATGAAAGGAAAAGATTGTTGGTGGATACGCTAAGTTTAAAAAATTCTCTTCCTCAAGTTGAGAATGGTTTTAGAAATCAGACGTAAAGCATGCATTTCTTCCTACTTTCGTGAATATATTCTAGAATGTCGACATTTTCATTACTTTAACCGTTTCGTTACATTGTGAAATTTCATTGCATGATAATCCGTCGAAATTTCTTTTTTCTAATGGTCTTGATCGTGTCGTAAGCGTGAGCAAGAAGTATTTTAACTCCGTAGGGATACAGTGACAAGGTAACTAATCAATTTTAGGCAACAAACTGAGATTATATCACTGATAATCGCTTAAATTTGGCCCCTGCGATAACAGACAAGGGGTAATAACATGTAATTTATGGGTTCCTTGAGTCGGATAATACGGGATAGTGGTGGCCTTAATCTCAGTGTAGGTGGAATCGTGTACTTATCCTCAGCTAACTCTGGATATTGCAATCAGACTGTTATCCAAGAAATTCTGTTATCGTTTTATGGTTTTCTATCTCATCCAGCGTTCTATGTGCTCACAAGTGAGGAAAAAAGACGTTAACTCTCCATGCACCCCACCCAATAGCAATAAAAAGAGGAAATGTCAAGCAATAGAGACGCATCTATTTTCCTAAGTTCTACGCGTACCCTCGGGTTAAAAATACCATTCCAGGTTTTAGAAATGAAGGCGTTCTATTTCATTCGACCTCCCGTTCAATCCATCACTCACTTACGCACTAAAATTAGAATACGGTCATCAGCGATGCTTTCATACCTTTTCTATTACAGACTTGTCATTCAGAGCATCATAGCTGACTGCTACGCTAGTACGCGGGCCTTGAATCGCAGAGATAAGCGGAGTCAATTCAAGGACCCGAAAGGCCGGAGCACATGTGGAGCTCTCGGACTGAAAAGGTTATGGCGGACGGCATTCAAATAGGTTGTTCTTTTAAGTCTGCGATGCAGGAGTCATAAGCAGCGTGGTAATGGGGCGGAAAAAACGCTCCGTTGGGAAATGTGACAAACTATGAGTCGTTTCGTTACGTAAGAAGCCGTTGACGGTTAAGGTCATTTCTCTAGTTTGAAATTCTGACGATGAAGGTGATAATGGCGATTACCATGACGGAAAATAATTCTTATGCGACCTGGAACCTTGCTAAGCCTTCGGGGGTACTGGATTGCCGTAGGAACAATTACTAGCGAGTAATATCTCAACCTACATTCATGAAAGTAGATCGCGAAAATTATGAAGTTTGTTAGCTTTTCTTCTGAGAAAGTAATACAGTGTTCGTGAGGCAAAAGATAATCTGAAGCTATGATAATATGATATATTGCCTTCGAAAAAGAGTATTGTATTGACGAGTTTCAGGGATAAAAATCTACACATACATCAATAGGTAAGACGTCTTTCGGCGTGAGGCAGGTGACGTAAACACAAAGCGTTCGAGTTACCTCTTTAGCTTACTGTTCTCATTGTGACGTAAACACAAAGCGTTCGAGTTACCTCTCTAGCTTACTGTTCTCATGCATCGTTCGCGGAAAGGAGTCCTTAAAAAACTGCGTAGTCCATATGGGGCCTTACCGAGGTGAAATAACTTTGCTCTGTAACCTACCATCACCATCGCATCTACCCACAATGTGCTTCATAAAACCGAGCCTTTTAAGTTGCTTTACCGCAGATTTTTCGGACATGTGTGGTCCAGTTAAAGTTATTTGCAAGAGTGATTACGAGATACTCTACTGACTCGACTACATTCACATTCATTCCACTAATTACGTACGGGTGGTTATGACGCAGTTGTTTACTTTCGAAGATATTATATATAGAGGATTTACTAACATTAAGATCTTGTGGCTATTTTTCGTACCTACTTCGAGTGTGAGCTAAAATGTTTGATAGCGAAATGTTACCTTCGTCGCTTGATATTTTTCTATAAATTACCAAGTCTTCCGCAAATACTAATCGACGTCTTTGGAAAACATACTCAAAGTTGTGAGAAAAATCAGTGGCACAATTCATTGGCAAAGTATTCCGCTGGAAACTGAACAATTTTGAAAAGGAAATTTATTTGAAGAGGAACCATCATCGATTAGTAGAATAGTGAAAAGAAGCAATGAAAGACGGAAGAGAGGAGTTGAAAACTATGACTGGTAATCACTAACAAAGATAACTTTATCCTCCCACTACAGTCTTTAATTATTTGATAGATAGTGATGCTACGGAAATAAAAGATTTTCCGGCCTATCTTCTTCCGTCTAAGTAGGATCTCGTATTGCGGAAAAACGGCAGATAATATCAAAATGTTCTACTCATACGAGAGAATGGGCATTCACTTGTCATTTACACGCACACGTATCCATAAGAAAAATTAGCTGCGTCTGTGAAACAATGATAAACATTCGTCTGGAAATTAGTTTTTGTGATAATGAAATAAATCAGTGAGAGAATGAATGAAAAGATAGGAAATTGGATTGTTTGAAGGGTTATGTAAGCCAGCTTTAGGATTCATAATAATTTAACGTTGCCTATAAAGTCATCAGCGCAAAAACCGGTCGGATTCTCAACCCCTTAAAGTTTTGGAGAGGGAATGAATCGTACAAGGCAAGATGAGGAGTGAGGTATAATTAACGATCCTGTAGGATTGGTTGAAAAGTCGCTGTTACTTGTTTGGTTTATTCAGCTGCGAATTGTGTGTGTGATAATTTTTAACTCAAAAAAACGTAGTCTCCTCAGAATTGCATCCACCAAAATTTCCAAAAGGCTACATTCTCGATACCGTGTTAGTGACCTTTCTACCAAAGTTGAGGGGTGGTGTTCGTAACAGGAGGATATAGCACCGCTTTCTCTTTTAACCTCTTAAATTTGTGACACAAAATAATGCCTTGAATGTCTTCCAGCATTGGAGACAGAAGAAAAATAAAGGATTCAATGAAAACTTTTGATATAATTCACCAACACTTCCTTATAAGCAGTTTCAGTGTACTAACTTCACATTAGACGGAGTAATTACGCTGCGTTAGATTCTTTTCATAAAGACTGCATGATTCTGAAGGAAATATCCAGATTAATAGAAAACAATGATTGTTTTAATAGCCATCAATTCAGCATTTTTCAGAACAATGTAATCAATTTAATGTAGTAATGTAAACAATGTAATGTAGTAATCTATGTACCATCCGGAATAACACCAACCAAAGGATTGTATGACAAGGGGTAATGCCGGAATCCGGGTTGCTCTTAAAATACCGGATTTATAGCTCACAATATGTTTAGGGAAACATAAATTTACCCTCGCCGTAGGAAAACAGATACTCTTTAAGCGTTTGTATGAATGGTTAATGTCAGGGCCGGCCTGAGGTGTCGCCTCGGGCTGATAGTCATCCACATCCCTCTCCCATAAAACAAAATAAAGTATCCATTTAATGAGTAACTTATCTTTTCGAATAATATGTATGGAATGGAATGCATCTAAAATTAACAATAATTAAGGTAACATCAATATCATTACTCAAATAATTTTCACTCTAATTTTAAAATTTAAACATTTTTATAGAAAGCAAATTCAATATAAAAATCAGCGGTTATTACCTGATGCAATCGGTTGGTTCATCGAACTTTAGTTTCAGAAGTAAGCAGTTTTATCGGGACAATTCCTTACTCGTTCTGTTTTTATAATACCTTGAAAACACATTTTTACAATCAAATTATTGTCATTATTTGACCCATTTTGGCGAGGCTAGGCCTTAAATTTCCACAGCAATTCTTAAGAAAGACCTTATGACTCATGTATAAAGAAATTTACCAAATTGCTGAGTGTGCTTTATAATTGGTTTATCAACGAAGAGATCATCTATTAAGGTATACGTGCCGCGTCGGACTTTCGACTAAAGACCAACGTTTTCTAAACATCGGCGTGCCGGGCACGTCGTCGTCGTTCGTCGTTTTCTTTCACACCCCTCTTCCGTCATTCATTGCTTCTTTCCATTTCTCTACAAATCGCCAATGAGTCTTCCATTACATTTCCTTTCCTAAAGTTATCAGTGGTATACTTCTTCAAAGACTTTTGCAAAGTGATGTTTTTCAAAACATTGTCTTTGAGGTTGTTCTCGAAAAATTTTCATCATTTATATACATATACATATATCCATTTCCTTTTTCAAATAGCAACAGGTTTCATTGCTCAATAATTGCTTTCATTTTGGTCGCCGTTCGTTGAATGCTATGCACAGTGTTATTGTACTGTACTAGTGTTTTTGTACGTGGGCTTGTTCCGCATATAGCAGTTTGACTCAGGGAGGAAAGCAAGGGCAGAATATCTCACTGCTCATCTTGCTAAATACGTCTTGCTCACTCTTCAAAGTATTTTGTTGCTAGTGGTAGAGAGATTGAAGATCAAATCAAAATTAAGGGTAATGGTCTTATAGGTACACAATAATTAATTATTTAATTTTAATTCGTTTCCCGAATTAATCAGAATCTACGAGTAAACGTTAACCAAAACAAATCAAAGCAAGTTCTGCACCGTAAATCAGCCTCGGAATGATTTCCATGTGCGAGGAGATGGTTAGAAGTAAGGTTAGTCACGATTGCGTCATACTCCCCAAATAACTACTTCAACCTGTTTTCCCAGATAGCGCAATGATTCTCGTGTAATATATATATAAAGGCGACTCAAGAACTAATTTTCAGCCAAGATTAATACGCCTGCTCCTTCCATCTTTCTTTTTCACCAGACACAGTGCTACCTCGACTTACGAACTGCTCGACATTCGAACTTTTTGTCATACCAACTTTTTGCTTACTACGAACTTAATTTCTGGATACGAACCGGAAAGAAATTACGGAAGGTTTTGATGTAAGACCTTTTAACTTTTAACCAAGTTCCTAAGTCGAAAAACCACTATTCCCTATTCCCTTTCGCGTCTTAATATGCCCTAAATATTCAGAACCCTTCGGATGCCCTAAATTTTTGCGTTTTAAGAAAATTTGTGGTGATGTGTATAAGTGAGTAATATTTGCGTGAGATGGCAGCATTCATTTAAATGTTGGCTTTCTCTTGATGGAGAGAGACGTAATCGCTTTTCGTGAAAATGGTATTCGACAGTTGTAAGAGGTACTTATTATATGTATAAAATTATACCTGTAAAAGTATTCTTATTTTACAGTTGGAATAATTATTATTATCAAGTATTCTATTCGGAAAAAAACATTTTGGCCGTCCGAGGGCGAAAATTTATTCAACTAGAAATTCATTTAGAATGTTCAAAAGGATAACGTTTTCGTCGTTAGATCTCGAAGAAATTCTTAATTTTTTAAAGCGATTTTGAGGTAAAATCCTTTTGCGTCAAAAATTCATTTCAGCTCGTGATACAGATCTTCATTAATTTTCCAAGTACTTTATTTGACATAATTTCAATTTCTCCTGGCATATATTAGCTTACCATTGCATTGGTCTTAATGACTCGCTTTTTTCATGATAGATTCCTGGATGAGTTCCTAGAAACAGTTTTTAATGATCTTTCTTCAGCTCTTGCTGGAGTTACTTCTTTCAATAAGAAATTTCAGATCGGTATGTTTGTCTTACTTCGCAGTTAATTCATTACAAGGTAAAGAATGGTAAATCTTGAGTAGCTATAGTATTAGGATAACCTCAATTTGGATTAAATATTAAAGTGCACTATTACATACTTGTAGTTTTCTTAATGTTGTTGTTGTATAACCTTTATGTATTGTAGATAAGCGATAAGGACACCGTGATCTGATTTATATGAATTCCATTCCAGATTGGAAAAGATTCAACAAAAGTTTTATAAAATTTTTATTTTTTAAAAAGACGTATGTAAATATGAATTAGAAAAATAACAATTATTTGATCTCAAACTTTCGTGTCCCGAGCGACCTTCCGGCTTGTCCGTGTCTAGGGTCTGTGTCCGTGTCTGATACCAAACAATATCATAATGAATCTATGAACTGTTCGTCGCCATTTCTGGTATCCTAAGTACCTAAAAATCACCACATGTCTAATATTTAGACAACATTATTCTTATTTACAGATCTGGAACACCCTGAAAACAGAAAATATTTCCCTGGGAAACCTGAAAACTCGGAATTTCTTAATGGCTGGATAGTGGGCACACAGTATACTGCTTATTGGCGCAGGTATACATCTAGACACAGTTATATTCATCTATTTTGAAAGTCAATCATTGGATAACATGGTGAGCCTTATTCAATGGTAGTAGAATTTTCTAACGACTGCTACACATCCTAACATACTTTGGAGCTTGTTGCTAATAGGTGTTGCGTTTCTTGTTTCCACGCTTGTTGTCTATGCTTTCATTGTTTAGTACTTGTTGAATCAGGTTTACGTATGTATTTAAATTAGCTATTTTTTCCAAATTTCGGATCACAAAATCAAGATGAGTCTTATATATATATATATGGAATTAATATGTATGTTTATTTCCAGTTAACCTGTTCTTTCTCTTTACGTAACCCTCATCTGAATGAGGAAATAGTGGAAGCTTTTGCACTTTGGCGCGAATTCCTGAAGGGTGAATTGACAGTCTTAGCAGTTGATACCTGACAAGAGTAACACTCTTGTGATATTCGATGTTATGTGAGGACTTAGTGTTTTTGCGAAATGGCGTTTAGAGCTCTGCACTGCGGAAATTTTGAAGTTTCTAAGTGATGAACAATCGGTGTAATACATTTGAAGGTTGTTCCACGAAAATTAACTGAAAATACTTTTAGAAATGAGTTTTTTTATTTTATTAATCCTTATATATGAAGAACGTTTTAATTGATCTCAGTTATAAGAAATGTTTTGATTTTCCGAGACACCGTATTATCCGTGGTAAAAAACTATACAGTCTCTCCGTGGAACAGATATAAATGCTCGGAATGTGAAAATCTATTGGAACTTCAATTTAACAACATTTTTATTCTTATGTTGTCGGAGGCCTTCGCAACATTCTATGATTCTTATTGAGATATCGCCTTTTCATTAAATATGCCTTTGTATCACGCATACGCATTCTAGCAGCTTATCGCATTCGTTGTGATCATTGCAGCGGCAGTGTAGACTTGCCAGTTAACAATCCGTCGGATTTTCTACGTTTTATTTTCGCTCAAAAGCCTTCCGTAGTATCCGAGGAGGTCTCAGGACGTTCCAGATTATACTGCGATACATTCTTTTACATAACTGAATTGCCATATCCGTTTGACTTACGTTCCTTGCTTCATTACTGGAAAAATATCTCCAATTTGGAACTACCGATCATTCCCTCAGAATCAGGCTGTCTAAGAGTAAAAATTAAAGACTATGAAATGATTGGTAATCTAACTTAGGCCTCTTACTTTCCGGGTAACAATATTAACAATTTAACTACGATGCAGAGTCAATTACTCTGTTAATGGGATGCTATTTTGGATTTTTAAATTTTCTCCGTGCAAAGTTTACTGCATTCCGTCATCCTCAATTTTTTGTCTTTTTACATTTAAGTTGGAAAGTTGAAAGACTAATAAATCATTGCTCATCAAAATAATTGTTATATGTACTCGGCAATGTATGACCGCAAATATTTTTATAGGACAACTCCTTATTTTTCTTAAGTTATTTTGTATTCTCCCATTCGATTCTTTTTCTTACTTTGTATCATAATTCTGTCGTTTAGAGCGTGGCGATACTAAAAGCAAAGAACAAAAATTATCGATTTCGTGGGATTTTTGATTGATAAGAGTTTAGGAATATTTGCTAGACTGTTTAGGCGTTGTCCTTTTTAAACGAATTACGTAACGTCTCTTTTTCCAGAAAATGCATGTGTATCAAAATGAGATAAAATAGTTCTGAATCTGGTTCTGTTTCACTTCTTAGTGTCTACTATATCGAGACTGCGAAATCTCCATGCCTTTGTTCCGCCTGTCGTCTGTCACCTTACACGTGACGTTTTCTGAATGCGATTTTTATTTCTTCTCGACCCCCTTTCGTATCCTTTCCGCTTGAACCATTTCACTCCTCCATTTTCTGGAAAGAGTGCCACCGCTACGACTACGCGTTCAGTTTCGTCCTAAATTATCTCTGGCGCAAGAGCGTTCAGCAGCATTTCATTTTTTCAACCTTTCCCCTAATTCTAAAATTATATCCCTTGCTCCGCCTTTTTCTGCCTCAATTTTTACACGTCCAACTTAGTGTTTGCTTCCGTGTTTACGAGCTCTTTACTAACCAAATTGATTCATAATTGTGCGCTCTGATTTTTTATTCCAGCTGCAGCTGATTAGATACCAATGGGTCTCCCTTAACATTAAAGGTTTCGCACTTTTTTTGGCGTAATTCTTTCCTTAACGTAACTTCACAAAAAAGTGATATTCGATGAATTAGGACTGCGGACGAATGCTTGCTTGATGTCCTCAACTTTTTCTTTGGAGACACTTGGCCTACCTTTCAGAACAATACCCGTGGCAATAAAATACAAGTATTTGCCATATTCGACTCATCGAAAAGTATCTCTGCCGATTTCTTAGAAAAACTGTATAGCCCACTTGACTTCGTCAGATTCGCTAGCGGAAAAGAAACAAATAGCCCTTTACCATTTTTAGATTTGAAAATAACTGGAACACTAAACAATCTCAAATTCAGCATTTGCCGCAAACCACCTCATATCACACAAATCAGCCCTCTTCCTCTCAATGATAAAAATATCGCTTAAAATACCTCTACAACAAAAAGAATTCAAGAAAGAATCAACCCGCATCAGAAATATCGCATTAAAAATGGATATGGACTATTGCTGATAACATTCTGAGGAAAGGAATAACAAGTGTGAAAAATAGTGACATGACTGGGACTCGAACCCAGGTCTCCCACTTTCCGGGTGGGATTTTTAAGCATTCCCTTAACAGTGTGGAAGAGACGCGGCATGGTAGTTCAGTGGTTAGAATACCTGCCCGGAGAGTGTGAGACCTGGGTTCGAGTCCCAGTCATGTCGCTATCTTTCATACTTGTTATACCTTGGGATTTAGCCGGACGAGTTCATCGTGCAAAAATTAACACCTTTACCTTAATCATTCTGAGGAAACACAAACATAAACTCAACGTGAAACAACTCACAACCCCATTCTCAATTCAAAACAAAAAAAAACATAACTTCGTAAAATTACCCTTTACACCAGGAAAAAGCGACAAATTGAAACATATTCCTCAAAATTTGGCCAAACCCAAGTATTCGACAATAATAACCAACTTAACCTCAATAATCCAAAAGATAACACCCCATCAATACACACATTCGGTATCTATGAAATATCAGATCAAGACTAAGTGATTAATTCTATATCTGACTAAGTAAACGAAAATTAGGGACCAGACCAGACAGAAAGTGCACCTAACACTAATCAGAAACAACCAGATAAACAAATCAAGCATGGCACGACATATACAACAACAAGGTCAAAGAATTAACTTAGACAAATTAATGCTTGCATTTTCATTCACCCAACAGACCCCCCCGCTAATGAATAACGACTTTGCCGAATTCCCCTTTATAACCACTCCCTGACCGCCCTCAGAAAAGAAGACAACCCTCACACTCATACAAGACGTAAAGAATGATGAAAACCGGAACATTCACCTCTTTTTCATTTCGCTTCATGGAAACCTATGAAGATGGAAACATTGTTACCGAAATGTGCAAAAGGCGATTCCTAAAAGCTGGTAATGTGGAACTTTCTCTTCGTCTCCAAACGCGTTTTCCATCTGTCGACGTAAGGTTTACGGAGTGTTTTTAAACCTATAATTTTAAACTTCTATCTCTAATGATGCCATATTTGAATGATCAAACTGCAGCAAACCTGATGGAACTAGTAACGGAAGCCAACCATAAGAACTGAGATATATCCAGTTTTCGAATTCTAAGACCCATATGAAATTAGGGAATTCCGATAGGAACATCCTGTACCCTTCGAAGTTTAGCGTAGGCGATAGTGTATTACGAAATGCTGCTACTATTTATAGTAGCAAGGTTTGCATGGTGAATGGAAGATGGCATCGAAAGTATGGTTTTCATAGAAATAACGCTGTGCTCAGAATTTCCGTATTCCTGTGTTTAGATAACCATCACAGGTGAGATTTTTTCACATTAACGTCAAGTAGCACGTGGTATGTGACATGTTTGATCTGGAAAAGATTTATGAATGATGGTTATAATTTTGTGAGATCAAAATGTAAAATGTAAAATCTAATTTTCATATGAAATAGGACGATTCTTGAGTACTGTTATCTTTAACCGATGAAATCTATGTTAGCGGCTTCTACCCATGATTTGGTATTGAGACTAGATTACTGCATTGTCATTCTTTCTATCAGTTTCCTTTCAACAGAGTCTATATCGGAACGAACTTGAATACTTTTTCGGAAAATCCGAGAATATCATTTTCTGTAGAAATAGGCCAGGTTTGACTCCGTGTATCTTTTTAATGTAAAAAGTATAAATAGCGAAAATGTATACACGGAAACATATAACCCAATCTTTTCTGCGTAACTATGAAATTTCACTCTTTTTTTTGAATCATTAATGGCCTCTTTTTTTCGATTCTAACCTACTCTGCGTCGTACAAAATGAAGGTAAGCTTATTTACGACCTTTATTACGCACCCTGAAATTCCTCGAGCTTATCATTTATAAATTCTTATTTTCTCTGAATTAACTGAGAAATTATAAAATCCTTAAGTTTACGTATTGAGGATGGAATCACTCGGCAACTGTTTTGCATTTTTCATCTTCAGCACCTTTTCTTGAAAGTTTTCCTTTCCGGCTCAATAAGTACAAGTTACCTTATCTTCAGTACTGAATCCGTTCTGTAGCTCCGTGATGTTTTCAGTTTGTCTAACAGAAGATAAGATACGTGTTTGTCTTATTTACTTCCATAGCGCGTCCTTTAGGACGCTGCTGCAGTTCTTTATTATTGCTGATATTAAATGAAAATTTTCCTCTATATCCATCTGTCTTGTATGTAGTGTACAGGAAAATGTGAACGTCTCACTAAGATTGTAGCCTACTCTGAGTTAGTAAGTGACGGTCAACGCATGAACATCTGCTGCCGCTACGTAATCCAGCGAGCCATGCGAAGCTAAAAAAGGTACGTGAAGCTTCTCAACCGGTTTGCCGGATGTTGCCCAAGTTAATATTTGCCTAAATATTGAGCCATCGATGCCCTTCGAGGAATATTTTTAATCGATAGAAATATATTGCTTGAAATTTTTTTTCCCTCTTCTAGTTTTTATTTCTATTTTCTTTTTGGAATTGTGGCTTTCGTTTTTTAAGTGCGAAAATATTGCTCAAGTTTCGGCATAGTGAATGTATTGCTTAGTAATGTGACATTGGAAGCAATGACGTTGAGGAGCACTGTGTATGCCTTCTGCCTTCTGTAATTACTCTATCTGGATTTGTCACACAGCGTGCTCAAGGGATAGCATGGATGACAATCTAAAATTCCATCGCAAAATGACTCACTGGGACAGATTTTTCAAGCAGAAGACTTTACACGTTACAGATTTAAATTTATCTCAAAATTTCCATGGCAGTATTGCCGTTGTATGCCATTGGCGTTCGAGGTACTGGGTTTTCTCTATTCTCTATCGGGTAAATAAAACGGGGAATTTCTGAATTCTGTAAATAGGTTGCTTTAATTTCTATATTTCTGTCCGCGGATTTCAATAGAGGTAGCTTTTTCGTCATATCATGTCTAAAATTAGATATCAAGTATGTTAGTTACTACCAAAACTTATCTATCAAATGTAACGTTATTATTGTTTAATATATGAGAATGAAAGAGGGCCAATGAACGTAGTAAATCCATTCTTAAATGTTGTCCGATGATCGTGAGATTGGTTTTACTGACGTAATTTTGTAAGAATCATGTTTTAATTTTTACTCTAGCGAATTGAGTGCAGCGCCACATATGTTGACTTACGAACTAAATGCGTTTCAGTTCAGATTTCCCAATAATAAGTAAATAAACCTGTTTTTAACTATATCTTTTCGTTTTTTGGGTTCGTATCTTGAATTTGTTTGTATTTAGAGGTAAAGAGGAGTAGGATAGAAGCTTAAACGTCTAGAAGTTCGTATGTGGATCGGTTCTCAAATTGAAATACCTCTGCATTCGATTTAGTAACTGTATTGCAAACTTAATAACAAAGAATTAATGAATCTGTTCATTTTGGTAAGAAATGCTTTTAAAATTTATGAAAAAAGTAATTTTTAATATATTTTTACCAGATACACGAGACAGTTTTTCCGCAATGTAGTTTGCTAAATTCAATTGATTTTAAAGATGTTTTGAAATATTGATGTCATACAATTGTCTACTAAAATTTTGGTTTATTTGTAAATTAAAATTTTGTATAAATAATATTGTAATTTCGAGTGTAATTAGTTACCGTAAACATGAGATACTTTGTAAAAGGTGTTCTAGAACAAGCTTTATTTCCCCCTGATTTATGATTTGAAGCTGAGTTGCATTAACATCCTATCCTCATAAACTGAACTGCATTGACACCTCTGCCCTTCTCGTAGAGCACTTCAGGAGTTTTCTGATCATTTTCATCCACATAACATCCAAAATTTGGAAATTCGAGTCACTTTATAACCGTGTTCTCGAAGTTCTCTTCCAAGTTTACACATGCCACTCCAGGAACCAACTGCGTTAAACGATATGCTGATGTCATATTTATTTTCCTCTTTTAAGTCCTTTATGTATTCCCTGCAGAGCTTGAGTACGTAATGGCAGATTGAGTCTTTTCCGTTGAAATTCATCGCATAGGTATCTTACGAAATCATCATTGCCACCCTTGGCATTGAAAACGTAAATCTCAATCGTTGTCTTGCTTGAAGGAGCACGATAACAGAGGATGTCGGTTATTTTAGACGATTTCTTCCAGAAATAGCACATCAACAGCAAATTAATATCGTTTTCTGGCATTATCACGACTCGAGTGAACTAAACAGTGGAACACTACGAAATAAGTCGTGTTCCGTTGAAATCTCTAAACTCGGTAAGGGTTCGGTAAGAAAAAAGTTTGGGAAACGCTGTACTTAGCAATAGGAATCGGAAATTGTTTTGTCCTTGAAAAAGACTATGTGCATAAACAGGGCTGCATAAGTGGGTAAAATAGCCGCTTTAATAAATAATGCTACTTTTGAAAGAGTTTTTATTCATTTGCCGCTTGATTTCTCATTGTAACCTCTAGCAGCGTGATGTTTAGTATGCCAAAGATGGACATTTTCTCGGTAGCCAAATCGGGATATGTGGGAAAAATAACTCGGAAGAGCTTTTAAATAAAAATAAAAAGACTCACGAATAAAAGCTAATAATTAAAATAATACCTACGCTAAAAATTATATTACCTTATCTACAGTAAAAAACTCCACTCGGCTCAACCGAGTGCAACCTCGATGACTTAATACTGGTGACTTCACCTACGCGGGAAATTCATCCCGCAGCCAGGGTTGGGTTTCGTTTTTCTCTTTTAAACAGATAGACAGATAGATAGACTTTGTTCTTCTACGCAGCTGATGTTAGTTGTAACCGAAAAATGTTCTACATAAAACATTTAATGCAAAGGAAAATGCAATAGAAAATTTACTTAAACATTGTAAAATTAGGAATGAAACATATAAAATTAATCCTCCACATGTATGGATTTATGGATTCAATGTAGCGAATAAACAAGCTTACCTTTTCTTATTAAACATCCCTTTCATTATTTTCTCATTTTTGTATTCCTCGTCATAAATGAAATGTTTTGTGACTTGATTAATTAATAGCAACGTGTTTCTTATTGAGAAAATAATCTAATTCTTGATTACCGATTCCGTTTCACGTTTCTAATTGTAGATCAAAAGAAAACTTTGGAAAGTAAGAAAAGGATACTGTTATATCTTCAGCTTATATTAGAAGCTGGATGAAGATAAGAAATAAATTTCATTTTCATGACCGCGTGAATAAAGTGGTATTTTCAAATCTTATCAATTAACTTAACAAGCAACAATCAAGCACTTAACAGAATTATTCAAGCTTTATATGAGCTCATATTATACTGAAACTATTTTCCCAGCAAAACGTTATCATAGCATAAATGAGCATTCTCGAGTTTTGTGTTAATGTTAGGAAACATATTGTACTCGTACTACAAAACTTCCTTAGAAAACGCTAGGAAAGTTGGGAAAATATATGTGCGTATTTAGCCGTAAAATCGCCGAATAGAATTAAAATGTAATTGTAGGATGACCGAAAATTTGTTGATAAGCGATAAAGAACGCATGGTTCACATTCTTCATTTTAGATCATTTCAGTCTCCGTAATTTTGTATAACTCGTTCAAAATTTTATCTTTATATTCTTTTAGGACTGACAGTGAGTTGCCCGGGCCTGCTGCCGTGATGTGGTCGCGTCATACCAAAGTTGGTGAAATAGGATCATACGATTTGAAAAGGTAAATTACATTAACATTGGCAACGCTTTCACATCGTGTCTTTTTAGTGGTGGTATGCTGAGAAAGCAATACGCCGGTCAACTTTCCTTGTAAGTTCACTGGATCACTCATCTCCTCACCATTTACAAGGTCTGGTTTGGAAATGTTTTTCCACGAAGTTTTTCGTTTTCACGAAGAGGCTGAGAAATTGGTCTTATCATCAGATATCACAGTCGTTCTTCCCAAGGAAGAACCCATCAAGAAAGTTCCCTTCTCGATGGAAATCAACTGTTAAAAGGAAAATGTTCGAGGCTAATTAATTGTTTACTCCAGAATGGAATCACTTGGATGTTATGTATTTATTTGCGTGCTGTAATAAGAAGCTAAAGCAGTGCTTGCTAGAGCCAACTTTGAAGCATACTGCCCAATCTAAATGTTGTACCAGTATCTTTTCGGGGTGGAAATTGTTACTTTTTTCGTTTTTCTGCCAATGGCATGAAGGCATGGAAAAAACAATATTCTTTCAGATTACACGAAAAGTATGAATATTATGTAAATATAATGAAACTAAAGGAACAATAACTTTTCACATTCTTACTTTAAAAAATATAAATTTAGAAACATAGAAAAGCAGAAATAATTAACAATAGGATCAAAAACGTGACCTTGACTGAACATAGTTCCCTTTGTGTATCTCTCTGCTAATTAACGTTGCGGGACTCCTATAAATTGCTCATAAAACTGACAGGATGGATAGGCAATACGTATAATTTGTGTTGTTATAAAGTCTAGCAAAAAAAAAACATCCATGCCCTAAGGATTAACTGACATGAAAATGCCTGACTATACAAATATGCAAACCTAAAGCAAGGACACAAAAAACAAAAGCTATCCATGGCTCGGTAAAGAAATTCCGATTATAATTATTATGTACAATTTTATTTAAAATCGTTCTGAGGAATCTAGCTTCAGCTTCTATGTTATTGTATTTCTTTCTTCACTTCCTTGACTAGCAGTTCCTTTAAAGAGGCTGGTTATGGATGCTGAATGAATACGAAGCGTGGCATTCAAAATGCATTATCATGCAAAATTTTGATAGCATAATTCGCTCTTATTTCACTATTTTCTCGAAGAAAACACTGTATTTTGCGTCAGTTTTGTCAGAATTTTCGAAAATGATGTTTATATTTCCCCCATGATTTTTTCAAGAAATCATTAATGACTTGAGTTCCTGATGTTGGATGTTTATGCGACGAAGTTTTCCGACTTTCCGTAAATATTATATTTTCAATCCATCGGAAAAATTAGTCTCACTTTTGTGGGACGCCTCAAATTCTATTCACTCGCACCCTTTAACACGTGTCATAACCTCTTTCGGGCACCAACATCGATTTCGGTCTTAATATGGTCGGGGAAAGAGGAGATGGAAGCAATATGTCAAGTAAGCGAGTGATTGAGTGCTGAAGTCCTTTAGCCTCAAAAGAGAATTTCCTTCCGCACGAATGGCTTTTACCGTCCCACAGCTTTTCAAATATAACTTCCGGACAAACGAAAGGTGAAAATCGATCATACTCTTTCCTTCCTTAGTTCCGACAGATGTTGGCGGTCGACTGTATGATAATTCCTTTCTGCAACGAGAGCTCCTTGGTTAAACGGCGAATGTGGAAACGATACCCCGCATTAGTGATGTATTCGTATTAGTGGCGTTAACGTATTAATTTGTTTCTTGCTGTGGAGAGCCCTCTTTATTTTTATTTTCACAAAATAAATAATTAACATTCATTAAATTAATAAACAGGGCTGCATAAGTGGGTAAAATAGCCGCTTTAATAAATAATGCTACTTTTGAAAGAGTTTTTATTCATTTGCCGCTTGATTTCTCATTGTAACCTCTAGCAGCGTGATGTTTAGTATGCCAAAGATGGACATTTTCTCGGTAGCCAAATCGGGATATGTGGGAAAAATAACTCGGAAGAGCTTTTAAATAAAAATAAAAAGACTCACGAATAAAAGCTAATAATTAAAATAATACCTACGCTAAAAATTATATTACCTTATCTACAGTAAAAAACTCCACTCGGCTCAACCGAGTGCAACCTCGATGACTTAATACTGGTGACTTCACCTACGCGGGAAATTCATCCCGCAGCCAGGGTTGGGTTTCGTTTTTCTCTTTTAAACAGATAGACAGATAGATAGACTTTGTTCTTCTACGCAGCTGATGTTAGTTGTAACCGAAAAATGTTCTACATAAAACATTTAATGCAAAGGAAAATGCAATAGAAAATTTACTTAAACATTGTAAAATTAGGAATGAAACATATAAAATTAATCCTCCACATGTATGGATTTATGGATTCAATGTAGCGAATAAACAAGCTTACCTTTTCTTATTAAACATCCCTTTCATTATTTTCTCATTTTTGTATTCCTCGTCATAAATGAAATGTTTTGTGACTTGATTAATTAATAGCAACGTGTTTCTTATTGAGAAAATAATCTAATTCTTGATTACCGATTCCGTTTCACGTTTCTAATTGTAGATCAAAAGAAAACTTTGGAAAGTAAGAAAAGGATACTGTTATATCTTCAGCTTATATTAGAAGCTGGATGAAGATAAGAAATAAATTTCATTTTCATGACCGCGTGAATAAAGTGGTATTTTCAAATCTTATCAATTAACTTAACAAGCAACAATCAAGCACTTAACAGAATTATTCAAGCTTTATATGAGCTCATATTATACTGAAACTATTTTCCCAGCAAAACGTTATCATAGCATAAATGAGCATTCTCGAGTTTTGTGTTAATGTTAGGAAACATATTGTACTCGTACTACAAAACTTCCCTAGAAAACGCTAGGAAAGTTGGGAAAATATATGTGCGTATTTAGCCGTAAAATCGCCGAATAGAATTAAAATGTAATTGTAGGATGACCGAAAATTTGTTGATAAGCGATAAAGAACGCATGGTTCACATTCTTCATTTTAGATCATTTCAGTCTCCGTAATTTTGTATAACTCGTTCAAAATTTTATCTTTATATTCTTTTAGGACTGACAGTGAGTTGCCCGGGCCTGCTGCCGTGATGTGGTCGCGTCATACCAAAGTTGGTGAAATAGGATCATACGATTTGAAAAGGTAAATTACATTAACATTGGCAACGCTTTCACATCGTGTCTTTTTAGTGGTGGTATGCTGAGAAAGCAATACGCCGGTCAACTTTCCTTGTAAGTTCACTGGATCACTCATCTCCTCACCATTTACAAGGTCTGGTTTGGAAATGTTTTTCCACGAAGTTTTTCGTTTTCACGAAGAGGCTGAGAAATTGGTCTTATCATCAGATATCACAGTCGTTCTTCCCAAGGAAGAACCCATCAAGAAAGTTCCCTTCTCGATGGAAATCAACTGTTAAAAGGAAAATGTTCGAGGCTAATTAATTGTTTACTCCAGAATGGAATCACTTGGATGTTATGTATTTATTTGCGTGCTGTAATAAGAAGCTAAAGCAGTGCTTGCTAGAGCCAACTTTGAAGCATACTGCCCAATCTAAATGTTGTACCAGTATCTTTTCGGGGTGGAAATTGTTACTTTTTTCGTTTTTCTGCCAATGGCATGAAGGCATGGAAAAAACAATATTCTTTCAGATTACACGAAAAGTATGAATATTATGTAAATATAATGAAACTAAAGGAACAATAACTTTTCACATTCTTACTTTAAAAAATATAAATTTAGAAACATAGAAAAGCAGAAATAATTAACAATAGGATCAAAAACGTGACCTTGACTGAACATAGTTCCCTTTGTGTATCTCTCTGCTAATTAACGTTGCGGGACTCCTATAAATTGCTCATAAAACTGACAGGATGGATAGGCAATACGTATAATTTGTGTTGTTATAAAGTCTAGCAAAAAAAAAACATCCATGCCCTAAGGATTAACTGACATGAAAATGCCTGACTATACAAATATGCAAACCTAAAGCAAGGACACAAAAAACAAAAGCTATCCATGGCTCGGTAAAGAAATTCCGATTATAATTATTATGTACAATTTTATTTAAAATCGTTCTGAGGAATCTAGCTTCAGCTTCTATGTTATTGTATTTCTTTCTTCACTTCCTTGACTAGCAGTTCCTTTAAAGAGGCTGGTTATGGATGCTGAATGAATACGAAGCGTGGCATTCAAAATGCATTATCATGCAAAATTTTGATAGCATAATTCGCTCTTATTTCACTATTTTCTCGAAGAAAACACTGTATTTTGCGTCAGTTTTGTCAGAATTTTCGAAAATGATGTTTATATTTCCCCCATGATTTTTTCAAGAAATCATTAATGACTTGAGTTCCTGATGTTGGATGTTTATGCGACGAAGTTTTCCGACTTTCCGTAAATATTATATTTTCAATCCATCGGAAAAATTAGTCTCACTTTTGTGGGACGCCTCNAGGTAGGGTTCACTGTACAGTGAACGCTACCTTAGGTACGGCTCACTGTACAGTGCTCCCTACCGGTTAAGTGCTCCGTGCCTCCTACACCGGCGCTAAGCAAAAAACCGCCCTCCTGCTAAGCCAAAATTGCCGCAAAAATAATTGCACGGTTAAGAAATGTTTATTGAAATAAATTCTGCTCCCATTAAGATTGGCGTCCATCTGCAGTGTAGGCTCTGAGGGCCAGTGACCTTCGGCCTTGAATGAATTATATCGTCAAATGAATGTCACGTTTAGGTGTATCAAAAATAATGATAACTATGTCCGATTGTTGTAATATTCCAGTATTTCTCTTGGTCGCAACTGAATTGATACTCTGAGGCAGTGAGTGATCTTCAACGGGGATCATATCACCCCCCTGGGGGCCTTTTGAAAAACATGGAAGGCGGGACTATGGGAAGGAATCGGATGGAAGCCTTAATACCTTTCATTAGTTGAAAAATTGAAGACCCAAGCAAATTTTTTTTCTGTTTGCCAGTTTGAGGATTTCCGGACCTTTTTCATATCCTGGGACTCGAGACTTTCCCTGATTGTTCAACATGTTTACTTTTTGCCATATTCATCGTTATCAAAGCACATAATATCTTTATTCCTTTTCTTGTGTTTGCCTTTGCCTACAGTCTCCCAAAACGGCATGAAGAAATATTCTGGCACGATAGCTCAATGATCAGAGCATTTCATTTCCACAGGAAAGTGGAAAACCTGGGTTCGTGTCCCGGTCCTATATAAAAGTATATATCTTAAAGATATTTACTTTTATATAATTTATGTAACGCAATTCACCAAAATCCTATTTCAATACACCAATTTAACAAAAGAAAAGACAAATGATATTGTATGTGTTCAGTTTTGTTTGTTTTTAAATAATTGTTCAATTTTTAGCCACTATTTATAAGCTCTTGATTTCGATGTCACCAATTCAATACATTTTTGCTCTGTGTATCTGAACTTAAGATTTACCATGACTTCATAAATACATTATTATTGTAAGGTTTCGTCAGTCAAGAGCTTTCAAATGTTTGGCCCGATAGGTACTCGTTTCTTCAGTTTTGCCAAATATAATCTTAGAAACATATTACAGAGATACTTAAAACATTCTCTGCATTGCTTCATCTCTTCTCAAATTGCTTCATAGGACCAAGTTTGATGTGGAGTGGAGGTCGTAGGACTTTGCTTGGATTAATGAAACAATCGTGAATAATTTATTTAGAAAGTTCTTCGTCCATGAATCCTTCAGAAAAGATTGTAGTAAATTTTTCCTTCTTTTGAAACCAAGAATAAAAGACTCAGGGGCTACTATATTTCTGTCTTTAATCTAGATCCTAAGAAGGTTATGGGGAAATAAGTTCGAGCACTCAAACTAGTCTCATTTTGTTTTATTTTCTGCTTAATCTCCTTGTACTGGCTCACATCAACCTTTTGCATTATTTTGCTTTTCTGAATATGCATGAAAAATGCACTAATATCTTTTATAAAATATCCTATTGGTTTTTGTTATCATACAAACAAATTACTATTAAATTAGTTATTTTTTTCAAATAGCATAAAAATTGCCTTTTGCGAGAAAAATATGCAACTGGTTTGTTTTCAAGCTTTTCCTTTATTAGCATGGAAAACTATAAAACTTACCAATTAGATTTAAAACAATTTTACAGTTTCAGGCTTGTGTTATCAAGCATCTTCTCCCAATAATCAGCCTGTATAATCGAGTGTTCACTAAAATTAAAATATTGAAATTAAAATGTTTCAATGCTATAGGAAATCATTCTGAATCTTTAAATTATATGAATTTAATCTCTTTCCTGTCAATTGTTTGTATTATAGCTAGATGCCCTGATATAAAATTTGACGACAGCATTACATAGGGCACATCTTGTTGTTTTGTGGTATCTTACAGACTTTATTACTTGTTCATTTCCCTTAATGTCTTAACAAGTGCTTAGTCTTATTTAGCTTATAATGATCTATTTAAGTGCTCAGGGGCAACTTCTACAAAATGAAAACATAGCAAAAGAAAACTTTGGAGTTTCCTTTATCAGTTAGGTGTTAATTATACAATAGATATTAGATAGATTCAAAGATTTTTTACAATATGTAAATGACAATATAGTTTTGAAATGCTGATTCAAAATTTACATATCTTCATTGAAAAATAATATGGTGTGAAAAGTTAGATGAAAGACCAAAATTTATTACCTATCTTCTCTATTCTCTTTTCAGATTAAGATAATTCATATTGAAAATCAGGATATTTTCTGACTGTATTAACTGAAGGAAATGAGGGGAATGTGTGCCCGACGTGCACCCAGAAATAATACATTCCTTGCTTTAGGATTCTTTACCATAGTATCTCTCCTTTTAATTGCTGCAATATGGGGTGAGTTGATTTATTATGAAAAGAGCTAAGGTATTCAAAAGTATTCTCCTTGTATTATTCCATTAATTTCATATGTTTGGTAATGACTCAATTACGTTTTATTATGTTCTTTGTTGTAAAATTTTTTCTACATGAAATTTAATGTGCAGTGAGTTGATCAGTCTGATTAACCAGTCAGCAGTATTTCTAAATAACTTTTTGTTTAAACTGATATATTCATTCTAATTTTTAATTATTCTATTATTAATGTTTTTATGCCTTATGTTGCAGATATTGATGGTTCATACTTTTTTCCATCAGTTCTTTCTGTTCCTGACACATCCATCCATCAAGGAGTGAGAGCCAGCCAAGATAGCATTGATTTCCGCCGAGAAATAGCTGAACAACTATCAGATATTGCAAGGGAGCTTCATGGTAGGTTTACACTTTTCATAACTATGATCTTCACTTTAACTCTATCAAATAATCATAACTCCTTGCCTTAAAGTATATATTAGTTAAAGCTCATTATAGTATACATTATAATACCAGGCCTCCATTTTCTTTGTACAGCTTTCTAGTTCCAAGTTAGTCACATCTTTGTGTTTAAGTACCTCCTTATTTCTGCATACTTTTGTGCAACTTTGCATACCCTTGAGATTTGGAACCCAAATTGGATAATTTGGGTTCCAAATCTCAAGGGTAAATCCAAAAGTATATCCAAGTAGCTTGTACAGAGTCTGCCAAAAAGTGTACAATTTCAGCAAAAGAAAAACTTGTAACTTGTACAAATGTTTTAATTCTGAATTAATTTTTACATCATGAGAGTAATATAGGTTAACTTTTGTCTCTATAATTACAAGAGATACACAAAGTGGTGGGTCATTATCTTCAAGATATTTATTAGTATGCTGCATTCAGGCTACCTAGATGAAGGATTTGACCATGGCTACTCAAGTAGCAGTTTGCTCTGATAAATGTCTTTCTCATGCTTAAATACTTCTTATGAGTGTAGAGACTATTTCTATTCATCTCATGGTGTCAAAATTAATTCAGTGCAGCATTATTAACTGATAGAGATCGTGTTTCATGGTGACCCGTAATCCAAACGCCTGCATTCGACTCTGTGCCGAATCCGAAAGATAAAAACTCAGTCAGAACAACACAAAATTCGGTTCATGGATAAAGACAAGAATAAACAGCTACATACTAAAGAACAGCTCGCATTTAATTACACATAGCATAAGAATAGCAAATATATAAGTTACATGTGTGAGACAAAACCAAGTCCAAATGGAAAATCAACTCAATATAAGAATTAAACACATTCAAGGAATATAACCAACAAAAAGATGTACTTAAGTGAGCCCTATAGGCTTTTATCAAGTTCGTGCACTAGCACGTAGTAGCACAGAGTCTTATTTTCACCGAAAATACACCAAAAATTAGTAGAAGCTATTAAGTCCCATCTGCAAGGCATGGGACCGTCTCCAGGAGTGCACTGTGGATTACTGGTGACGAAAAGTCACATGAGTAGTGGAAGGGAAAGTTGCACCAAGTTCAAATGCAATCAGATCAGCCAAATACCTTGGTGTATTTCACTATAGCCGTCTGCAATGAGAATAAGTTTGATCACCAACGATATTCCTCCACATTCAGGTATGTAAGTTGTGCAAGTTTTTAACAGGGGATCTTCTAGGGGATCTGCTTTAAAAACAGGCAACATCATGCTGCCCACATCAGTGTAGAAATATTTATGAGAGTTTTCCTTATCTTGAAGTCTGTATGCATATTTTTGGCTGACTGTATTCATAGTTTATTAAACATAGAGAAGTACCTATATGAGGGTAAGGTGAAAAGTTCTCGGCCTGACAATGAAAGACGATGATTTTCAATTAAAAAATTATTTTATTTTTCTACATAATCTTCCTTGACTTCAACACAGTTGGTCCAGCGTTTCTCCAACATTAGTATTCCTTCCCGGGAGTCCATCCATCTACAATCCTCTCACTTCTTTATTGGAAGCAAAGTGCTTCTCAGAAAAAAATTTCTTCAAGTTTGGGAACAGACTGAGGGTGCTAAATCAGGAGAATAGGGGGGATGGCTTTGCTTTTCCTGAACTTTTCACCTTACCCTCATAAACTATGAAACTATATAAATTTGGCTTTTATCTGACCAATTTGACTCTCAGCATCTTTTGTTGAATTTAAATGAAGAAAATTTAAATGAAATACTATCTCAAGTTTTATGGTGAAGCATGCGTTACATAGGGTGTATAAAATAATTTGGCTGTGTACTTAAAGTATGATGGCCATCTTTACTATTCTAGCATGTATGTATAATTCACAGCTCCCAGTCGAGAAGGTTTGGGTGATATCATCTTTCGCCTTAGCCGTATTATATCGCGCCTTGACCCAAGGTTTGAGCTTACTGATGAGGAGTCCATACCTCCAGCTCCTGGCAATGCATCAAAAAGCCAATTTACTCAAGTTCCTGCTGTTGCCAATACCTCTAGAAATCATCAATTCATACCTGGTGTGGACTGGCAAGGAGATGGTGTTGAACTAGTGTGTGATGAGAAATACATGGCTGGGAGACATGGATACCCTTTTTTTGATACTGGTTTTGTGGCAAATGTTGGATGTCCAAGTGAACAGCCATTGCATTTAGTGATCACTATTCTATTTGTTTTAGAAGAGGAATTCTCAGGAAAAGTAAATGAGGAGAGATTAAGGACTGTCCTATCTGGAGTGAAGGAATATGATTCTTCAATGCAGATTTTAGTGGGGATACCAAGGTTTGTGATGTAATGAATGCTTTGTAAAATTAAATTTTATTTGAACATACTTGTATGACAATATAGTTTTGAAATGCTGATTCAAAATTTACATATCTTCATTGAAAAATAATATGGTGTGAAAAGTTAGATGAAAGACCAAAATTTATTACCTATCTTCTCTATTCTCTTTTCAGATTAAGATAATTCATATTGAAAATCAGGATATTTTCTGACTGTATTAACTGAAGGAAATGAGGGGAATGTGTGCCCGACGTGCACCCAGAAATAATACATTCCTTGCTTTAGGATTCTTTACCATAGTATCTCTCCTTTTAATTGCTGCAATATGGGGTGAGTTGATTTATTATGAAAAGAGCTAAGGTATTCAAAAGTATTCTCCTTGTATTATTCCATTAATTTCATATGTTTGGTAATGACTCAATTACGTTTTATTATGTTCTTTGTTGTAAAATTTTTTCTACATGAAATTTAATGTGCAGTGAGTTGATCAGTCTGATTAACCAGTCAGCAGTATTTCTAAATAACTTTTTGTTTAAACTGATATATTCATTCTAATTTTTAATTATTCTATTATTAATGTTTTTATGCCTTATGTTGCAGATATTGATGGTTCATACTTTTTTCCATCAGTTCTTTCTGTTCCTGACACATCCATCCATCAAGGAGTGAGAGCCAGCCAAGATAGCATTGATTTCCGCCGAGAAATAGCTGAACAACTATCAGATATTGCAAGGGAGCTTCATGGTAGGTTTACACTTTTCATAACTATGATCTTCACTTTAACTCTATCAAATAATCATAACTCCTTGCCTTAAAGTATATATTAGTTAAAGCTCATTATAGTATACATTATAATACCAGGCCTCCATTTTCTTTGTACAGCTTTCTAGTTCCAAGTTAGTCACATCTTTGTGTTTAAGTACCTCCTTATTTCTGCATACTTTTGTGCAACTTTGCATACCCTTGAGATTTGGAACCCAAATTGGATAATTTGGGTTCCAAATCTCAAGGGTAAATCCAAAAGTATATCCAAGTAGCTTGTACAGAGTCTGCCAAAAAGTGTACAATTTCAGCAAAAGAAAAACTTGTAACTTGTACAAATGTTTTAATTCTGAATTAATTTTTACATCATGAGAGTAATATAGGTTAACTTTTGTCTCTATAATTACAAGAGATACACAAAGTGGTGGGTCATTATCTTCAAGATATTTATTAGTATGCTGCATTCAGGCTACCTAGATGAAGGATTTGACCATGGCTACTCAAGTAGCAGTTTGCTCTGATAAATGTCTTTCTCATGCTTAAATACTTCTTATGAGTGTAGAGANGATACATATTAAACTTAATTAAATACTATATTAAACTTAACACTACAAATCCTGGGGGTAGTCAATGAAACAGGGTCTCAAACAAATTTCGGAATCATCGGGACAATCAGAGCAGTAGGTGGTCACGTTTTTTCCTCACACCGTTGGAGTAACAAATACGATCTTTTCTGCTTATGTTTATTACTTATTAATTGGCTAAGAAAATCTGGAAAATGACTAAAACTAAGTTAAGGACTACTTTGATTAGACATTAGGCTATCAGGTTACAAAGAGCAGATTAACTCTAATCAAAAATTGTACAAACTAATTTTTTTGTATTATACCCAAGGTATTCCATGTCAAGTGGAACCATTTTAGAGAAGTGCCCTGCTTGACCATCACCGATTTCAATGAAATTTTGTGTGAACATAAACTCATATTCTCTATGAATAGAAATCCTGATGCTCCACCTCTATTGTTCCAGCTGTGGATTTCCTTGCCTTTAAGTAACTTTTTCTTTAATACATCAGCTGGATTTCCTTTTCTGTTGGCTCTTAGAGTCCAAGTACAAATATATTTTATCGTCTAGGAGTTCTTCAGCCAGTTGTTGGGACGGCCCTGATTGAGAAAATCTATCTCTGAGCTCCATTAAAATTAATTAAAACTACATGAAATAAAGAATAAATAATAAATACAGTATAGAACTACAGCATTAACAATGCAATGTAGGAATAAATAATGGAAAAACAAAGACTTGAATTTTTCCTGGTGGATGACTTGAGTAAAAAGTTCTTGGGTTACCACCCAGGTGAGTTCAGGTGACAAAGTCACCAACGTTTCGATAGCTAGCTCCGCCATCTTCCTCATCTCAGCAGCCCTGAGGAAGATAGCGGAGCTAGCTATCGAAATATCAGTGACTTTGTCACCTGAACTCACCTGGGTGGTAAGCCGAGAACTTTTTACTCAATGGAAAAACACTTCCTTCAGCTGCTGTGGTTGTCAAAGCAGCCAACATCAACACAAAAGGTTGAGAAAAATCTTCTTACAAAGAAATCTTTAAAACAAAACTAAATCCAGAAAGGATTAAGTTCTGCCACGTATTCTTAGCTAAATTTCACAAAAGAGCCTAATTGTAAAGAACATAGCGTATTCAAAACTAAATGCAATGTTCTGAAATATTATGTTTATAAACTTCAAAATTTATAATATAACATAATGAAAAATTAAATAAATTACGAATATTTAAGATATCTATAAATATAAGGATGAATTTAAAAGGAATTATTACATACACTATAAATATGCAATGATTGATATACTGAAAAGTATTACTTACCAAAACTTTAAAAGAAAGACTAAAAGAAAAGAAACTCTGAAATCAAAAACAGATGATTCCTCACCAAAGACAGGACACAATATGACTGTGAGGCACTAAAAGAAAGACTTCTTAAGAGGTCATCCGCATGGAATGGGTTAACAGTGGAAGCATTTGAGTGGATTAAACAACAAGCCCCTGTCTTCAGCTTTCTGCATAACAATCTTAAATAGAATATTTTGAAAGAGATGAATTTTTTGGAAACATTTTAAACCTGACAAGGCACTAAGGGATGTTGATGATTGCAACTGAAATGGTAATGTTTTTGTAGCATAAAATGAAAATATTTTGCAACATTTTTGTAATTTTTTAAATTTAGCATATTCAAAAGAGTGAATCCTGATGTGAGAAATCCATGATTCATTCCCAAATTTAATATTTCTTCAGGATTCTTCAGAATTTCTCTGGTACCTCGACAAAGCAGTTATTCTAACTTAAAGTTAAGAAAGTGAATAATAATACAAGGGAATCCTATGCTTTTGTGGCATTCAAACAAAATAAGAATCAAAAATGTTTAGAATAAAAAATGAACCTTTGGAGCTTCTTTGCTAAGTAATCTGTTAGGAAAATGTAATTAAATATGTGACATCTCCGATATGCTGAGTAGGTTAAGAAATCAGTTCACAATGCACAACAGTGGAAATTGAATGGAAGGAGTTTAAATTAGCAGAATAATGTAAATACATTTGAAATTAAGAAAATACTCCTAAGGAAAATAGTTTGTTAGAAAAATAATACTAAATACCCCCATAGATGAGATTCTGACTGGAACTTAACAAAGCAATATCATGGTAGTGAAACGATTCAAGATCTGTGATTTAATTTGCTATTATTGTGTACATAAGATTCATACATATTATATCTACTTATTAATTCCAAAGGAAATTTGTTTGGCTAAAGGGGAAAAGAACTCAAAATTTAAATAATTAGCTAGCTGCATGAAATTCTTTAGCTTCTTCAAAAATAGAGGAAATTTAAGTGATGCTTTTGATGGTAGAATTTAATTCAAATGCTCATCTATGTGCATGGATCTATTTGAATGATCACAGCTTGAATTGGTTGATTGAGTTTGTGAAGAAACTAAGAGGCAATGCACAATGGGTTACTGTCTATAATACACTACTTTTTGTAAGGAAGATTTATTCAGGGTTTCTTTAATAGCCATAAGATCATTGCTATTTTAATTTTACTTGAAATAACTTATGGTACTCAATAAGAAGTTGTTCAGTTTTTATATCATATACAATAGTAATATGATCTGTCAGTAATAATTATTCCACACCAAAACAAAAAATATCTTACCAAATACAGCTTTGATGTTACAATTGGAACTGATCAGTTTGGAAAAATGACAAGCTGACCAGTTGACCTAATAGCACAAAGTTAGTTTGCAATTGTCTCATTATTCTTGAAATTTAAACAAGAACAATTAAAACACAAATTGCTATAGAGGAACTTGCATTACCGATGCTGTGATGACTGAAGGCTAAATGAGACTAATCCCTGAAAAATGTTTTCTTGCGTGAAAGGGTTAGAAAAATTCTTAGAAAAGCATTACTAATTCTTTTTGTTCCTCCCTTTCATTTTTCACATATGTGCACTATAAAAGAGTTTCATTTTATCAGTTTAAGAAAAAAAATGGAAATATTGCCAGGGACCCAAAGCCTTGCCTTCAGTCACTGTTTGGTCAGGGCCTAGAGTCACCCTGCCACCCCCTTGCTTCTTTTGTCCCCCCCTCAAGGGGTGGTACTGTGCCCTTTGGGAACTGTTGGTTTAAGTCATGTTTGAAAAATAAATGTTGCTTCATCCTAGAGAGATTGTTTTACTCTTCACATTAAACTTTAAAAGGACAAGTAGATGGGGTATTTTTTGTCTTATCTGTTAATGACACTGTTAACCCTTGGGAGGTTGCGTGGCATATTTCAAACATACGAGTTCGTATATTAGTTAGTACAAGGGATATGGTACAAAGTACTATTATGATTGCATTGGTCTTTTAGAGAGAAATAAACTTATCTTTTACTTATAGAGTTACAGAGAAAATGAGAGAATTGGTGAAATCTACAGGAATTGGATCTTTGTTTGAGTATGGGGAGAAATCTCCTGGAGAAGCTTGGAACATGCTGGTTAGTCATACAAGCACCCCTTTTGTACTCCTTGCAAGAGACATCACTCATTTCCATCCAACTCATACAAGAATTCGGAGGCAGGTCAGAGTTCTATCAGGGGCTGTGACCGTGTCTGGTGGTGCTACAAGAAATGAGGAAGGTAAGTTTTACTGTGAATGGTAAATAGTTGTGCTTAGTGTAATTGTATAATGCACTAGGTTTTTACCTCCTCAATACACTTGTGAGTCGTTACTTAATGACAAAATGTTTTATTGAAGGTCTGTGGAGCATGGGGTGCTTGCAGTCACAGATAAGAGGTTATACTCTTCGTTTCACCCGTGGGTACAAAATCTCTGCCAGGGATTGCATGCTCTGTGATCATCTGGAGGGGCCTTTTGTGACAAGAACTTCTGTTCTCTTGACCCATCCTTTTTCAAAAGTGATACCTAAAGCAGCTAGTACTCCTTCACTCTTGAAAGCAGTCACTTTTGCAGATTGGTTTCTCAGATTGAAACAAGCTGGTTTTCTTACATTAGGATGTCCAGATGTCATGTACTATGTTATAGGTGGTACTGAAGCAGCTGAGGGTAAGCTTTAAATGTTGTTTTTAATAAAATAATTTTACAAGTCATATGATTTAGTTATGTTTTTTCAAATACATAACTCTTAGATATTAGGTTGTAACAAGTTATTTATAAAAATCATCAATAATGTTTACTTTGCTAATTATTTTTATTTAAAGAGAATTTGATAGCATATTTACAAGTTTTCATCACTCTTAACAATGCAGCTTTAATCACAAATCTGAATTGATTAAAATAATTGGCAAATGGAAGAGGTCATTAACTAGATTTTAGGATATTTGCATCATTAAAACATGCATAATTTTTTAACTTTATGATAGTTTAATAGTTATTGCCATTTTATAAAAATGGCATTATTTGTTTTTCTATGTTATATTTTAGTCTTTTCTCTTTCTCCCATTCTTTATGAAATTTGATTCCAATGTGTTTAAAGTAGAGCTAATATCATTTTTTTCATTATTCTTTTATTTAAT
>KZ308363.1:170477-292690 GCA_000376725.2 Ladona fulva | reverse complement strand
TGTTAAGACCCAGTTATCAAATACAAATGCAATAAAGAATACATTATAATAATACAATATGTAAGAACAATATAGAGATACAATAAAATTTTAATGCAGAACATATAAAAGTATAAAAATATAGAAAGATAAAGATAAGTTGTATATAGAAGTCCATAACATAATTTATATAACCTCAAAGATTAACCCTTTTGCTCCTGTTGTCGTGTATACACGACAGACGCTAAAGACCTACTGTCGTCTATAGACGACAGAGGTTTTCCTATGCTAACGACCTACTATCGTGTATTGACGACACAGGTACAAGCTTATTCTTCAAGGAGAAGGATAGCTTCCAGGTATATTTTTTGACCCCTCCTAACAAACCTCCCCAGGGACCTGCTGTAAAGGGCCAGAAAGGGTAACTAGCACCGGCAGAGGTTTAAGAGTGCTTCGCGTCTGAGAGATATTTTTTCTACCAAATCCTCTGAATATGGATAGGATTCTACAAGAATACCGCCGTCGCAAAAGGGTTAAAAACGACAAGAAATGATAAAATAGATAGTGCAATCAAAACTCATTTTAGGGGCATATTAAACAAGGTAGAAATATGTAATCATTCATAAAATCAATTTGTTACCCTTAGAGCTAAGTACATACATTCTTCAACTGATGGAGAGAGGAATGAAAAAAGTCAAAATTGATAGTATGAACTTAAATCTCATATCAGAAGAAAGAATTATTTACATAAAAAATACAAATCCTCATTTCATTTGAAGATCATTTGAACCGATGAATAATTCTCTCTTTCTAGAAAAACTTACTTTATCTTCCCAAGGTGAAACGGACATGAAGAAAGTCTGATGGAACCGGGACTCGAACCCAGGTCTCCCAATTGCCGATCGGTTGCTCTACCCCCTGGATTTGAGGGGTTCTGTAGTATTGTGTGTGTTAAGTCGATTTTCATTTGTAATACTACTCTCATTAGAAAGTGGTTTCATTGGTGTATAAGTCTTAATTTATAATCTAATATTTTAATTTCTAAAAACTACTTTTGAGTGAAATTGAGTTTTAAAATTGGAGAAATGGGTGATATTATTCTCATAAATTCATAATTATTATAAAAAGGAGTAGATAGGGGCTAAGGTAGAGCGTTACACCAAACATAGAAGTTGTCATTACTGTCAGAAAGTAGAATCTACTCTCATATTGGCATCTGTGAACCTTAGAGAATAAGCGGATAAACACACTTTATATTCCTCTTTAAAATTCTAATGTGATCTTAAATTAAGAAGCAACAATTAAAGGTTCTTTAATCTGTCAACATAACATGTACTGTACAGTTAAACTCTGAGGTTACAAACTTCTCCACTTACAAGCAAACCAGGTCACAACCAACTTCTGAGAACAAATTTTAAGGGTTGCAACAGATCCTCTGACATATGAACCCATGCAGCCATCACTTCTTAAATACCTGCTTGTCTATAACCCTCTTCATATCTGTTCTGTTTTTCCTACATTGTATATAATGTATGCATATGCAGACTCTCACTCAGTTCCTCTTAGACATGCACAGTGTAAATGTTTTGGAGAGTGCTGTATGTTTTGTGCTCTTTTAAGTGCATTTAAGCTCTCATTATAGTTATTACTTATGGCTTATTACTGTGGAGATGATTGGGAAAATGTTGCTTATTACTTCGGAGATGAAGGGGAAAATTACAACTACACTTGTTAATAGTATCTGTGTTCCCAATTTTGCAAAGCAGTTCAGTAGTGAAAAATACCATGTCCATAATAAATAACATCAAAATATATAGAAGCAAGAAGGTGCAATGTAGAGGAAAAAACAATCTGATTCTTCCTTCTTAAACACCTTCATACACATTTAAGGATACATAATATGTAATAAATAACATATGTATTGTATATAATACTCGTTATATATAATATATGTTATATTATGATACATAAATTATATTATATTTTGTTTTTTTCCATAATTGTAGCCTGTTTTTTTTCTTCAATTTTTGTATTGCTTCAACTTTGACGTGTCCTGTTCCATTAACTAACTAATTTATAGTTTCCTCAGAACAAATAAATATTATAATTATTATCATTTTACAGAAAAAGCACTTAAATAAAAAATATATTTTCCATGTTACTTCAAGGTCAGAACAGATTGAATTGTATTTACATGTATTTCAGTGGAAAAGATAGATTCAAGTTATGACAATTATGGGTTTCAACCATAATCCAGGAATGAATTCAGTTTTTGACCTGAGAGTCCATTGTATGTGATAACTGTTTTATACTGTTATCTTTATTGTCTTGTATTTGATCCATTTTTATGTAGGAAAGAGGAACAATGATGTTGTGGTTTTCTTTCAATAGCTGTGTGACTATGAACAAATCTATGAAGATAATATTGAAATATAATCTATATATTTGCCTTGTCCTTTTACATTTTTGATTTTTTCATCACATTCCTTCTGTTTCAGGAACAGGATATGAATTGGAAGCTGGCTCTGCTCTTGGTGCTGTGAAAATTAATGGTTTCATTCCCTGGGATATTGATGGTGATGTGACCTTTGAATCAAAAGATTATTTCATGTTTGTTAATGACAAGTCATGGTTTAAAAAACATGGAATGGCATTAAATGACTTTGAAGAACCTGTGCCAATGCACAAAGGTAATTTATGGCAATGAAATCATAATGATAGTTTTTGATGTAAAGAATTCTTAAATATAAGATAAAGAATTTTATTCTCTTATGCCTTACTTTACAAACCATTTACGTATTTCTAACATTTTGAAAAGAGGAAGTCCATAATAACACACATGTATATTCATATAAAGAAATCATAGGATGGCATTAGTCAAACTTTCAACATAAAATTTTCTCTCTGTATTATTTCTAAGAAAATATTATAAAAGTCTACTGAATCATTTTCATAAAAAATACAAAGTGCTTAACAGGTATGTAAAAGGAAATGTGAATGTATAAAAACCATTATTCTTTTTAAAAATTTGTTTTGTTTTCACCACTACAATGCTAATTGTGTAAGAAAGGTGAGTGGTAGCTGAGTGGCAGAGAAAACAATTAATGCAGACAATCAGATGATTTCAGTCATTCTCAGTCTTGAAATAATTGAAAACTTTTCTGTATGATGTTCTACTTTATTCTTTAGTATACATTGGGTTTAAAATAACAGGTTACCTTTCAAAATTGGACCAATAGAGATCGACCTAAGGTATAGAAATGTGAAATAACTCTTTTCTGATTCTGAGTTTTCTTCTCAATTGTTGAAACTTAGAATATGTGTATAATTCCTGGCAGGGACTTGAAACTTGATACTTAAATCACAGAAATGTGTTACAATCAAGAAATTTTAAATTCGGGAAAAAATATAAAACCATGCTTCAAAATGTTTCCTTTAAATGCTAAATAACATTGAATCAAAATCGCTAGATTGGTAGTTTGATGTACTTAGATTTTGAATAGGCAATTCCATAATTAAGGATTTTGCAATATGAGACACATTTATTCCAGCATATGTTGATTTTATAAGTGTAAGGATAATGATTTAAAAATTAAAATTAATGAAATATTCAATTTAAAAACAACAACTGTTATGGACAGATAGGCAATGGAGGCAGAAGGTAAAATGTTATTAAATCGACAAGTGGAATTAAATTAGGAGGGGTAATGTTTAGTGTAGAAAGGTGAAAGATTTGACTAAAAATAAAACTGATAATGCTGTGGCCACTATGCAAGAAAGCAGGGAAATATTTTACTTAATCCAGCCATCCCAGGTGAATCTGGAAAAGAATATGTTGGGGAACTTTATGAGAAAGACACAATAGTTGAAATGCATCAAAGTATACTGGATATTGAAATTTAAAGAGCTCTGTGTGATAAAGGGAATGAAGTGATATAGTATGTTGAAATCCTTGTTGAGTTTCTGTAAAACATTAGAGAACAGGTTTATGAAATGCCTCTATGCTCTCTGCAGAAAAATTTGTGATGAAGGAGAGTGGTTGGATAATCTGACCTAAACACCTATTTTATCTGATTACATTAAAGAAAATTAGCTGTATTCATGTTGTATTACAATCAGTTTAATAGCTCATGCATCATAATCTTTTTTTGAGAAATTTAAATAGATGGGTTGAGGGAAAATTAAAGGATATATTTGTGAAGATCAGGTTTTCAAAGAGAGAAATAGATGAGGATCATTTCAATATGGGGAAAAATTCTGCTGGAGATGGGCAAAAACAAACACTAGAACAAACATTTACTTGGGTAGCATTTTCTTTTTGGATGTAAGATGCCCAAATGAGGTCAGAAGAAGAGTACAAGTAGCCGAAGAACCTCTCATTAAGTGAGGTTAACATATGTAGGTCCTTCATAAGTTAATTTGAAAATAATTTTTTTAATACTAAGAAATAAGTCCAAGGAAACTGGCACGTCAAATGCTGAGTATGGAGGGATGGTTAAAATAAGTAGTATTAATAATTATTAATTATCATATGAGAAAGTAATTATAGCAAAAGGTTAGTTTTTTAGCCTAGAAATTTCAAGGTTGTAGGTTTTATCTCTCCTCCAGGCATAAATGTTTATGATAGTTATTGTTATTTGCTTCTATTACTGCAACATGTAATTTGCTCCAATTTTGTGTTAATTATAGTATAGTAATAATGCATTATAATTATATGTAATTAATTAAAATTTATAGGGTTTTACAAAAGTAATGGAAGACAGGATACAAGGGAAAATACGGTGAGGAAAACGAAGAAGTTTTCAGATGATGTAAAGTTAGCTATCAAGAAATAAAGGATGGATGGAGCATTTAGTTGATAATTTTAGGACTTTTGAGCCATTAAAAAATTAAAGTCTCAATTTATCTGGTGGTTTCCCAATAAGTACTGCTACATACTATAAAAATTTTGAGTCTATAGTTATAGAAACTTGCTGATGTTTTGTATCCTATTTTCCACTGAAACATCTATTTTGAATAGTAGATATCCTTTTAGAGAATGAGGAATATCATTTGGTAGGGGACCAATCATATTGAATCATACTGATTCTGATTCAGATAGGAATAGGGTGTTGGGAATCAAATGAGACTGAATTCAAGATGCATTGTGTTTGTGTGTATGAAATCTTTTGTACGTATTTTTATTTGTGTATGGTTTTGAATAGTTTTAAGTTGCTGGCATCATTGGGGTTGTTATTTTCTTAAACATGTGTATTGATGCTACAATTTTTCAGTATGATATTTTGATATTTCATATTTTTTCATTGAATGTTTAATACTGGTAATACTTTCCATGTCATATTCATTCAATATTTTTTGCCATTCAGTAGCCAATCTATCATCTGGAAATGATAATGCAGATATAAAAAAATATCAGGATTTTATAGTTCTTCTAAATTCTTTTCATGATTTAGCTGTCAGTTTGATCTGAATTACTTTGATTCCTTCTGGTTTTGTTGGTTTCATTTTCACTCTGTCTCTTCTGCTTTTGGATCCCAACATTGATCATTAATTTCATCATTTTATGTTTTGGAAATAATTAATAATTATCTCATTTTATCCCATAGATTCCCCTAAAAAATCACCAAAGACCAAAGGTTACTTCAGACTCGATACTCCAGACATCTATCTTGAAATGTGGGGTTATCATATGTTAAGTATCAATGCCAATGCTACACCTGAAGCAAGTTCAGAGCCCACTGGCCCACAGGAGGGTGTTTTTTGGACAACATTGCCCTCGGCTAATATGCTTCCTACAAGGATATACTTAAGAACAGTAGGAAATCCCAATGGTGTTTGGGCTCGTGTCATTGCTAATCCAGGACTGTTTGCACGAAATCGTTATGGTGCAAGATTTCTCAGGCATGCCCAAAGTTGGACAAACCTTAAGTTTTCAGACAGTTGGCAGAGCTACACAAAAGCAGCAGGAGGTTGGTGGGAGGGAACCCCTTGCTCCAGAACTTACCATCATGCTTGCCTTGTACATTATCCAACTGATGGAAACTTAGATTTTTATGATGATGGTCATGTATAAGCATACATTTAACTTTCTATGCATTCAAGCCAGCATTAAAACTTGTTGAATCCTGGTGAAGAAGAATTTTATGGTGAAGATCTCAAATAGTTTCTTGTTGAATTTATAATTTAAACATTCATATTTTAAATTTCATTTTTAAATTATAATATATTTATTAGACTTAAATTCTGATAATATAGAGGCACATGTAAAAAATCTTCTGGTTTGGATTGTGATCCAAGATGAGGAATTGAAATGATGGGAAATGATGGAATCATTTTCCTTATGTGTGTCTGATCAGTGCAGTTTATAATTTGGGATACATCTCTCTCTGAAATACTTTAAAAAAATCCTTACAGTTTGCTCTCAGTGGAGTTAGAAGGCCATTTGCATTGTTTTTGATGAGGTGGTGTGTTCTCATAGTTCCTCATTCCTCAGATTTTTGGGTAACTTTCAGTAGTTTCTAGATTGATAAGTACATGAATCTTTTTTCCTTCTAGTAACAATTAACAATTAGAATCTTTGATATTTTTTAATTTTATATATTATTTTGCTAGCACATTGTGGTTCAAACTATCGAAAATTATCCTCTGCCTTCTCCAATTTAAATTTGCCAAAAGATTATGATCACTGATAGGATTTTATGCTTTGTTAGTCCTATTTTGTTGCTGGTTCCCTAAAATGTAAAAATCTGATTTTTCTAAGAATGATAATTTGGTTATTAAGAATGTGTGAAGCAGTGTAAGTAGTGAATGCTATAGAAATGATTTTTTATAAATTTAGAGGTATTTACCTAGTTTAGTCAGTGAATTGAGTTTTAGATATTCTATTTTATATGCAAATAACTACTGAGAAGCCCTTCCTACCTACAGAGCATTGTTTGATTTTTTTCTGGGCAATGATTTTCTTATGCCTCACCTGCAAGGGAACTCATTAAGGTTGCATATTATGTTGTTGATTGCTTGTAGTATGGTAATTAAGCCTCTACTTTCTTAAAATGTGCCTTTTCCTGGCAATGTGCCTTTAGGATATGAATGGTGTGCTTTCATATCACTTAGATTTTGTGTATCCTATTTGAAGTACTAAAACTTCAAAACCATACAGATGAGCCTAAAATTTAAATATCCTATTGCATATAATGCCAGTCCAAGTTTTTAAGTGGAATTAGATGTATTTGCAGTTGCCTATCCTTTATGTATTTTCTATCATGCTATTTTCTTTTTTATTGAAGAACCTATAAATGTACCATCTTTCCACTAACTCTTTTCACGATATCAGAAGCATTTTCCTGGATTGAGTTATTTTCCTACATATATAAGTAATTATGAAATTTTGTTGATAAAATGGTGAACCTCTTTTAGTATGACATTATTATGTGCATCTTAAAATGTTTTCTTTATCAGGATTTTAATAATGTTTCAAGTAAGCCTATTTGTGATAGGATTATACTTAAAGCAATTATATTATTTTTACTTGCAAAATTTTGTATAAAAGTCAAAAGATTATTTACCTACTGTGAACAGAAAGATTACGAAGGAAATTGGTTCAATAATACTTAGATACCAATTTCCGCTTAATGGTGGTCACTTGATCTGTTTCTTATAAATTTCTTCACTTGCAAAATTTGATATGAGGGCAAATTTTTAAATACTTTTTGTGTCCATATTTATGCTCCAGTTATAAATTAGCCTAGTTTTGGCTGCTTTACAAATATTCAGAATGTGCCTTTCTAGCCAAAAGCTAATAGGAGGAATATGGATGCGCACAATGGTTAGGAATTACAATCCATTTGCTTAATTGAGCTGAGCTTTTGATGACAATTGCTGAATGTGATATGATATCTAGTTTAGATTCTTCTTAGTTTCAGAAGTGGATTATATCCACAATTTTTAAATGAGCCTATTGATTTGCCAGTGAAGTAGCAAAGTTACAACTCAGGTAGCTGCAAATGTGATTAAGTTGTGAACTACGAGCCTATTGGAAGTAATGACACTTAATAGTATGTGAACCTATGAAAATGTTGTGATCATTGAGGATACTTATGTCAATTAGCAAACAATTTGTATTAATGAAGAGTTTCTGCATATTCATAATTCTCATGTTTGTTATAACATCTCATGAGTAAATTTTCCAGTTGATGGCCATTTTTAAGTATTTATTTATAACCTCATACTCTGCATTACATTCTCTAGTATCAGTATTGTCTTTGAAATTATTTGTTCCCTTTTCACTTCAGTAGTTGATTTTAATTTTTAGATAGTTAAATTTGCTGTGATATTTGAAGTGGATACTATTATAAACACACCTTATGTAATACATCTTTAAACCTTGAGTTGTAGCCTTGAAAGGTATTTTTTCAAGTAAAAGCCTTTTAAAGGAAAAAAAAGTAACAATGTATTGTACCTGTGAATATCACAAAAAAAACTTGTCTATTTTTGCTTTTTTTTGCATATAATCGTTTTCTTGACTTATTTAGTATTTATTGTTGGCCTTTTTTTTAAAAAACTTAGTCAAATTCCTAGTATTTGAAGGCCTAATATTATTACTCAAAAGAGACAACAGTATCAGCCTTGACCAGTTGCAATTTTCTTTTTCTTCCCTGCCAAATTAGAAACTTTCAATTTTATTTATTTCTCAATAGTTTAAGCTCACTAGCAAATATTTGTTCATTTGTTGTTTATGTTTTCTCTTTTCTGTTTTTGAAATATGAGGTCAGCCTCTGCTGAGAGATTTATTGGTACTATGTGTCAGGCAGAGAAAATGGTAGTTTTATGAGACTCAAGCATTTATATTTTATCAAAGAAAAAGTACATAAAAATATAGCTAAAGTGGTAAAATTTGCAAATAAAGTCTGTTAGTGTAATAAAAATATTAATTTTATTAATTTGTATCTCATTAAATGAAATTAATCAATTTTCTGATTGTATGCTTTTCTTACCAAACCTCATGTTGGAAGTGAACAGCAATCTTGTTACAAGTTTGCCTTAAAAGTTATTTACAGAAAAATTAGGAATCATGAAGGTGTACTCTGAAATATTTAGCACCAGTTATTTTATATTTGCCACAACAGATTTTGAGGATAATATTGTGTTCTCAGTAGATGTTTTATGTTCAGCATGCATATGTTTCAGAGCAAATGCTTGTCAAACTACTACACCATTGAACATGTTGAATTACTTTCCTCTATTTAGTGAAATCTAGATATCACTCCAACTAGCATAAAGAGTTCTCTTTAGCAGAAATTGACTAATAAAAATTATCATAATTCAAATGCCTTTTTTCATATGTGTAGTTTTAATACAGAAGTGAAGAAACAAAACTTAGAAAACCAATCATGTCCTCATCCCTTTTAGAAGTTAGGGGAAGAAAAACATTTTTGAAGTACTTACACAAATTGTTATTTCTTAGAAATGTATTCCTGCTAACTCCTTTTACCCTTACTCTTTTAAATCTCTTTTGTAGTTCCAAATATGAAAAGGATATTTTTTCTGTGGTGTTCACCAACTGTTGTTCATGGACTGCTAGGCTATATAAAAGCCCAATCCTAAAGGTATTGGGTGTCATCAAGGTTGGAGATGTACAGTGATTGTATAGTTCAGTATGATTCAAAAAGTTTTGAGGTGTCTTATCTAGGGACATTAATTTTCACAAAGTTGTTCTTATCAAAATTAAACTGTCAATATTCAAGCCAACTCATACATAAGCATGTTATGTTTAAGTGAAAATGGTCTTGGGTTTGATTCCTGGTAGAATCCCATATGTGCAACATCACTTCAGCTGTTTAAGTACTTTTAGCAATACTACTACTACAAATTTTTCAGCCAAGTCCATTATAGTTTTACCTAAAGAAGTTTTTCCCTGTTTCTGATACAGGCCCTTGCTAATTTTGAATGTGTAACTCCTCACGATTGTCCATGATGTAGAACAAAACTCTTGTAAAGTCATCTTCCTTTTCAGCAAGTATCACTTTATCATATGCAAACCATAACATTCTGTATCTTTCTCCTTGCATTTGTACACCTCTTTTTGTCTTATCTTTGATTTCATTTATTACCTTCTCAATGTATTTGCTAAAAATCATTGGTGATGAGGGCTCCCGGATAGCCAAGTGGGCAACACGTTCGACTTTGTTGAAAGTGGTCCCGGGTTCGATTCCCGGTGGGGGCCTACGTGCGAAATGACCAAAGCAGTCGAAGCACTTTTAACAATACTACTACTACTATCATTGGTGATGAACAGCAACCCAGTTTTACTTCTCTCTTTACTCAAACTTCACCATTACTTTTGCAACATTTGATCCCTGCTCTTTGTTCTTCATAAAGAATAAAAATCAGTCTTCTATTGTGGTATTTTATACCCATTTCTTTGAGAACCCATAGTATTCTGCTCCTGTGAACATTATTGAATGCTCTCTCTAAATCCTTCAAGGCAGTAATATTTGGTTGATCTTCCTGCATTCTCTTCTATATGATTAAAATTAAGGCAAGAACAGCTTCAATTGCATTTAGACTTCTTCTTTTGCCAAATTGATTTTCACTTAAATTCTCTTCTACTTTCTTATCTCTTCTCTAATAGTTTATTCTTGTGATAATCTCTGCAGCATGGAAGTAAGGCTGATTATTTGAAATCTTTATTATCTATTTGCCCTCTTCCCTTTGGATATAGGGACACACACTAAATTGTAATGCTCAATTTGAGCTTTATATCCTGGATTTGACATTTCCTATCCTCAAGTCTGTGATTGCAGCTTCAAATTCAGACCTAAGAATGGGTTCTCCTCATCTTCTCTGCACCTTTTCTTCCTTCTCAATAAATCTAAGAGCCATAGCTTTTCTGTCCTGCTAATTTCAAACTTTCTTTCCATCTGCTAGCTTCTTGAGTTATCTATAAGGATTTTCCCATTATTGCCTCAATAGCATTGAATTTTTCTTGCATTCTTTCAGCAGCATCACACATTGGTGTATACAGGTATAGCTTTAACTTGCACATTGTTATATTGCCAGGGCTGGCCATCAATCAAAGAGAGCCCAGGTACAAATGTGTACTTGGTTCCCCTCTCTGCTTCATCTGTCTATATTATATGAAATTCCTAATAAATAAAGAAAAATATTTGATTTGACAAAATTCATCAGATCTACACATACAGATATATTCTTAGGCATCTACAAAATAAAAACGTCGCTCTCATAAATTAGGTCTCTCCTAAACTCAAGACCAATGTGTTAGGCACTACTTCTTGGCTGGCACTACACCCTCCTTGACTGGCCTTGCAAGTTGCGCCTCTTTGCGTCTTCTATCTCCACATCACCTCTACATCTTCTATCCCTCTACGATTAATGGCTGATTTTGTTGAAAGAATAGTATCATACATTGAATATAAATTTAAAGAAATCAATTTTTGTAATTTTGTGCTTGGGAAATTTTCTGTTAATCTGAATCCATTTTTAGTGCAATTATTTCTTTATACGTTATATATTATCAGTGTCTAAAATTTGGTACTCCGAGGTGATTACCTAAGTTCACCTATTAACAAAATTTTTCCTGCCAGAGATACATTTTCTTACTTTGAATGAAAGATTCTTTTCACTGCTTAGGAGTAAATTGTTCAAAAATTTTCCTCTTGTTGTTCAACTAGCTACACTGAAATTTGAACTGAGACTGCGAACTACAGTTCTTGGTTGTTTTGGAAGGAAGTTTTAGATGACTCATGTTTCTATAAATAAAATATTACGGACAATTCCTGTCATAGATCTAGCGGAAGAGAGCTGCGAAGGGCCAAAACCATCACTCTGTTTTAACATTTCCCGCAATTTCGCAATGTTAACTGAGCGCGGCGCTCATTTGATCAGCAAAGAAATCTATTTCACATGCTTTACTCGAGATGAATTAGTTCCCAAATCGTTCATATAAAAAGGAAGCATTTTCTATAATTTACTCAAAGCCTTATTTAGTCAGATTTCAGAAATTAAGCTAGTGAGGCATTTATACTATGAGGGACCCACTAATGCTTTTTTTTGGCTTTAATGACGCATCTTTTTTCCCCAATGATAATCTCATTGCAAAATCAGCCTCTAATAGAGATGTATTCGAAAAGTGAGTAGTTTCTTCCAAAAAATACTTATTATATATCATATTAGCGTTTAGTATAGTAATGTTTTACAAGTCTAATTAATGTCTCCGAAAAAGGGAAGAATTGGTGTTTCCGACACATATGGAGAAAGATTTACGGTTTTTCTCCTCGACAAATTTTTTACTTCCAGTGTTCTCTTGTCACGAAAAAGTTGGAATTAGTGATTAAATGAGGAAATACTACTTGAGCGTTGGTATGGCAGGAGGGAGGTGGGAAACTTCCCACTTCAGCTACTACAAGTCCGATCCTGCGCACAATATATCCTTTGCAGGTCTCTTTTATTACTCCGTAGCCGTATTTTGTAGAATTTGGCAACTGCGTTCAAGTAATTTATGATTGGCCATCGTGAAGCAATTCCTGTAAGAAGAAAGACACGGAATTTTCCCAGGTTATCGACTGGAAATTAAGATCGATATATCCCCTGAAACTAATATTTTCGAAATTTACGAATCTTATTCCTCCCGCAGCCGCCGTAATAGGTCTCAAACTTGCTGCTCGTAATAACGCCAAGTGTCCTCGTTTTGTTTTCTTATTTTATTTTTCTTCGACAAGCTTTACTTCTTAGGTATTCTCCTAATATAATTTTTACTTTACTCTTCGGAACCTTATGTCCTTCATGCGTGAGTTTTACTGGTTTTGCTGCTATGTATATGGTATGAACTTCCCCCAATTTTATACCTTAGCTTCTTATCAAGACCCTCCGTAGATTTCACTTCTTATCGGAGAAATTTTGGTTAGAAATTATCTTCATATAGTTCATCATTAGTAGCACAGTGAGTGGTTCAGTTTTTATATTTTAGTCTTTTAGCACATGCCTTTCTTTCTTTCTATTATTTTAATCGCTTGGCTTTCAAAATGTATTGAAAGCCAAGTAATTCTTTATTAATAATTTCTCTACATTCCGATATTTTATTTGACATAAGTAGTGGCTTGATCCTAATATAAAATCTGTTAGGAATTATCGCTATCACAAATAGATACCAAAAGGGTAGTAGAATTATTTATTACTCGGAAATGTATTTAGACTCCACTTAATTTTTGCCATCAAAGTCTTATTCTTCCGAAGATGAAGTTAATCGGAAAGTATGCTATTCTCTATCAACATAAAGCGATCTCATAATACTAGATGCATACAGATTGACATAATATTTCTCTATAGCAGCCTTATAGCCGTATTAGAAGCCCTCTTTTGGATATACTAGTCTTTGAAGGCTTGAGAGCTCGGCGTTCGTACGGTTGGTTGGACGCTGCCAAGATGAAAGGAAGATAAACTTCGATAAGATTTATACGGAAAATTTCATTCAAACTTCGGTTTTATAGTAATTGAAAAATCCAGAAAATATTCCGAAATAAATAATTGCCGACCTATCTGGGCATTCAGTTATTGGAACGTGGATTTTTAAGGCTTTATATCTATACAACAGTTAGCGATTACAGGACATTCGATATGGCTCATTAGATGAAACATAGGAAGTATACCAAAAATTAATTCATAAGCTCAAACGATAAAACTTAAAGGAAATCAAATTTAAATTAATTGTGATTGACTGCTAATTGTTTCTCAGCAACCAAAGCAAAGTCTCCTTAGGGTAGTTTCGGCTGATGTTCTATAACAAGTTTAAAAATATAGCATTATTAATGAGTGATTAAGCGACAGCTTCTAAATGAGAATATCTAGAATATTATGAATGATTTGAACATCGGAAAAAATCTAAAAGTGAATCTTATGCCGTATTGTAGGGGTTTCCGTCTGCATTTTTATCGTGAACTCAATTCATAATTTTTGGGATGTTTTTGGAATGTCATGAACCCTATAAATTGGAGCCGATTATTCCGCTAAATGATTGATTTGTAGTTGGTAATGATAACGGAATAAATAACAGGGAGCTGTTCAGTTATCGTTGTGAAACTTTCCAGATAAATGACGATATTGACTACGGAAAGAATATTTGCTGGAAATATCGAGTACTATTTCGGGCATCTTTTAATTCGAGTAACTGGCTGGACCGGTTAAGCAAGTGTCTCGAGAACTTATCCCCGTTCTTCTCTTCACGACTTTCTTTGGCTGTAGATGGCAGTATAAATAATATGCAGCCTCTATCGGTTGCTAACCATATCGAAATTTGAAAGTACTGAGTAAAATTTCCATTCATGGTAGTATTTTGTTCCGATTTAATGTAAATAAAAATTTTGAGAAGAGTGATTTGAAATAAACGTCGAGGTTTAGATAAATTTGAAAAGTTTGTTGGTTTTCAAGCAATCATTTCACGGCAACTTTCAGTTAAAGAGACTGCATTATTAACTTACTGTGCCGGTCAAGTGGTCACCATCACGCAGTACAGAGAGCATGGCAAAACAAGGTTTTTATAATGTTTCCCTGGAACAACGGGTAAAAGTCAGACACTTCTTTCTTTCTCTCCCGTTTCAGGAAAACACAAAACAAAATAATTTCAGAAATAAATAACTGAATCGATTTGATCGCACACGATTGAATAATGAAACTTTAGGGGAAATAGCTGGCAAATCTATAGCTATAAAATCTATAACCAGAGGCTTGTTGCTTTGGGGTTTCAAAGAGGATTTTTTCTTAGATTATTCAACACAAGCATGTATAACAATACTTAAGAAAATTTTCAATCAGACATGAATATTTGCATAAAGGAGAAAGAAATTTCAACCAATTAAAATACGTTCAAATTTATTAGTTGCCAATCCTCCCTGAAGTACCGAGTTCGAATTGTGTATAGATGACGTATACTTATATATACTGAATACGTGTTAATATTTAGAATAGTCTAGAAAAAGAGATTCGCTCATTATGAACCATGAATAATACTATGATCGTAACGGTCGAAACAGATTCCTCTCCTTGGTGAAAAACAATTTGTTGAAATGCAGTTTATAGATTTTGTTGGTATGAGATATGAGCCGAATCAAGCCAAATTTGATACAGTGGTTGGAAATAAGGCGTGTTCAAATTTTCTTTAATTTCTAAGCTATAAATTGGTTGAATTATACGTGTTTTATGTAGTTCATGAATCTCTTGGAAGCTCATAATTAATCAAAGAGATTAATCGGAAGTGGTTAGAGAGGGGAAGTTGATTTATGCCGGCGATGGAGCAACATCTTTTGCGACTTGTTGGATGATAAAGAGGAGGAGAAGAGCATACTAGTTAGAAAGCACGAAAGTAATTCATTAACACATACCCATCTCCTTTAGTATATTTACATAAGCGATATTACATTGCGATAAGCTGCGATAGCAATCAGATACGTATGTTGTAAAACATCAGTATTCTACGTAATATCATCAGTAACAGTAACAAGGGTGAAACACTGTACGAAAGTAACACTGGTTTTAGTTAAGTCAACCAGGGCTCGATTTAAGGTTGCGTTTGCATAGATTTATGCCGTTATTTCGTGGTTAGATCAAGATTAAGACCTTTATTCTATTTGATCTTGCATGATAGAATTTAAATATCTATTCCCATGCTATTTAACGACAGTAATCCAAGAAAAATTATAATGTCCCGAGAAAGATGTTGGAAATTCTTTTGAGTAAAAAGTGAGTTGGACTCAAGACCATCTTTGAGAAAACTGCTAAGAAACGTAAAGAAAGTATGTAAGATGACGACAAATAACTATAGTGTGAAATTGGTAAACCCTTGTCAACATATCAAGTCAATTCTCAGTGATCATAATGATCGAAAGATTGCACCTGTCAGTGTCATTTCTTGGAGTATGTGAATATCTTTTAACGAACTCTTCACAAAACAGAGAGGATGAATACCCGTCCACTTATAGCAATGATAATTAGAAGATATATTTCATTCCGTTTACTATTTAAAATATTTTGCTGTGGTCCACGTTGTAAAGTTCTGGACCGAACGTCGAGAAATGATTTGCCATTGATTGACATGAATCGCAAAAACACTAAATTCTTTCTTTGGAGCTACTTATGAATGCAAACTTTGAGTCATATGTGAATAAGAAGAAATGAAATGGACGAGGTAGCATTATTTAATAATATCTGACGACTATTTTCATGTTCCGTTTTACGACTTCATTTAGCGGGAGTGGTTGTGAGTAAAGCAATAAAAGTTAAAGAGCGAGAGTTTATCGTGTTGCTGATTACAGCCATAAATTTTCGATTACGTGAATAGATAACAAAGTCCGTAAATACGGCTATAAATACACTTGTATACTTGATAGGGATCATATACCCAAAAATGGCCTCTATATCTGTTTTACATATAAATATAAACATTCAAGTATATTTTCGGAGGATTTTCGACTCTCTTTAAATGGATCCGTGCTTTGTCTTTGATGACTGCGGCTTTTAAATGCCTTGCCATCTATTGCTTACTGAATTTAGTTTGATGGTAATATGAATGCGAGTTTGAAATTTGATACGAAATTGAATATTTGATTTGTTACGAAACAGTTTTTTCCAGAATTCAATTTTCTATATCGTTGATCTCCCATGAAGCCATCAAGTATTATTATCTTCATTTAGCTATTTAATTTCATAAAGTAATCTCAATTTTTCGTGGAGACTTTATCGGGATAAAGTACATTCATTCATGGAAGGGCCTGAACGGGACTGTCCCGACGAAAACGGGATATATGGACAGTGAACTTTAAGAAGACTTTCCTGTTGATTAATTTACAACGCTGTAACTGGGTGATTCGAAGGATTAGTTTTTTTATGGCAAAATTGTCTCGCATTAATCCACTTTATCAAATGATATTCTAAAATTGTTAGATATTTAGGGTTTCCGCTAAAATAAAACTTATTACAACTATCAAAAGCACAAGTACCTCATTAACAATGTACTTCTTATTAATTTTTTACAATTACCATTATCTAAGTAAGACTAATTAATCACTAGGATCAATTTTCCTTAGACGTAAGGTTGGATGCACTCTCTCAATTACTTTCGGTTAATAACGTAATTTAACGAATGAGAAGTTTAGTTATCATATATAATGCATAAAATGTAAAACGTCTATGTTGGAAACATTTCCGATGGAAGTGAATCATCCCTCTTACTTTCATTGGAAAATAGATCGTCCAATAGAATTTCCACATCGCGAACTAGTGTTTACGTCATTACAAAGGAGAAGAATATCCAAAAAGAAAGATCGTGCTACTGTTTGTTACATGTATGAGTTTATTTTAACATTTCTCTCATTTTTGAACTTCTTTGACCTGTTTTTAAAAAATTACTTCGCGTAGGCATTAAGAGGATATTATTATTATTATTGTTATTATTATTATTGCGAACAAACTGCGGTTAGGCTGTTAACCTGGTGGCAAATAAAAACAAATAATTAAACAATAAAGATTCAATAGACACATGACATACACACAATACCTACAGGATTATTATATTGTTACATTCATAAATAATATTTATTTGACACTTAAGTAATGCTTACATGATATAATATGTAAATTGCTCTTACTGGGTTTTTCGGGGTTAATGACATGCCTTCTCGGCTACCGTAGACGGGGTAAAACCCCACCGTAAATCACTCTGTCAAGCAACCCTTATTTCCTCCATGAGTCCCTACATTACTACAATGCTTTGCTACTACAATACCCTCAGTACTACATTACAGTGAAACATTTCTTTTTAATAGATTTTGCATTTTCAGGCAAGGGCCTTGAATATGATCCGGGTAACTTATACCTCAATAGAGGTATTTCTGAATGAATGAATGAAAATCATACGCCAGTTCTAATCGAATAAAAATTTTATCCACAAATAAAATATTAAATGTAACTTCGAGCTAGGGGCTAAAGTAACTGTTATTCGATTTTAATATGCTGGTTGTGGCTGAGATCACTTTCATTCTATTGGCAACTATGCCGCGATGTTCTGTAGTAGTAGTATTAGTATCTGATGGCTGAGGCCATTTCGCAAATATAGAACGCCACCGGGAATCGAACCCGGACAGCTTTCAACAAAGATGAACGCCCTACCCACTTGGCTATCCGGGAGCCCGCGAATTGTTTTTGGCCTTAGTATTAAAAGATCAACATTATATCAAGTAAACGCAAAGGACTACAGGAAATTCCATGTAGGTATCCTCGGTAATAAGCCATACCCCGGTCCTTATGAACAACCAAGCGTTGAAGTCTCCGATAATTTTACTCACTATTTCAGATAACCTGAAGCACAAAACATAAAAGGAGATTCTAGTAATTAAAAGGACAGTGATCGAACTTTTATGAGAACGACTTGAATACCTCCTATTTAAAAGTACTTCTATATTATCAACTAAATGTTATCTAGTTAATATAGCAGTGTGTAGGAGGAAACATAATTATAAATTTATCCTAAATTAGGTTATCACCAAATAAAAAGGTTATAATTTGAAATCATGTAGATTATATTGTGAAACTTAATGGGATCTACCGACCGACATCAACTGTAAATACATTTTGAAAACTGAAATGTTACGAATATTTTTCAATTTCATTGAAATTTTTGTTTCCAGTTGCGTTTTTCAAACACCATAGCTGAAGCTGGAAGAAATTTGAAAGTCTAAAATTTTCAATCCAAGTCGTATCTTATATTTTTAATTTCTATGCACAAATCTAAAGAACCAAGAAAACCGAAATCCTGATACCCATTTCAATAAGTACATAAATCTAGTATATGCGAACTGTTGGTCATAATCATTTTATAGACATGTGAGAATTTAATATTTCACAAAAAAGCATTACAAAAGAATAACACTTATCGTATGACCACGCACAAGTGGAAAATATCAAAGTTATATTCATGATTGACAAAGGAGATACGGTTATGCGCAGGAGACAACTGTTTATCAAACATACTCTATTTAATTTTTTCTCACTCTACTGTATTTTTGATCTCAAGTCCCTATCCCATCAACTTCACTCTTTCGCAAAGTTATTGCAGCATTTTTGCAATTCTCTTGAAAACCCCTTTCCGGAATTCTCAGATAAAGAGCATGAGAGTACGTTTCTACTCATAAACATCACTCACTAATATCTGAATCGGATTTTGCCCTTTCAAGCTACTTTCCTCAACGCCAACGTTTACTGGAGTGGGTTGGAAACACTAACTCTCCTTCCGCTAGAACGCAAATATGCTGTACGTATATTCATGTGTAATTTAGTCTCTGACGGTTGAGAACGAAATAACTACTCTGGGAGGTTAACAGGAACCTTGAGGCAAGGACTTATTATCAGAGCTCTATTATGCAGAGAAGGGATCTTCACCCTTGGCAAAGAACAGCTGTTGTCCGTTCTTAAATTATAAGAGTTTCCTTTAGGGTATCAATGTTTGTGGAGGTAGGTGCTCTCATTGTAAGATAAGGGAAAAGATCTTACGAAACTGAGATCGTTAAGGAAAACCCCGAGGGATAAGTATTTAAGGGTAAATTAATGTTAATTTCTATGATATGGGGTCAAATTATGGACATTTTTCCGATCGAAGAATCTTCTAGAAGATAATTCTTGAGAAAACAAGAGCAGCGTAATAAAATTCGATGTATTATACCATTTTTTTGGTCTCCAGATAACATGAAGTAGTTTAAAATTCTACCATTCTTCGTTCTTGATCAACTGAGTTAACATACCAAAGTAGGCATGCAAACATATACTGAATAAAAGGTAATCAAACGGTTGATTTTGAAGGCAATAACTATAAATGAAGGGATTGAATCAAAAAATTATTGCCCCTTTTCTATCAAGCGAGATATCTCTGAGTAATTTTACTAGCAAGTATAGGTAGGATATTGTTTGTTGAAGCTTTTCCAGTGAAAGATGTATTTTGATTTGCGTTTATTGTTGAGTATGCAAGGCTGATGAAAGATTTTTTGGCATTGTTCTGGTCTGTAGCGAGAGGTCGTTAACACGGACATTTTATTGTTGCACGCAACCAAAATAACTTAGCTTAACATTCGCGAGCTGAACTGAGTCTACATGTCTTATCAATCTCTTTCTGAAAAAGGAATGTTTTACGGGTAAACCTTCTCCGTCAAGACACGTGGATGAAAGATGCTTATTGAGTTAAGGAAGCAATGTAGTTGGGTATAAATTCTCTTTTTTTCCTTCTTGGAGGATGAGATTGTGGATATTAAATGTATTATATACCTACAAATATGAAAGAAAGGTTTGCAATTATAGAATGAGAAATCTTGTATTGAACTTCAATTGTTTCGCATATCTTAAAGGAGTATAAATACTCTTTTTTCATAGTTTATACATTTCCTGTTGAATAGGACATCCTTTTCAAGCGCAATTACAATGAAGTCATCATTACCCTACATTAGATTCTGCATACTTTAAGTCTGAAGATAAACAAGAAATTTCATCGATTTAACTTAGTATATACTTGCTTATAAGTCCGGTTTTACTCTTTATAGTATATCTTTAATCGTTCCTTATATTAGTTTTATTATAGCCGTCTCTTGCTTAAAATAATCCTTTTGAAAATATCACAAAATAAAAATAAACTAGGTTTTACTGAATTAGCATCTCCAAATATGAAACATTCAAGAGAAAGGAATTCACCAATTTTTTTAAAGAAAATTTTGTAATATCTCATCAGCAATGTAATGCAATATTGACTTGATTTTACATACAAATTAAATAAGAAATAAAATCGAATAAATAACAATTAAAATTTAGCAATTTTAAATTTCATGCCAATCTAAAATAAGATAAATCTAAAATAAGATGCTGGCCTAGAGTAAATTAATCGAGTTCAATTTGGTGGTCGTAGTTCTTATACAGGACGTCTATACGAATATATATGACGTCCCAACAATTGGTTTGGTAATTACGGAAATTGAACTATTTTTTGCGCATTGTAAGTGATTTACATTAAACAGGAAAAGTAACAGGACTTACATCTAAAAGAAATTTATTTCATAAATAAAAAGCAATCTATTGGTAATCTTTCATTGAACTAATGTGATTTTAATTTGAACACAACGTATACATTAACAATGATGGTGAAATGCTCTTTTCGTATTTATTGCTCGTAATTTAAGACCATTAATAAAATAAAGATTAAATTCTAATTTTTTTCTGTTTCCATATTGGGATGAAGAGAGCTTTATGTCATGAAGAATGCATTAAGTAAGAGGGAAAATTTCCCAGCAGATCATTCAGAGTTGCATAAATTGATAGTTTTCAACAAGCTCAAAGGAATTTTACTTTAATTTTAACTGTAATTTTCTTGATTGAAGTGACTGAGTTGATAATTAATTTTTGAAAAGCATTAATTTTTATTCACCAGGAACATTCTTAATTTTATTTATAATTAACTTAATTTATAATAACTTAAAAACAACTTTGGCTGAGCGTTTCACAGCATTTTGTAAATATGCTGATTTAGAAAAGGCTAAAACTTAGGAATGAGTGCAGTCTTACTGTTTAGATATATGATGAAACAAATCGGCTGGCTTTCGGGAGTTGTCTGTAGAGTAAATTCTAGAGTGATGAAAAGAAAAACTCCTTCAACCCACTGGATCTAACGCTAAGTTTAGATTATTTTCATTCCAAAAATTTTTTTAAAAACAAAAGAGGACCGATTAGTTCGTTAGGAAAAAGAGATCAATTCTCAATCATTCTGAAGAGCAGGTGTCCAAGGAAAAGATGGCTGGGACGAAGACTGCAAATCCAAAGATGGGCTGGATATAGGAAAAGGGTTTTCCTCAAGCAGAGCATTTCATGGGGAAAACCCTTTTTACTCCTCATTTCATCCGGAAACGAGGATCAACTAAAGGAATCTTTAGAATGCCAATCACGTAGGCGTCATCTCGTGTCCTCTTCTGGAGGACTGTGGGGAGATGGCGTGTACGCTTATAGCTGGGAGTGGTCGGTTTTGCGGCTGGCGGGTGAAGCAAGGGAGAGGGACGATGCCTTTACCGTCGGTGCTCCCGCTGTTGTCGGGGGTCTTGACACTAACGACACCAGTCAGCAACTTAAACGACCAATGAACTTGAGGATGAAAGGTCGACGACCCTCGAGAGCTCTTGAGGAAAAACTATTTAGGAAGGTATAGGGATGTCATTTCGAAGGTGATTATCTTCTTTCGGCGAAAATGAACTCCGATTCCTGTTTCCAAATTTTTTCGCAACATAAACAACGCACTTACTACTCTTTCCCCAATTTATATTTCGGCCCTCGTCGCAGTTTACGACTTCCGATTCGTGGAGGTTCTGCAGGTTCTGAACCATGAGGACGAAATCCGTTCGAATCTTCCGTTACGTGAATCCTTAGCGTCATTTGGTGGACAAAATTTATGACCGTAAGGAGTGAAAAATCGAAAGCGAGGAATTTGGTACGGCTTTCGTTCGAAGGAAAATGATGTGTTGTTGGCCAGCGAAGCTTTTGGGGATGTTTGCGGAAGTTCGTCCTTGCGCATTTTCTTTTTCCTTCGAATGTGTATATTTCACCAGACTTGGCATTCAAATGAGATGGTAAAAAAATAGCTCGTTTTTAATAACAATGTGAGGTCCAGCAGGGAGTTAAAGGTATTTAAGGCGAGTACCGCGATAAGGATGCACCAGGAGTCGTTGGATGCTTTGGGGATGAGGTAGATAAGAGATTGTCATACCTCCAACCGAAACCTCTCATTCGATTTGGATAGTTACTTTCCTCCTTCAGTTTCCGTTAATAAATTATACCATTAATAAAAATGCATCGAGTCATTGGGAAAGACGTTCAAAATATCATGTCCTGAAGGTCGTTTCATCACTTTGATCATCTATGATCATGATAGATTCAAGATTACAACTAGTACTGTCATTCTTTATATAAAGGTAACAAACTTGATATTCTGTGTGATTTGTTATACAGATCATGTTCACTTCCCATGCTCGCATGGGAAGTCGAACTTTTAATGGGTCTTACATTGGAATATTCGCAGCAAAGCAGGCATTGAATAGCTGACTGAAATACCATTAAGATGAGATAAATTTTGTTATTTAGTTTTAATTAAGTGCAGGACTAATCCTCAACGATGAGATCGGTTAAGCTGAATTCGTCATATGCATCATTGAAACTTCTAGGAAAAGTGTTTAAGTATACATCTCTTTATACATATTTTAAAGCTCCCATACAATACCCCAGATTCGTTCTAACTAGGAAGGAAAAGAGAATTCAAGTTAAGCAGCGTGTCAAACTTACATGATTATATTCCACTGCATCCCAACAACATGGTAAGTATATGTACAATTTCATGTTGTAAACCAAAAAACTTCCTTATTGAAGTTGCAAATTCATTTATTTTTCCGAGAAAAAGAATTCTTACAAAAAATTATTCACTAGAAATTTAATTTAATATCTAGGTACATGCTTTTGCTATGGATTACCGAAAAAACGAGACTGTGTATACATACTCACCAAACAAAGAGACATAATAGATTTATGCATCATCTAAATTTATAGATCATAGATTTTTAGAACTGTTGATTGGCTGACTTATAATTCAACAATTGTTTTTAAAATTAATTTGATGCGGATTTGGTTACTTTTTATTTAATCTGAGCATCTTAGTTTTTGAAAGCTTGATAGTTTGAAACAGAAAGTCGTTCAAAATTCATTTTTAGCTGCCAGCGTAAAAAAAACTCTAGCGTGAGTTTTCACCTGATTTACTTCTCTGTCCTGGAGGAAAAAAAGCAGCTGCATTCGAATTTGCAGCCTAATTTCCGCTGTCAGAAAGAATGCTTGAAAGGGTGCGTTCGGCAACGTATAATTACAGGAACAGTGGAGGGGGAAGGACGGGAATTATTGGTGAGGGAGGTTATTTGGGCGCGGGTGGGCAAAAGGAATTTCGACAGCGTTCTTCATGGTGAGGAGCTATAAATCGCATCACGAATAAAAACGGGCGAGAGAGCATTTTTCAGGTAACGATGTCCGTAAGTCACTGCCTTCTGTTTGCGTCATGCATTGCGCTTCGAATTTTTCGGTTGATAAAATATGCGCATTCACGGTGTCTCGACACAGGTGACAGCCTCTCCCTCCACCTCTTCAATATGAGTGTAGGCAAAGTGTCAAGGCAGGTCAACACTATGAAAGTTCAACGCATTTTAGTTTCGATTTCAATTTTAAGAGTCCCTTTCTACCTAAAAAGTAATGGGGAGTGAGTCAAAACTCGACGAATTTCCATAAGGCTCTAATAGCTATTGATTCAGAGATGTAGACAATCCAAAGCTCCAAAGTAATGTTTCCTTCGCACGGATCAAGTAACAAGGATGATAGCGCTTCTTCCGTTATATTGAGTGAGGCTTGTTTTTTTGCTTTCGGGGATTTTTATTTACTCTGCCAATCTTAAACAGCAGCCATTGTAAAGCTAGGAAATTAGGAAAATAACAACAAAGTAACTCAAATGTCTTTTTATTATGATATTAACATTTATTTATTTTCAATTACTATTAATGAGGTTTTAAAAACTGTTCATCTGTTTTCAGATCTGGATTCGAACCCAGAATCTCAGTGTTGCTGGTTTGACACTCGAATGATGTAACTAGGTGTACGGAACTAAAAATTTTATCAAGGTAATAAACTCATTGTGCAATTATCGGCTACTAAAAGGTATTTATAGTATACATACATAAAAAATGAGTTCAAGTCACTGAACTAATCTTCCTGGAGCCATTTTAATCTAATATTTATATATATTGAAATATTTATTAGAATATGAGCTTCTAGAACTACCACTTAATTAATATTGAAAAATATAAAATTACTTTTTCACTTCAAATACTTCAACAGGCACTCTCGAAAAGATTGTTTAGCGCGTTATTACTTTGAATCATACAAATATTACACTTTTACTGAAATTCTTTTAATACTGACATTAAAATCTATTTATTATCAATTACTATTAATGAGGTTCTAAAAATTATTCTTCTCATCCAACCAGCTATGAAACTAAAGGCTATAAGCATTCTGAAGAGTTTTCTGAAACACTTCATAAAACAGTAATAAAGATTATCATAAGTCGACTATTTAATGTTTAATTTTAAGTAATAAATGAAAATTATCTACATAATTTTGATGAGAAGTATTTTAAAAATTGTTATTTCAAAATTAACTTTTCCGATCGACTAGTACATTTTTCATAGTGATATTAACAGTTCTTGCGATAACTTCAAAAAAAGAAAATATGTAAATTTACTAAATTTTCTGATAAAATTTAACTAGTTTTTGCACTTCCTCTCAAAAACATACCTAGCTAATGATAAGGAATACTTTCGGTCATTGAAATCTCCAGCAACAGTTCCGAAATACAGAAACAGTTGTAGTCGGAGATTTTATTCAATTTTTGCCGCTATATCATGTAAATATAACTGAAAGGGTTTTAATAAAAATCATTAAGGATTTGATCCAGACATTATAGTCTTTTGCAGAATGGATGTACGGGAGAGTGTTCGTAGAAGAATTAAACTTCGTGCTCAATCTCGAAAGCGACTTGGAGCTCGCTTCTTTGCGAGCCCTTAAATACACCAACTCCCGACTTCTACCGCAACCAGTTCTCTCCTATCTTGGATGCGATATTTCACTCTTTATCTCTTCCTTCCAATACCATTCAACTCCGCTCTTAGGTGGTGCTTATTCCTTCATCCCCTCTCTGATTCTATTTCTTAGTGCTATTCTCGGCGGCATTCCATTTTCTCGTTCCCAATTCCATTCCCTTATTACAGCATCACAGTTGCCGCAAATCCTTAATGAGGCTGCAGCATTCAGGATAATCTACTATTTATTTTCATTCCACAACAAAACCCACTGGTAAGCGTGAGTCGTCGGGTCAAGATAGCATACAAGCGTGTTTGGTAATTCTAATCATTTAGAGGGAGATAGTTTTTCTTATTATTTTCGTGCATGACGACATAGAAATTGTTAATTGGCAATATCTGGAATCATTCATCGCTGTAAAGTCATTTAAAACTGAAGTTTGGTTAAATAATCATATATATATAAAGCAAATGTCTGTCCGTCCGTCCGTCTGTCCGTCTATCCGTCCCCCTATTTATCTCAGAAACGGCTTGACTTAGAGATCTGAAACAAACTGCATTGTGTTTCTACGATGCTGAAACCCCCCGAAAAATTATTTCCATCTCTGTAAAGGCCCGGGTTCGAACCCAGGAGCACAAAATACGTTTCCATAAGAGATGTACGTAAATTACGTTTTCATAATTTGCAGAGGTCGTTTCTTTTACTTAATTAAATTAGAACCAATGGACCTACGAAATTGAGACAAGTGCCAAAAGAAAGAAAAATTATCATAAAATCTCATTTTAGTCTTGAATAATTCATATAATTTTGAAATTGCGAGAACTTTAATAAAATAGACGAAAAATTCGTAATTTTTTTGAGAAATAAACAACCCATCCCTTTGAGGACTAAGGCCATTGTTGAATGTTGTTTTCATGAATTATTCCATATAAGTGCACGGGGATAATCAGTTCTTATAATTTGTACAAGAAATGTACGTAAATTAGGCTTTCATGACTTGAAAATAGTAGAATAAATATTATAAAAAATTTATATGAAAAGAAATATATTGAGTTATTATGATCTTACTGCAGAATTTTTTTGTGCTTAGGAGGACCAGATGTATACGATAATTGATATATTTTTTAAACTAAATTAGGTCCCGTCATGCTTGACGGGTGCGTTTACTAGTCGTAAATAACATCCAAGATCCGCAAGAGCGGATAGTTTAGATACATGTAGGAGAAAGTTATGGAAAAAATATTAGAAGTATTGCCATAAATAGGGTAGGAATACCAAGAATGAGAAAATAGAATTTTCATTCTATAAGGAATAAGCAGGGAGAGTTCAGATAACGCGCAATATTACAACAAAATAGAGAAAATGTCACAAGAATAATAGAACGGTGAAAAAATAAATGGACAGAGTTCATCCGAGCAGGGAAGAGACTGTGTAAGATCTAAGCGGGGTAAAAAAAACCGCTTCAAAACTCAAACCAACCCGGTGATTCTGAAGACATTTAAGGACATGTATCCTTGCCCTTCTCTATTAAATATAGGATTGCATTTTGTGAAAAAAAGTTTTACCTAAAGTTTCCGATCCTTACTATCAAAATTTGATTTTCTAGTAAAATAAAAATCAGTTTTGACCGTGAGATTTTGTTCTCTCTCCGTGTTCTTTAAACACGGAGACTTTTGGTCAATCGTGTAGAGCAGAGTTTCCCAAACTTTTCCTCCGACGGAACACTTTATCAATTCTATGATATCAGCGGAACACCTTGGTTACTTTTTCTGTCAGTAAATATTAGTAATAATTGGTTTCATTGAAGTAGAGTCTAGGGTTTATTGAAAACACAATCTTCTCATAAAATCAAGAGCCCCTGATTTTTCAACATGTTATAACTTCATTCAGAACTGAAATTCGTGCAAGAATTATCATTCTTCATAAGTTTCTACACTTACAAACTCTTCGTGGAACATCAGTGTTCCGTGGAACACACTTCGGGAAACCCTGGTGTAGAGGTAGCAACTTCGAATGAAAACGAAGGAAAGTTCAAAGGCTGAAGGGCTTAGCTTTGATGTTGTTGATATTGATGATTTAGTTTGAAATATTTGTCCCTAAAATTTTTCTCATTTAGAGTGCGAAGTGTGAGAGGTTTGAAAAAATATTCGATAAATTTTGAAATGTAACTACCTACACAATTTGACCAATCTTGTTTTAAGTATCTAAGCTAGCACAAGTAAGAGTCTTAAACGATGAAAGACAATAAAATGTGCATTGTGAAGGTTATTTTAAGTGTTTGATCACAAACAACCTTTATATCTTCCTTAGTGGTCTAGGAACTAGTATTACTTTAACACTGATTACTTCTGAATAAATTTCATACTTTTATCAGCACAAACGACAATTATAAGTTATGGCTAATGATATCAGCTACCTCGTGGAAACTCGTTACATTAATTTAGCGTCCGTCGGAGGTCTTGTTTCGTTCCATTAAAATTCCTCCTCAACGCGCTTATTTAAGGTTAATAAGGAGTAAGATAATTACTTATCTCGTGCTATGCGTACCGGATCTCGCCAATGGAGCGTGACTACACTTCCTTTTAGTCCTCCTCGAGCATCTTGGTTGCCATGGCGGTATGCTCAACCAGTTCCCGTCAACACCAGTGGCCGCCTAAGCATGAAAGATTAACATGCTTAGCCGAAGCCTGCAGCATATGCCAACTTGAAGTGTGTCGGCTCTGGGCGAGAGACAAACAAACAGCGAATCCCAATGAGACGGGACAAGGCGCACGCTCATTCTCTGGTGGAAACTATTGTAGATGCATGTTGTCAAAACACTATCCTAATACTGAGTAAACTTTAGGTATTCAATTTGTGCAAGGCTGCAATCAGATTTTATGAATGAATTTGTAATCTAGAGGAATGAAAATTCTTGGACTTATCGTATATGCAACAAAATAGTTCTTATTATTATTTCTCGTTTATTAACAGGTTTCAAGTCAGGAATTTTTAACTGATTTTATGCTGAAAATATACGTTAGATCATAAATAGAAATCAATCATGAATATGGTCTTCGTTCAATGAACAAATTACTGTGATAATTTTTCGCATATTTTTTATTGTAAGCATCAATATAACGGCACTTTCTCGCAGTCCTGATTTCATGTTTGTCTTAAGTGACTCAACTTATATTTCGAAATTTTTTAATCCGTTGAGTGTATTCTTTTTTATCGGAAAAAGTCTTTCTTAAACATTACTGAGGCTGCTTGTCATTCTCCACGTACCAAAATTGCTGCGTAAGCACTGCACTGTTTTGACTTCACGTAGAGAGGATCTCTTAACAACAAACAGTTGTGGAGTATTTCAAAGCAACCTTTTCGATTAAACCAATGAGCCAATAAAACAGTGATGTTATTGAATATTTCTAAAGAAATACATCAATTAATAATTCAGTTTCGCGATTTTTTCTTATTTCGTCATGAAGAGAAATAGAAATAATACAAATAGAATAATAATATAATTCTGTGGTAAAGGTAGAGGTATTATTTCTATTTGTCTTCATGATGGAAAGCTACCACAAAGTCGAGGCCAAGCTATTGGATTCTCTTATTTCGTCAACTAAAAAATTGACAATGATTAAGAATCACTTATAAATCATTTGAGTCGTAAACATTTGACATTATAATCGTAATTATACACATCTCATCTCGAATAACGAAGTTTAAAGAAAGAAAATTCAAAAGTTTACCCATTTATAATCGAGACAGGCATTTCATCAACACTTAATTCTCTCTTTAAGATCACTTTTACGTTTGCCCAAATTTACGGTGCTCCTAATATTAAGCATGGTTACGATTATCATGTTAGTTATTGATAATCGTAAAATACAGATCTGTCAGTAAATTAAAGCATGACATTCTGATTTTTAATTACCTAGTGATATTAATAAGGATATAGTTGTCGAGACAGAATTGTCTGCATTAATCTCTTCTAAATTAATCAATGTGTCAAAATAATGCAAGCTCATTTGTCGGTGAAGAGGATAATGACATCAAATTTGACGGGAGGCCCTTGAACTCTTTGCTGACTCCCGAACAACCTTGATCCAAAAAAATTCGAAATTTTTTCATACGAATCGTTTCGTAAAGTTGTCCTAATTATAAGGATGCGCAACTTGCACCAAAGCTTTTCCAACGGACGCCAGCAGCAACTGCGTATAATCCAAAGCGATAGGTGCGGAGAATGTTAGGAGTATTTCTTGGAAATGGAGGCGGCTGGACCGTTTCAAACCAGGTTGTGGATCAAGATCTTACATCCAAACATTCCTGTCCGTTTATCCTCCATGGAAACACTTCCCGGAAACTAAGATGGCCTAGCCAGAATTTTGCATGGACACCACGCCCATGGCGCCTCATATTTAATTGCGTTTTTCCCATTGGACAGTTTTGCATCACGCGTGAATCCCGCAGCATTGCCCTCGCAAGGTCGCGCTGACTCATGGCAGTGCTCGCTCAAGCATTGCGCCTCCGAACTTAGGATGGAGAATCGAACTTTTATTTTATTTTCAATTCACCTTTAACTCAAGTTGCTCTTAAGGTGTTAGTAAAATATGTGCACATGGAATTCTACAAATGAAATCATTTTATTTATATCCACAACTATTCGTTCGAATATAAAAACTTGTGTATAACCTGTTCGTTTGTGTAATCAAGTCAAACAACAACTTCTATGGAGCATCAAATGGAAAGTTTGAAAATAAATCATGTAAGCCATTTTCAACAAAATCCATCTTATCTTTAATATTAGGAACTAGCTTTCTATTATGCATTAAACAGGGCCATAAAGGTTTGTCGAAAATTGCCGCAATAAATCCTAAAACGGCTTAATTGAAATTCTAAAACACATTTCTTAAGTAGCCTTATAGCTTTCGTTAAGTGATTCAACTAGAAACTATATATTTTCCTTAATCGTAATTTCGGTGATTGATTGAAGGGAAACTTTGATTTAAATTATGGTTCAGTTTACTCGTTAAAGTTGAAGTAGACGTTTAAGGAGGCATGGAGTGTTTTTAAAGTGAATTCACTTCTCTGTCTTTGGAAAATGGTTTGTTGCCTCCTACAACGCATCTTGACTTATAGAATAAGTGTATATATNTATACATATTATAAGAATATAAAAGGGAGTTTCACCGCTAAAACAAATACTGCTATACATCACGCAATTATATAATGTCTTGTTGCCTATATGTATTCTGTACCTGAGAATAAATAATAAGTTAATTGAAAATCTGTATTTATTAAGTATCGATAGATGTATCGAATGAATGTCTTCCAATAAATCAATTATTCAAATAGGTTAACTACGCTCAATAATGCTCAGTCTTCCCCCTCTTGACCTCATCATAATGTAGTAGTAGTAATTTCTATAGTGCTTAGAGAGCTTAGGTCATTTCGCACATATGAGCCCGCGCCGGGAATCAAACCCGGGACCACTTTCAAGAAAAGAAAACGCTCTACCCACTTTGCCATTCGGGGTGCCTCCATCATAACCTACAATAATTTTTAATGCTCATATTTACAATCAGTTTGATCATATTTGAAAATATTTACAACCGACGGATAATGGAGGGCATTAGTGAAAGAGTGTAAGTATTCGAGCTTTGGAACGAGAAAGAATTAATGCTCTTTTAAACCCAAAAATCATTTCATTTTATCACTTTACATGAGTTGAAACAAGCATAAATCAAATATCTCTGTTCTAAATTTTCAAACGAGAATCCTCTCATGGAGGGAAACCGCTAGTAATAAAATGTAAACTATTACATGATAAATCTTTTCGCTCAAACAACTTCAAAAATGCTGTAATTTTCAGGCGTATCATACGTTTATGTATTTAGATAGAACGAAACAGAATCACAATCGTGTTCTTGGAGATAAGAGGGGCGGAGTAACGAGCAAGTTGGAACAAAAGTGGAAAGAACAACGTAGAGAAGGATTATAGGAGAAGGGGGGACATTGAGAGGTAAGGGCACGCCAAGTGGAATGGTCTAGAATTATTCTTGAACTCTGTTTAGAGATAAATAAAGAGTGGACGGTAAAGTCTAAGATAATGTTAAGAGCACCATAAATGCTAGAATACGAAAATATTCCCTCAATACCAACTCTGTTTTATAGTCATCCATCTAACGCCTGAGAGACTCACCATGAATACTCTGACGCCATTTTGACATTCACTATAAAATGCAAAAATATTCGAAGATATCAGTTCACTCAACAAGTCATGCTAAAGGAATTTTATTGCGTAATTCATATTTGATGAAATTTGATTCTAATGAGTAAATTCCTGAAACGTTTGAGAAAATGTATTAGTGTTATCCTAAGACATTCTGGTATAATAATTTCAATTTTTGCTGAGAAATGGAATTAAAATTATGGATGATTTCCTATAACAAATGAATATGTTAAAAAGTACAAAGTATGCCACTTATTGTTTAATTAACGTGATTTATGAGGAAGAAAGTTACTACTGAGTTTGAAAGGTGAACTTCTTTTAGTGAATGTGCTATTATCAAGTACGGACATGAAAGAAAAAGAAATACTGAAATATGGGATAGTTCATAAATAGGTCAACAATAGTTCATATTTAGGTCAAATTCCTAAAATGGCAACGGTAGTTCTTAAAAGAGAATAGTAAGAAATAACTTAAGATTACCGTCACTCACGGAATGTAAAAATACTTTTATTTGCAACGTCGAATATTCATTCACCCCTTGAACAACTCCTTAACTTTTCTATCCATACATTCCAGCAATCGAACTGTGAGAATTTTCAAAGTGAATTGACAGAAGCATTTCAAGTCTGTATTATTCCGCGTATAAGCAGTACTTTTCACAACGATAAATCGAGGCGATCTCGGAGATAGAATGGCTCCTCACTGTTTCTTTGTATGTCTCCTTGCGAACAAGAAAACAACTCCTCTCTGATGAATACTCAAGCAACGGCTTTGAAGGAATCTCGCTTTGGAGACGGCATATTGATTGATGAGGTTCTTGAAAATAGGATTATCCTGAGAAATACCTTCTGGCACGCAATGAAAAAGAAATATAAGGGATTGAGATTGATAGAGAAACATGTGGCCAACCACCGATCCGCGCATCTTTTTGAAACAGCGGGAAGGTGGCTGATAAAGGTCTTTGCTCTCTTTCGAGACCAATGGATAGAGCTGAGAAGGCCTTTCAACATTGTACTACTTAATGTCACGAGGAAATACCTTTGAGTTTGTACAGAGTTCTACTGCAGATTCAAGGCCGAACTAGCCTATTATTACCATTCAAAACTTCTAGCTCAAAGTGTTGGTAATGAAGGTGATTGTAAAAGAAGGTCCATGGAACATTTAGAGAATGATTGGTTTGCGAACAATTGAAAATATCTCATTAATCACCTTATGACCATGTTTATATGATCAGATGTTTATGATAATTTATATGTTTTACTGTATTGACGCTAAAGTTTAAAAAATCGAGTAAAATTTTATAAACGCTAATTTGAAAATTGAGCGAGTTTTCAAGATCTGGTTGGATATAAATAAATGAATAAGAAAGGAATACTTCTGGATAGCGGCTAGTTAACTGAAATATTCCAATTTTGCCTCAGAATAAAATCCCTAATTATTTACTTACTGTTACCGTCATACTTAATTTTTATCATTTAAAGTAAAAATTGGATTTTCAGCGTAATTGCTTCGCTATGATCAATGCGAATCACGCTGGAATGAGGTTCGAAGGACAACCAAAGGAGTGTGATTATTCATCAATTCACCCTTCAACTCGTTTCTTATGATTTTCTCTGCGATACATGGGAGAAATTTAAAATAATAAATTGCCTAGGTAAATCTTTCGAATAATGAAATTACGAAGCTCAACTTATATGGAGAGTACTTACCACATTTTAGAATAATCTATAATTTGGAAATTTACTAGGCCGATTTACCATACTTGATCTCATAAAATGAATGAATACATAGCATACATTTATTCACTTGGCATGTATTTATGAGAAAAAAAAATTCTTGGTAGAAATACGTTTTACAAATATATATAAAGAAGGAGATAATTTGGATACAGAAAGAGAAATATTTTGAGAGAAATGGCGTAGTTTACAATAAAACGCTATTCCTTACTAAATTTTTGGAAGATTTTTAATGAAATTATTCTTATCAGGAATACATCGCTACATTAGTCAAAAGTAACCTCATTTAAAAGAACGAGCAAAATCTTTATTCGATTACGAAAAGAATTTTCAAAGGATATATCTAAATATTGATATGAAGGTGTTGTGATTCATCAGTATAAAGATAGGATACCTCAAAATAATGAATGGTAGTGGTGTGAATTAGCCAATAGGGAGAAAAATTATGAAATGGCGAAGAATGTGATTATGAACAGAAATGTCGTATTATATGGACTGAAATTCACCTATCATTTAGCGTGTGATTGCTTTTCATTGCAGAAGTACTCAAGGGTATAATTAGACAGAAATAGTGCTTTCTGTGCGCAGTCAACTCTCCACTCTTGCAAAGAAATAGAGTGATTGTCATTAACGCAGAAACCTATTGTCGTTGTCTATTTCACTCGTACCTCCTTAAAAACTCAACGCAAATGAATAATTGGAGAAATAATCACCACAGCAGCTCTGCTTCTGTAAATATCTGTAAATATTCAGCGGAAATTCCGTTCATCCTAAAATAAACATTGAACTGAAATGAAATCATTACCATATGAAATGCCAATCCATCTCTTCGAAAATCAAACGAGAACCAATTCGTTCTTCAAACCTCCTTGATGACTGCGTGAAATGGGTTCGTCGCAAATCACAAAGAGGGTGATAAATCTCTGGAGCCAAATTCTCTTCGTGGGTGTATGATTCATGTCTCTTTCTTTCCTTTTTTCATTCCATTGCAAGCCATTTCCGGTCCAGTCCATCTTTCCCGTCACTTGAGACCACGGGGAACGGCCACCGGTTCCTTCTCAAAATATTCGCTTCTGCCGTTTTCCTCATTCGGTGGTCCTGCTGTGATACATCTCTCTCCGGGAAATTCTCATAATTCCGAAGCTTGGCAGCTCAAGTCTCCTTCGTTCTCACAACAGGACGTTCACGTAAGGATTACTGCAGCGCATAATAGAAAATAATGATTTGGAATTCCATTTCCGTTACAACTGGAGTGAATAAGTTTCGCGAATATATTTTACGAAAAAGAGTAATACAATGAAATTATGTTCTGTGGAGCACAAAAGTTGCCCATTTCTGCAGCGGCGTCGTATCCGCCGATCTTGTTTTCCCGGTCAGCCCCAATTTTCTATAAATCGCACTTAATGTCGTAGAAGAACATAAACGTTATGTTTTGCCGGTTTACTGCGGTGGGACCGCCTCTGTGTAATTCCAAAAATTGTTGCATTCCACTAAACTCTTTCGAAACAACATCGAAACCTAGTCGCATTTGTTCGAACGCAGTTGTAATATTGAAAGTATAATGAATAACTTAATTTTAAAATAGTGAGTATATGGTATTGTTGATAACAAACGATCGCTTGCAAATTTTCGACGCCTTCATCGAACTCTGAACTGGTGGTTAAATAGTTCTATCCATATGAGTCATTATTTGGCATAAACCTTTGGCATTTGACTGTCTGTGACAATATCCTTTTCCTCTCCATCTTTTCGAAGGCTTGCAGGCCAAGTGAAGAAGGGTCGCGTAAAACAGGCAGCACCTAATTCTACTCTGCATTTTGACCGCCACCGGCTTCCGTGACCTCAGCATTATTCTGGGACAACATGACCTTTGTAGGAGGCCGTTGACTGTCACTACCCGGTGGGTTTTGGTCGTGAATTATAATGTTGGTCAGACCGGTTACAGAGAGAGGTTCTGCTTGCTTCGAAGCCATTTCTCAAGCTTTCACAGCGTCGTTGGATATGCCTACCACCGAGGGGAGTTCCTTTGCATCTTACCGACCGTCCCAGGTCCCAACAATGACCATGCGCATAATAGGTAAGCAGATAAATATAGCTCTTGGTTAATGAACGAATTTTCTTACATTTATTCCTTAGATACAGTTCCTAAGTATGCTAGTGTTATTAGGGCCTAAGAGACGAAGATTGTTAATAAGTAACCTTGTCTCAAATAAATAAAAAAACCTTATAGCTATTTAAAATATTGTATAATATTATTTTCGGTTGGTTTAATAATATAATACAAATTATCATATTATTACGTAGATGAAATCATCATATAAATCAAGGGTACTAAAACCACGTCTCGCTGGCCAAATCTTTCCAATAACATGTTTTTAATGCGGCCTGCGAACAAATTGATAGTTTCATGTGATAAGATGAGAACTTCAACGTTCGTGCTTAGGTTATTGTGGAGTACATTTTTGTTGGACTGGTTATTTTGCATTTAAATTTTATGAATTCTTTCATAAAAACTGAATTTAAAATTCACTTTACTTATCCTTTCTAAGTACGTTGTTAAAAGTCTACAATTTTCCATTCACTTGCATTGCTTGCCCCTCGAAAAATTTGGGGACCACGATAAAAATATTCACTTTTTTAAGGTTAGGTATGACGAAGATACACAGTTTCTGGAGTCTTATGTATGAATTAAAGTTTCCGATAATGAAAATTGGATATTGAAAAACGTCTTCAATGTACGTTCTGTTGGAATCATTCATTTATAAGGAATCTCTAAATCGGAAACGGTATATCATTCAACTGTAGAAGTTAAAATAGCTTTTAAGATTCCATAGTCAGTTTTGGAACAGTAGAAACGTTCAACTGTGAGTCCTCTACCTGTTTCGTAAAGTTAAATTGCGATCGGTATTGTTTTTACTGTATTGTACGCAATTCAATATTTAATGAAGTATTGCTATCCATTTATATAGTCAGAAACTCGACATCTGGTATGACATCATCGATTTCAGCCGTATTTTTATGCATATTTTATTCTGTTTTTGCTTAAATTTCCATTATTCTACTATACTTGTGTTTCCATTAGTACGAAATATATCACATTGACGATGAAATAAATTTAATTCTTCCAAAAAAGATTGCAAAATACCACGCTTCGATTAATGACTGGTATAGGGCGGAGAGTTTCCTAATAGATAAGCATGAATAAAAAACAAACTTATGGAGAAAGGAGAAGAAAAAGTTCCTATCCATTGGAGGTATGTATAGAAAAATGTTGTTGTATAAAAATAAATGTCAGGGAAGTAAAGAGACTTTCAAGATCTGATCAGAGTAGCGGAAACGACAAAGTGGAAGCTCGAGTCATATTATCCCGAAAACACCATTGCGTGAAAGTAGTGATTCATTACAAGCATTTTAAATAAAATTATTGTTACCAATTTCACTCCCATTTAAAAGAACGAGTTAATGAGAATAGAATATCAGTTAATATCTCGACAGACACGGTTTTCTTTCAAGTGGAAGATAGCCTGGAAGTTGTCCAATATGAACTTTTTTTCCACAAGCGGCCGTTATAACCTTTCTAAATTCCTTTCTCAAAGTCTTAAATTTTAAAACGTTACGGGGAAAAAACTTTCATGTTTATTGCTTAAGATTTACCGATAATTTAAAGAAGTAGAGTTGACTCTGTATTTAAAGCAAATCTCATTCTATAAGCCTAACAATATATCACCAAGTTTAATGTAATTAATAGATTTTCATGTAAAATGATTATATTTGTTAAAACTATTATTATTATAAATATGACGTACCTCATCTATCCGTAGGTTTGGAGAAAACTAATGTATAGTACATAAAGTTCCCTTGAGATGAGTCGCAAGATGCTCGTGTTAAGTTTGCCAAACGAATTCGGAATCCAATAAAATAGTGATATCGTGTTGTTAGTGTTTATTTCTTTCAGTCCACCGCATGTCATCTGCAAGATGTTTCCACGTTTATTTTCTATTTAAGCATTTTGAAGTTTGGCACTCATTAGAGTTCCTTCAGTTATCAACTGAGCAGCCAAGTGAGAAAATTCTTCACGAGGTAAAATTGGTTAGAAATAAAAATACTTGCTCAGGCCTCATTTGGTGGCATCGATTAGAACGAATATTTAAAAGTTTTTAATGCTTTTTAAGGATGCAGGTGATCGAAAAGTTGCCGCCATCTCTTTTCAGATTTAATTTGGAATATTTGATGGCTTTCGCCCTCAATTTCTCAATTTTTTCTCCTTGATTTCTTTCTCTTTTACTCGATATGAAATATGTGAAAATCCAGAAGTGGAAGAGTAAAATTTTAACCCTATACTACTGATTTAATCTAAAACATTAAATATGTTAACCAATATGGGAGATATTACGTTAGACGTCCTTAACAAGAATATAGTTATAAATAAAGCTTCATTTCTACTTCAGCTTTAGCGATAATTCAATTTGTTTCCCATTTCCTGAGGATTTTCTTCCAAGTCCGATTATGCGATAGAATCGTCCGTTGAAAGAGGGCTACTTCAAGTAGCATCCTTATCCGCTAATCCCTGCAGCAGTGGGCGTATGTTACGGTGTTCAGTGAGATTGTGTCGCTCAGCTGATTCAGGACGGGCATTAAATACGAAAAGGTGGGAAGAAGGTGAAGGAGACAGCGGTGTTCCTCGGAGGGATAATCGTTCGAGAGAAGCTGGTGGTAGATCACCCTTTCCCTATAATTAGCTTCAGATTTTAGCCTTAATTTGTTTTGAAGATCGCTATTCTAACATGCAACTCAGTTTCGAGTTTAGAATTGATTACGGTCGACTCATACAATCGGTGTAACAACGCATTTTCATTCGTAAAAATTTCGCACAAAAGATTTATTATAGGCAAGCACTGAAGTGAGTATGGTAAAAATATTTTATTTAAGATCCTTCTATTGCCAACTTTTTGTATAATTTTCTTGAATTGCTAGCTTATTTTATACGTAATGCAAGACTTCTTAGTTATACAATACTCTAATTTTAAGGAAAGGAAATTGGAACTCGGCTGTTAATGAATAAGAGGTTTAAAAACACTCCAATAGCCTTTTCTCGGAGACCGAGTTAGGAAACTAAGGAAGGGAAACGGATTAACCGGCCGTCTAGAGTCTAAATCAAGAATCACCAAATGCGCGTTTTCTTTGCTATGCTATCACTATCAGATAAATGAGAAATGTACCAAAAGAGTTTTTAGTAATTTTTTAGTATTCTTCTTTCTCTGAGAGCGAGAGTTTTCAGTATTCTCCCTCCAAATTGCTATCGAAATGCGGTGAAATTATGTGATTCCTTAGAACTTTTATTGTTAACTTGATACTAACCTGTGTTGGAACCGTTGTCCATGTATATCATAATATTCTTTTCTGATTTATTATAGCAATTTATTCCTAGTTGTTATGTATTGTTATGAAATAGTGTATATGTATGTACTTACCATGAAGAGGAGACTTTAAAGTCTCAATTTCGCCCAAAATAAAGACGTTATTTATTTATTTACCATTTTGTTTCAGATGTGATTTTTCCTGTCTTTTCCTTAAAACTTAGTTAACTATCAGTAGGCTTCGCAGGTTTTTCACACTCCCCTTCTTGTGAGTGTTTTTCTGCTGTGGTGTATTTTTTCCTAAGGTCTAACTTAGGTTTTTAAAAGTAGTTTTCTTCTTTGCTCTTTTTTCAAGCTATCTCTTAAAAACTTCAGATGACGAAGGTTTAGATGTAAGAAGGAGACTTTATAGTCTTAATCTCGCCCGAATAAAAGCATTATTACGAAGTATTCTTTAGAAGGCTGGTTACTCCGTTTCCTTCCCTTGTTTCCTGTTTTGATCTCAGAGGGTAGGGCGCGTACCGCCGGCGAAACGGCTCTTGGAGTGTTTTGAGTGAGTGGACCTATAATTGTTTATTAGCGGTAATATCGCTTTCTGCAAAGTAGAGTATAGTATAGAGAAAGCGTTTATTTCGAGATTTCACCTTTCGTTTTATATCATACCTTTTTTTAATATTCACATATAGCATAAAATCTTAATGGGCAGAATGAAAATATTACTTATATTTCCTCTTTAAAACTCACTAAGCGAAGGACGTAGATGTGAGATCCTGCATGTGCGAAGAATGTTTATTTCCGAAAATAGTTTCGTAGTAACTTTGTTTCATTAAAATGTGATTTAATGGAAACAAGGAGGAACAGTAGAATCTCCTCAAGTTAAAAAAAATCAACCCAAATTTGACTCCTTGTTCATCACTCGTCTTACGTCACACAAACAAGAAATAAAGAATTTTTCGTAGAGTCCTGTCCGTTTCTGTGACAACTAATTCTATCGTATTAATAGTAGTCCTCACTCATGGTTCCAAAGGTTATTGGCCAATTAAATCAATCGGATGAGGGCAATCCTTGAGGCATTAGAGCCGCAACGTCTGACATCATACCGAACGAAGCCATAAATTGTTTCCGTACCCTTCGCAGAGAATGTTTTTCGATGGCTAGAAAATTCTTGGCTCGCGTCCTCTCAAAGAAAGTCCCTTAGGGTTGAAAGAGGTTGTTTAATATGCCACTTGTCGCCAACGGGTTAACGCTCCGTTTGAGAAGTCGCGGTCGCAACTTGTCTGGCGTAAGTCATCGTCGAGGAAAAAACAACGGGTGCACGAGTCTCTATTCCCCACGTGGGATGTTTTGAACCTTTGCCAGCGAATCTTCGCAAACGAGCGGTGATTCCTTTTAATGACGGGAGAACGGCGCCTATAACTGCTGGCTATTGAACAGCTACCTCGCACGCTGATTATTTCCACTGCATTTTCTCTCTATAAAAACTCCGGTATTTTCGGAGTCGCTGGAGGGCCACCGCTCAAAGGGATATTCAGCATGTCCACGGAATCCTCGAGGCGAAATGCTTCTGAATTCAATTTTCTCCTGAAAGCGATTTCAATATAATTTTAGATAAGCAAATTTTCTTAGCCTTTACCTGGGCATTTGACTTTTGTTAGCAACGCTAATTTAAGATGATTATTTCTACTTCCTTCACTTGTATGAATTATTCAAACTCTTTTAATGTCTTTTTTATTACTTCTTTTATACCTCAATCTCAAGTTCTTTTACCGATAATCCCCATTATTATCGCAGACATTTTCTCCCTTAGCTACATTTTTACACTGCAGGACTGTGCGATTTTGACAGCGTAAAGAAAAACATTTGGTGAGCTCCACAAAATATTTTTATTTTTATGTTTTTGTGAAGCTCACAAAGTGTTTTACGATGTCATCATGGAGAAGTTCCACCAATTTACACTGCAGAATGTTAATTATAAGTGTAATTTTATTCTTCCCATTCGATAGAGATTACACTAATGGCACAACGATGTGTATAAGGTTGGGTTTTTAATAACGATATCTATTATTAATATTGGTTAGTTGGGTTTTTAATAACGATATTATTATTTAATATCGATATTCTTTTTCTTTTACTTGAAAATTTATGGACAAACATCACAGGCAATATTTTCAATAGCAATTGATTTAATCATACTGTCAGCTGTAACACATATGATGGAAATAAAAGATATTATGTATTTTTCAGTATCTTTGACAATGTTATTCTGGACCGTAATCTCATAAGAAATTTGGCTGAAATGAATTAAAATATTATATTTCACCACACTTTTACAAAATGGCGCAGACAAATTTAGAAGTCGTTTGGTATTTGACAGTAATGCTTTCCGAAATTACACCCTTGAAACGTGAAAAATTAATATGAATATAACAAGCTATTATAATCTTTTGCTTTATTTAAACCTTATGGTTTCACAAGATCTATTTCTTGTATGATAAAGATCCCAACAAAACTAAGGGTTTTCATAAAAAAGTTCAAGAATAAATAACCTACATCTTAACATACACCGTAAATAATTGAATGGGTTATTAAAAACTGACATCAAAATGTCAAAACTGCTAATTATGTATGAAAATTAAGGGATACGTTGGATTTCAGAATTTTAGAATTTTTGCCACACGGCTTTATGACTGAACATTCTTTAAAGTTGTTAAAATATTCGATGAAGCAATATCGGAACTTGTTGTTTGTGATATTATCAAGGAAAATAGAGATTTGACTTGCTCTTTCAAGATAACCATTTCATGTGATAAAATATCACATGTGAACCCCTCATAGCTTTCATAAGCTTTCCCTATTCTAGAGAGTTTTCATTTACAGCTTACGTATATCTCCAGCATTGAGGATGGAAATAATAATAGTAGTGTACTTCTCCGTACTCGTGATATACACTATACTTCAACAAATTAACCAAAAGGTTCAATTCTAAGTTAAAACTTATCCAAAATACTTTACTTTTCCACAATCTGGGATTACGACCTCAAAACAACTATCAGCAAATACCGCCGCCCAAAAGCTGTGTTAATGAATTTACCCTAACCTGAATACCCAACTTTAATCCGAGCTAGACGCTCTCCCCTAACCCGTGATCTTCAGTAAAAAGACAGTGAAAGTGATTAATATAAAACCATGGATAAGACCCCGAGTCAGGAGCCATGAAGAAAAGTCTTCCAGCAGGAAGTTAATTTATTCGTCGTCGCCGTCGTCGTGATATATTTTATACCTCATCAGAGTAATGTTAAGTTAAGGAAAACGATGTTGTGAATTAAAGAATTAGAGCATGAAAAAGTAAGCAATTTTGATCTTCCATCGAGGATAAAATATTTTTCCTTGCTCTTCATCGCAATGCAATTATTCTTATATTTTTTCGCAATTGATTCTTTTATGTTCTTTGTAATGGTTGTCGATCTTTTTCTTATTAATTCTATTTCTGATTTAATTTGTTGCCTAGATCTAAAGGATAACGTTACCTAATATTAATTTAAACGCTCCATCATTATTCGCGCGACTCCTGTTTGACGCCAATCGAATGATAGATCGGTTTATGCCCTTACTTGTCAATTAAGCTTCCTTCAAAATAAATGAAGCACGTTATCAGTTTAACGCGTCTAGCGTTGAAAGTTCTGGGAGGATGTCATTAATCGTGCAAAACTTGGCATAATCATTTTCAGATGGCGACAGGAAGCTTACATGGAGACGGCACCGAAGGCTTTTTAACGTCTAGATGTAAGTGTATGATCTGCAAAGAAGAATCTTTTGACTGACGGATGGAGTATCGGTTTTCTTCCTTCTCGTGCTCGGAGTTCCTAAGAGCGGATACCATGGGAGAGACACGCTTCTCATTCGTTTTCCGTGATCTTCGGTCTGTCATTTCCCGGTTTCTGGCAGAGATGTGCAGTCATTTGCGAATTTATATCAGCGGAGAAAGAATTAAAGTTTGCTCCCTCCTTCTAAAAAAACTGTTGGAGAATCTCCAGTTTAATTTCAGTGCAATCATCGCCTACTCAGATCTTTCCTATGTAGCGCTCAGAGCATCACTTCCCCTATCAAAAGGATAGCATTAAATAAACATCAAGTAATTCAAATGATAAACTTCAACAGAAATCAACGGAAGCAATGCATGTCTGTTGCTGAATAAATAGGCTCTCAAGGTGAATATCTGATTGTAGAAATATTGTGATATAAGCATTAATTATATTATCGATGTTTAAACTCGATAGATAGACATTATTTTAATTATAATTTTTAGTTTTTATTTGCCTCTTTTTCTGATAGTTCTCTGAACATAACGTTTTGATTATTAGTGTTGTTCTTGTATACCTTTTCAATATTTATTACCGATGCAACTACCGATACCAATCAGTACTATGAATACGACAATCAGTAATCTTGTAACCTGATATTTTGACTTTGATATTATCCGTCAATTCTATGAGAACTGCGAGCTGTGTCGAAAAATACTTTAAATAATAGTTATTTCTTTTTGAAGAGCGTCAGGAATAGAACTGTAAATTTTACTTAAAGATTTAATATGAGAATATTAAGTAATTACGGAAACTTTTATCGGTGTTCACCCAGTATCGTGATGAAGATCGGTAACTATCTTAAAGAGATAGCGGATCCTCTCGAGAAACGCCAATAAGGCAGCGTAGGAGTCGATGTGCTCACCCTGTGTCACCCACTGGAAATGCCGCCTGGTTAGGCCTTATCCCTATCCTATACAAGGTGACGCGCCACCGACTTTATAACTTCATTCATCTTGATGCCCTGTTACTCGTAAAGTTAAAATGAGGGAATACGGGAACGTGAGAAAGATTAGTTTTTTTGTCTTGTTTTTTAGGAGGTGCCGTTTAAATGTAAAGAATACATTCTCCTTCTAAATGCCACTTTCACCTTGGAATGTGAGGCAGAGAATGAGTTTCAATACTCGGAATTAAGAGATATATACCAATGTTTTTTCTTATCTTTTTGCTAAACCTATTTACAAGGAAAGTTCATATGGTGAATTTGGCATCCAATACTTCTTTAGGTATTTGTAACCCATCTACTTTATCATACATTTCTTTTTCATATTGCTCTTTCTGAATGTTCATACTGGATAACATAGTTCATTTTTCAATTTCGTAAATTTCAAAATTTCTATTGGAAATCGATATCTTGATATTTACATTCTTCCTTTGTATTCATTGCGCTGCTTCGGGACCTTAGCGCCCAAAGTAACTTTATTATCGCCGAAAGACAAAATATAAGAAGGTACTACCATAGTTATCTTATGAATAGCACTCATCAATGCAGTACCTCCCAATCTGTGTCGCACAGAGGCGTGCTATGAGTAAGTCCTTGTTGTTTGTACCGCGTAAAACCCAATGGTAAAATATTCATCCATTTTGAATGACCAATAACCCATATTTCTTCCTTTGATGATATTTTTTAATGAAGCTTTAAAACATAGTCTAGTACTATGCATTAATGTTTGTTGATTTTCTCCTTTTCGAATTGAAATTTTGGAATAAACTAATAAAGGCGTGGTTCTTTGTGCAGCGAAGCTCAAGTAACCGCGTTAGTGTGCCGCAGAAGACAAAAGATTGGGAATAGCCGCTGTAAGGAATTGCCATAATGAATTATTCATACCTCATTAGCCTTCACACAGTCATGAATAAATCTCCGAAATTAATAAATGGAAGATAGTAAATGAGGCAAATGAAAAATATTTCATTGATCAAGATAGGGTTACAGGAGCAAGATTTTTTCCATGAATAAGAATGTTTTACGAATGGCGGTTAAAGGTTCTTCATCTTCAGGGGTGAATATTTATTTTTAAAACTGGAAATGAGCATTTTGAGAGATGTGAGGGCATACGATGAAGCGGAGAAGAAAAGTAGACGATCAGAATGGATGGATTAATCGAATTCGCATGTACGGAGAGCAAGAGCGATTGCCTCTGTGTCGTCCTTAAAGCATTCTTGCGTGGGTGATCAGCATTGCGTTGGCGGACGAAGGAAACTAGACGTAGAAACGACCTTGACCTTGAGAGCTCTATTTATCCCCTTTGTCATGCCTCGTGACCGCTCCCAACGGCGGCTGCAACTCTCCAACAGTTATTAGATTCTTGGGGTCAGTGATGCGTCCGAAAAGAACAGTTTTATGACTTTGGGTAATTCCTATTGTCTCCTTTGCAGCGCTGAATGTAATGATCGATTACATGTAATTTTAAAGTATGTAAACTGTTATAATCCCAAAGCTGCTTTTAGATTGTTATAGCGACAAATTTCCTTACTTGAGATGCTATTGTCATACTCCCTTAATTTCAGTCTTGCAAATTTGTCATTTCAAATAATAATAATATTTATTTTTATTTCACTACATATGACAGCTTAGATAATTTGTTAATAATTTATTTTCGTTTAAAAAAATGGGGATATATTTATACCGAATTGTACTGAAAAGAAATTCAACTGTTCACCAGAAATCGACTGTAGTTAATTAAATTTTTTACTTGGATTCGAGCATGCTCAGGTAGTACTATACAGTAATAAGTAAGCTGGTAGCGATAAAAAAATTAAATATTCACATTACAGAAGTTGTAATTCCGCATTATATTTTAGTACTTTTTACTAGCGCTGCAGGATTTAAGGTGCATTGATATGAACGGAACTATGCTAAAAATAGTATTTCGTTAATAAATGTTCATATGTAGGTTCTAAGCACAAAGTACAACATCTATAGACACCTTCGAATATTCTAAGCTAAGTTAAATGTCAGAATTTCTTAATTAAATTTAATAATAAATCACAATTAAAGAGTAAGTCGTTCTAAATCTAATTAAGTAGGAAGGATGAATGATGAGGAAAGAACATCTTTTTCTTTTCCACAAAAGATTTCCCGAAAAGAAATAATGATGACGATACTCAACCAATCTCATCTGCTTTCAAAATGTTGTTATTTACGTCAAAATCCTCTGATTCGGCCTCAAATACGTATTTATCGTATAATACCGTATAATCAATCGGTACGAAAAGAACATATAATATTCTACGCATAGCGTCATCATCGAAACCTCGTGGAAGATTAAAATTCTGCAATAACATGTTAAAGCTGTTTTCATTCCTCTATCATATTATTGTTCTCACTAATTAGCAAGTAGTCAGATGAACCATTCAACTACCATCTAAACGACGTATCCAATAGAACATTGAGTGACTCAGCGAAGAAGTCAAACTTTGTAAGTACTTCCAGACAGTCAATTAATTCCCTGCAGAGCCTTGCCAAGGCATGTGCAGAATATGCGAGGCACACGGGTGTCCTCTCGGAGAGGTACGTCAGGTCTGCATTGCGGCATTGAAACATTACCACATTGCCAAGAACCTAAAGGTATGTTTTCAAGAGATGTTAACACATTTCAACGAATATAATTATCCCTCCTCAGCTCCTATTAATTGGTTTTCTTTTCCAGACCCCATTGTTCTTTCTTTTGTAACCATCTTTTACGAGTACCCAGAAGGTATATTACGTTCTTGAATATATGCGGGGTCCACCCATGTCCCAAGATATATGTGAGTTTTACAGTCAATAGAATACCTATGACCTTGCTGCTGCTCAAGGAAACGAATGATTTGTCTTCTCATACAGATTGAGGCAATTCAATCGATTAATGGATCTCGAAGCGTGAAATGACACAAAAACACTTGAAACGATAATTAAGCGAAATTAATTTTTGGTTCTTATGCGTTCAAAAAGAAATATTTACTTTTATTTCTCCCTTGCACATACCTTAGCGGTAGATATTTATGCTTCGTGAAAATGTATGTACTTTGATATAAGTCAGTTTTGGATTATTTTTTAATTTTAAGTTGGAGACTGATGTGATTAATTATAGGAAAAGAGGAAGGAAAATATAAAAAAGAAATTATTGAATTCGCAGTAAATACAAAAAAAATCAATGAAATATTTGTTCAGCCTGTGAGCAATAGCAGACGGTGACGTAAAATTAATTTTCATATGAATTACATTTAATTGAAATATATTACAGTTTATTAATATCAATATTCATGCTTAGTATAACTTACTGCATTATGCTGTACAACCCGTATGATAATTATATGCGATAACTAAATCTCACGATTAAGAAATACACTACAATTAATATAACAGAACCATGATTTAAAGAAGATGAAATTATTTACTTAAGAATTCACTAATTAAAATTTACTCATAGGGCTAAATTTTTAACTATGATCTTATAAATACAACAGTGTAATAGAGATACTGATTAACAAATGGTTCAAGTCGCGGTGATTAACTAAAATTAAATACAAGACAAAGAAGTACCCCGCGCTAGATTAGACGGAGGGACTAAACCAAAATTGCAGTCGATTGAATATCAATCAACCTGCTGACGCACTTTGAAGAAAGCAGTTGGCCCTTGAAGGCCCCGAGTACAGGAGGGCCTTCCTCTCAATCCTTTTCGAAGTTAGAAAGGGAATAATCGAAGGGTGAGGGATGCATAGTCTTGTCCGCTAACCGACTCTGAGTCAACCCTCACCGCTCTCTCCCCCCGACAGTATTATTTTTTCATTTCATATACGTTCGAGTACTTATGTTGATTTCGCAGATTTTCATTTAATCTCTTGCTTATCATTTAGCGCCCACCAATTTATATATTTTTATTTATTTTAATTATATCACTAATTTTTATTCTGCTGAGCAATGAAACTCTTGCCTTTATTGTGATATTACAGAATCGTATATCAAGTTTTCGTTTCAATATTTAATGGTGAACTTCTAACTTTTCACACTCTGATTTACGAAGATTTACTTTGTCCATTTCCTCGGTGTATTCGCATTTCTATGACGCATAAGTTCGCGAAGACCATCGGAAATAACCCATAGCAACAACTGTCAATTCCCTTTTCATTATTAAAATCTAAAAATATAGGAAATCCTTGTACTTTCTACGAATTTCATTAAATTATTTTGAAGTGTTAGATGCCGATTGCTTCAGTCGGACTTATTTACATTCTTTCATAAAATAGACACCAATAAGACCGATGATGTATATTACAGATATTTAGCAAAGGATGATTTCCCAAGTCAGTATGTCGACGAATTGTAATACCTCCTACATTTTCAGGTATTATTTTTCCAAAGAAATAGGCAAAGAGATTAAAAAATCGGCATCGGGAAAAATGCCTAGGATCCCGAGGTCATGAGAGCACCGTAAATTAGTGCAAATTCACTCAAAAACTATACATTGAATTCTATTAAATTAGCGTGAATTAGTTTTTAAATGTTATTTCTTATATTTCCCAATTTCCAGTCACCAAACTTGAGTCTAACGAAAGGTGTGTGGATATAGGCGAGATTAACCTAAGTATGTCTCNTCTTTCGATACTATTTTCATTCTGCTTAAACGTATTGATTTTTATAATATATTTTCCCTCGAAAGAATAATTAAATAAATTAATGGATGAACCTATGGATGAATTCGTACTATTAACAAAACAATACTTTTTAATATTTTATATCCAATTTAATTACGGATACCGAAATTAATGTAAAATTTACTCTCTCAAATGTGTCTGCAGGATATTTTCAGTATTAGTAAGCGGCAAGTCACCACACACAAGCGTAGAAAAGGCCGCATGCGGCCAGGTGGCCACGGTCTTGTTACACGTGTTTTGATGAGTTCTCCATTTTTATCGACCAATGGTAGCCTTCCTTCTATTTTGTACGATATTTATTGCGTTTTCTTTTTAAGGCACAGTGATTAATCGAAATTAGGGGTGAGAGTGATTAATCCAATTTGACTCGAAACAAGCGTCCTCATTTGCAGCGAACGACTGCGACATTTCTCGTTCTGTTAACCATCTCGTCGCCACCTCCTTTACGTCCGATAACTCGGAACGTTTCGTATTTCTCAGCTAGGAAATGAATTCCCCTTATCAGATTAAAAACGGAAATAATATCTTCATTCAGTTTCATGGTGCATCATTTTTTTCTGGAATACTTTTCAGGCATTGGATCTTTGTGGACTTATTTTATTAAGATCAAAAGCTCTACTTATTACTGAACTTTTTCCGTGAATTTCAACCAAAGATTGTACAAATGAAGTCGATTGTCTGTTGTAAAATACCCTCAGTGACATGAAACGAAATGTTAGATTTTTTTCTCACTTGCCAAGACGGATAACACGACTTCCTATGATTTTGTTGTGATATTCGTCCCTATCACGAGGATATAAATTGAGTGAGGTCTGCGAGAGCGCACGTTTTCCATTCATTTTCGTGATTCATTCGTACCATGTAAACAACCCACGGATATTCCTCCATATCTTCTCCCACGTACGGCGGACCAGTTCTTTGTTCTCACCGTCCGTATTTTCCTTTGCATCCCCGCATACTTATGCATGTAAGTTATGTAAAAATGTCACCCAGTTTCAAAGATGAAACGACATCACTCGGTTCATTAACGACTAACAGTAATATTTTTGGTTACGTTAATGTAAAAGGAGACCTTGATAGGCCTACATCCGACGTCGGATTGAAAATGGCTGATGATGATGATGATGATGATATATATACAAAAATAGATGTAAAATCTCAAAAAATTTATTTGGACCGAGCCAAAGATAGATTTAGTCCCTAGTCCATGTTGGCTTGTGGAGCCTCTAGTAAATAGCATATATTTTGAATGGATGTATCACCATTTGAAGTTTTTACCAATTTTTACCATTTTTACCATGTAGCACCGAGTCACGAACAAAGTCTTCTACCAAACATGAGGCAATGAGTGAGATAAGAAATGATGCGGAATGCATTAAAGAAAATAAGGTTGAGTAATATCAACCATTTCATCACTGTGATTATTAAACAAACTTTTGTAAAGTTTTTCTATTTCAACTCCCCGATTCTCATACTTGGGCCGACATGATTCGAGAAAAGTGTGATTAGAATATCAGGTATTTTCCTTGTAAACTTAGATTTTTAAAAAGGAAGGCGGATCATAAACCCTGGAGCCCCTAAGGCATTGCCCACTCTGCAGAATGCTCAAATCCGAGCCTTTAATGTATCGTAACGCTTAAATCGTTGCAGACGCACCAAACACATCTGCAGGCTCCCTATTCCCACCCAAAAGGTTTCCAAGAATTGTTCTCCACCTAGAGTGGAAGTCGTCCTCATTTCCTCGTTGGATTGCCCACTCGATCCGACGCCTCGGACGCCGTAACCAATGAATCAGAGTTCAGCGCAGATGACGCCCCGTCAGGGCCCACAGCTTCGCGGTCGTAAAGTTAAAGGCCGAAGAAGACGCCCTTCCGAGAAAGAACGGGATACTCTTCGCAAATGGAGATGTCGAAGATGGCAGAGATCTCCTCTCCAGAGTAGCTCTCTTACGCACTCCTAATGTCGGAAGACGCCGACTAGGAAAAAACGGAGAAACACATTTAAAAATCTATTCGATAATTTTTTCGCTAAAAAATAATCAGCACGAAGGTTTTCATTCAAGGAGGAGGTGTCATAATGTTAGTTTCCTTCATTATACCGCACGCTTACTAATAACTTAATTATGTGTATGTGCTAACATTATATATAAGTGGTATACGGTACACAAAATTAAGGCTTCTACAGCATTTCATTTCTGGAAACCTAAAATAAGGCTTACTTAGTAATTTCCTCATCGATTTACATTTTCAACGAGTGTTTATTCCAACAAAATACATCGTAATCATCGATTAACAATAAATTACCGAATATATATAATTTTCCCACAACGATTTTATCCATACCTTCAGTTACGTAAAATAAGTTATATTATATGCGTACTCAATTAGAAAATTAATGTAGGCTATCAGTTTTAAGATATCAAAGGCAGAAAAACGTAAATTAATAATCTAATCTACCTAATATCGATCTCTTTTACACACATTTCTCGACTTCCAGGAGAATAATCTATTAAAAAATAGGAAAATTTACCGTGGAATGAACACATGGCCAATTAAGATGGAACGAAATGTTTTCATGTCCATCTTGAAGTACTTTCCATGACCGCCGAGCAATAATATATATCGAATGTATAGAGATGCTGTTCCTTTCGAGGGCGGGGAACAAGAATATTGAGTTATTCCGGCGGATGTGCCGAAAATTTGAGTCGTGGAGGCGGAATATTTAGAATTCAAGGGAAAGAATACGCCCTTCCCGAGAAAAGCAGAAAGGTCCAAAATCGGGAGGATGCATGAAAATCATACGAAGATACATTTCAAAGGAAGATCCCTCGAATCCAGAATTTTATTTGTGCTGTGTGGAGATCCTTCTCCTCGTATTTCTTCCATTTTAATTTTCAAGACTACATCGACACGACGGGTATATTTGCAGATCAAAATTACTTTTACTTCTTATGATATTTTAAATTATATCGTCGTAGAAACTGTTTTACCAATAAAAATCGCTAATTCAATCCAGAGGTTTAATTTCAAAGCGTTTGTTTCCAGTTATGAGGAGTTATGAAGCCGCATAGCAATTTAAAATCACGTGAAGTCGCTTCGAAAGAAGAAGAGGACCATACGATAATATCGATGGGTGATAATGATTTTATAATGATCGCATTCCTCCATGTATATTGACTTTTGCACTACATTGATTTTGGGACCCGAAAGTTGGAATTGGTCACCGACTTTCACCCTTGCTTTTATTCGCCGCGACCACGACCGGGAGCAATCAGTTTTTAGATTTTTAAAGAAAAAGTGATCTTATATATGGGAAAATACGGTACTTCTTTCGATACTATTTTCATTCTGCTTAAACGTATTGATTTTTATAATATATTTTCCCTCGAAAGAATAATTAAATAAATTAATGGATGAACCTATGGATGAATTCGTACTATTAACAAAACAATACTTTTTAATATTTTATATCCAATTTAATTACGGATACCGAAATTAATGTAAAATTTACTCTCTCAAATGTGTCTGCAGGATATTTTCAGTATTAGTAAGCGGCAAGTCACCACACACAAGCGTAGAAAAGGCCGCATGCGGCCAGGTGGCCACGGTCTTGTTACACGTGTTTTGATGAGTTCTCCATTTTTATCGACCAATGGTAGCCTTCCTTCTATTTTGTACGATATTTATTGCGTTTTCTTTTTAAGGCACAGTGATTAATCGAAATTAGGGGTGAGAGTGATTAATCCAATTTGACTCGAAACAAGCGTCCTCATTTGCAGCGAACGACTGCGACATTTCTCGTTCTGTTAACCATCTCGTCGCCACCTCCTTTACGTCCGATAACTCGGAACGTTTCGTATTTCTCAGCTAGGAAATGAATTCCCCTTATCAGATTAAAAACGGAAATAATATCTTCATTCAGTTTCATGGTGCATCATTTTTTTCTGGAATACTTTTCAGGCATTGGATCTTTGTGGACTTATTTTATTAAGATCAAAAGCTCTACTTATTACTGAACTTTTTCCGTGAATTTCAACCAAAGATTGTACAAATGAAGTCGATTGTCTGTTGTAAAATACCCTCAGTGACATGAAACGAAATGTTAGATTTTTTTCTCACTTGCCAAGACGGATAACACGACTTCCTATGATTTTGTTGTGATATTCGTCCCTATCACGAGGATATAAATTGAGTGAGGTCTGCGAGAGCGCACGTTTTCCATTCATTTTCGTGATTCATTCGTACCATGTAAACAACCCACGGATATTCCTCCATATCTTCTCCCACGTACGGCGGACCAGTTCTTTGTTCTCACCGTCCGTATTTTCCTTTGCATCCCCGCATACTTATGCATGTAAGTTATGTAAAAATGTCACCCAGTTTCAAAGATGAAACGACATCACTCGGTTCATTAACGACTAACAGTAATATTTTTGGTTACGTTAATGTAAAAGGAGACCTTGATCATTAGTGTAATATTTTCAAAAGGAATTGATAATCAACAAGCTGGCCTAGTGACGTGGATTAAATCACCATTCCATTAGATAATATTAATTACAAAAAGTTATTCAGAATCGGAGTTCATGAAATAGAATATTAAATAAAACGTTTTTATACATAATAAGTAATAAATGAGTGCTATTTCGTAAATTTTATTTAAAGTTAATGTACCAATAATTTTGATTTACTTTTTCGGGAATAAAAATGAAATGCTATATATAAATAAAAAAAATCTAATGTTAATAGTGATGCAAAATATGAGGGCTAAATTCTTTGTAGTGACTATATTCACTTACCGAATATAATTTTGTACAAGATTTGACAAAAATATCAGGTAAAAATGGCTCGACTTATTCAAGGGAGACGAAATCATATCGATTTAAAAAAAGATGTCGTTTGAAGTGAAAATGAAACCTCTATAAAATTTCACTGCCGATCAGAGCGGTCGTCGTATTGAAAAAAAAGCAAAGTACAAATTATGTAGATGTTGCTAACTCCTGTAATTTAATCAATGATTACAATATAGATAAATATACGTATCAATCAATCATTTACTGCCGAGTGAAGTAATTTTCTGTGAGTAGTCGAACTGCCCTTTTACGGCTAACATAAAACATCATTTGATGCAGTGTCCAGCAGATCGTGGGGTGAATATATGCATGAGACGTATTCGTTTATTATGCGAAAGTATTAATAAATAGTGAGTCTAAAAGCTGTATGTTAAAAATGATTAACTACCGCTTTTAGTCTGGGAGCGTGAATTTAAAATGTTCTCATGTTTTAAATAAAATCGATTTACCAGAGTTCGCCTTGCAATATTTTTAATAACGGAGTATTCTATAGATGAGATGTTTAACAATAAATGTTTATACCAATTGGGGATCAACCAATACATACGGCAATTTTAATCAGTCAATCATATTGATTGCATATTTACTATTGCTATCAGTGATCCAGAGTATTATATTATCATCATATTGATTATTTAGATATTCAGTGTTGGTGAGAACGTATGCCATCTACTTCGGTATTATATTGCACACGAGACTCTCGCGGAAAGAAAAAAGCGAGCAAAGAACCGTTCTTGTGAGTTAAGAAAAACAACTATTTGAGAATGCTTTGCAAGGAAGGATAGCTGAAGCGTTGGCGGTACGACAACCTCTGAGTTCGCACATTTTAAGTATTCTTCCGTGGGAGGGAGTGAAACGTACAACTCCCTCCTCGGCATCATCTTATTACTCGATCTTTCAGTAACAGTTAGACCGAGGAGAGTTTGTTATGGATTATCGTCCACGGTGGAGCATCATTGTAAGTGCACGAGTGGCCCACGCATTATAATTAGGACAACGTCGGTGTAGTTTAGTCCTACGCAAAAACAGAGAGGCGTGAAGGAGATTCTTGAACTAGTATTTCTTTCCTATCGCTGTTCATCTCTTCGCCGAAGTTTCCTATCTGTTCCAGCCCAATGTTAGCGGCATAAATGATTTAGAGTTTCAAAGATGGCGGGTACAGGGGAGAAGATTTAGGAGGCACGGTTATCTAAGCTAGATAAAGGTAACACTGCAGCGCAGATAGATTTAATTGCTAAGAATAAATGTTAGGATCCCAAATGTCAATTTAGAGAAGAGTCGGAAGGAAGGGAAAGGAGAACCTGTAATGAATTAAGAATTCATATATGCGGAGTCAATAGGTATATTCTTATCTTTCCACTGTCGGCGTGGGAATCGAATCGATATCAATTCGAATGACTTTTATGAGAAAATCATCCTCGAGAGTCAGTTTACACCCGTGTATTTTGTTGGCAATAACTCTTATTTTTTGTCGGCTTCATAAACTCTCTCGAAAGCGTTGAGAACATAATTTCTTGGTACGGACGGCGGTAGTTAAGTTAATAATTCCCGATTTAAATCCGAGCTATCGATTCAGATTTCTTCCGGAGAATACAACTGAAATCACAGTGTATTTTTTTGATGATATTTTTTTAAATAACGATTTGACATTTGTCTTCACTATAAAAAGTGCACAAAGTACACGAATTAATTTATCGAACATATGGTTTTATTTGTTTATTTACCGCTGAGGAAGAGTTTAAAATGTTTAAAATTTTGCTTCGATAAAAGTTTGCTAGATGAAATATAACGTTTTCTTCATTGCTTAAGCTAGAATCTTTTATTTTTATTTGTTCTCATATAGGAAGTGAAAAAAATAATAGCACTGTTTCGAAGAAAGGATTGTTTATTCGAATTTAATTTATTTTCTTACGCTTTAGCCTCACCAGGGTACGGTCATTGCGTATGTACATTCATTCCGCTGTTGCTTAGAAGCGGTTGTAATTAATGCATATATATCACAAAGCGCATCAACATGAAAGACGCTTCGTCCGCCCATTTACATGGACGTGGACGTATACCATCGCAAGACAAACATCCTGCTATTGGACTGTTGCTTTTTAAAGTTTTGTTGGAATAAGAATCTAAATCATGCTATAAGAAAAACGGAATACAGATTAAGAATGTGGAAGACTATTACGATTCTCTCTCTTTGCTTCATAGCATTCCTTTCAAATAGAGAGCAATAAACGTATGAAAAGAAATATTAGCGCAGTGAATCAAGTCAACTGTTAGACTCGAAAATCTTATGAGGGGTAAGGCTGAATGCATCCGAGGTCAATCTTTGAATTTTCTTAAAACGTAATGACTCTAATGGCTGACAAATGTTCATATTATTAATTTGACTGACTAAACTGAAGATTTTAAAGGGAAATGAGATGAAAACAAAATATCAGTAGAGCTTTCGCTATCTGCAATCTTCTAAAACTGATTCTAAACTTTAATTCCTAAAATTCCTGAAATTTCCATAATTTAATTTCAAAAATTTTAAATATCTACGTAGCGGAGAGACAATAAAAGAAGAAGAAAACTTAGGAGACAAATGGCCGTGAACAGATGCGTTAACCACAATGTCTCAATATATCAACTAATTATCTCGTCTTTTAATGCAGAATCTGCAGGATAACAAGTACAAATATTATATAATTGATACTATATAATTGTATATGATCGGTACACTTGCGGCATACAATATGGGAAACCATTCTTTGAAGTTAGAATGATTCGAGGAGAGAAAATGCAAAGCCTTAAAATTCGTCAAAATTCTTTAGTTCCGTAGAACGACGGAGAGTGTGAATATTAGTAAATACAATTTTTAGGAGAAAGGACGTTCTTAGCACAGTACTTAGTGAAAATAAGAACTCTTACTCGAATGAATTATTCAGTTATACCGTAAGGAATATCTCCATAATAATAGTAATAATAATAATCACCTGCAATTCTGAGGGCTGCAATTAGGGATTGGGCAAAAACCCAACACCTAAACATCTGGCAATCAACTCAGGGATTAAGACAAGCTAGGAGTTTTTGTGATGGTCCAAACTCCAGCTATGCCAAGAAACTCCTATCGCTTGATAGGAGGAATCTGAGAACGATGGTAGGCCTACTAACAGGACACTACCTTGTAAAGAATCATCTCTTCAACATGGGAATTACCGATTCTCCAAGCTGCAGATGGTGTAACCAAGAAGAGGAATCTACAATTCATCTTCTGTGTCAGTGCCCGGCTATTGCCAGGGCACGGCTTCGTCTCATGGGAACCCTCTTTCAAGAGCCCGGGGACATTAGGGATTTACCCATGGGGTGCATCTTGGCCTTTTGTAAGGCCATAGGACTTCATGGGTAATTTCGTTACGGCGGATGGCACAATGGACCAAATAGGTCTAAGTGCCTTTGGCCCTCTATGTAGGGACACCGCCTCAGCATCATCATCATCATCAATAATAATAATAATAATGAAACGACTTTATTAGGGCGAGATTGAGACTACAGTTTTTTTCTTATGCTTAATCCATATGGAGACGCTCAAATACTTCAAGTGTTACGTTTATTTGTAATACATTGACCTTTTCAAGTCAAGAGTTAAGAAGTGGACTGAATCAGGATCTAGTAATAAAGATGAGATTTGAGGATAACCTTGAAATTGCTGCAATCGTGGAAAAGACTTCAGCCTAGATAAATTTTATGGAGCCTAAAGATTATTTCTTACCGAAACTGACTTTACTACGGCACATTTGGAAACTATCAAAATATCGAACCTGCAATTCAACCTTCCTACTGTCAATAACAAGGTCATTCCAAGAAATTAATTTTTCAAAATACTTCTGTTGCAAAAGTTTCGTCGTCGTTCGAGAACAAGTTTATTCGTCCGTATGTGTAGCTGCGTCGTCGCCAAGAATTCCGGGCTTAGGAGGGCAATCTGGCAGACCCTTTGTAGGCCTCACTGGCAGACCGATGGAAGGAAAATGTCTTCTTTTGCCAATCGAGCTACGCCTTGTATACTCCCAGGGGGGCACAAAGTGTACCGAGACAAGTTAGGGAGAGAGGAACAGAAGGCTCTTGTGGGGCGATTTTCTGGGGAGGTTGCGCGTGAGACGCGTTGTAGTTTACGTGGTCTTACATCTTCCCAACAAAATCTCTCCCGTTCATCTTAAGAGCTCCTTTCAGAATTTTACCTCTGAGAATCTTTTAATAGAGCACCTATAACAAATAGTTACTTATCCACCGCCGTCTAGATTCAATGTCGATTAAACCATAGTTATCTTTTACCCATGGCGAAACGTTTCTCCGTATCTAATCAAGATTTTTTAATATTTCATTTCTTTTTCAAGCTTTCTGAACGTGAGTGGGCGGAACAACATTTCTTCCTCACGATCATTTTACGTATCTGCTATCTCACCCAAAGCTTAGTTCCACATACGGCTTTTTGAGATATTTTAAAGACTGCTGCCCGAGGAGCATAACCGAAAGCGGTTCCTTTGCGCTCCACTCAGAGACGAATCGCTCCGTCCGTTTGTCCAACCGAATCCGTCCTCCCGCCCAGCAGCACTGCCTTTGGGTTAAACACCTCCCCAACGATTTCCTCTACTCCACCCTCGCCAAAAGCCAACGATCAGCCTCTCAATCAGCCTCCGGGGAAAACCTTATGACACTGCGAGATTTGAGATAAGAGGCTCGCATTCACATAAACATAAACTCCGATACGGCGGATATAAATATGAAAACAGGATGTAAAAGGGACAGGTGAATATGAGCAAAAGAATAGGAGATAGAATGTAAACGATGGCCGTTTAAAAGCGAAGTATAAGGGGTTTTCGAAATTGCTGTTTTTTAGAAAGGGCAGAAAATTATTCAATTCCTATTTTCATCCAATCAATGAAATGCTAGGCAATTACTTTTAAATATTATTTGAAAGCTTAGTTTCCATGTTGTGGTTGAAAGCAGAATTGTTTTCCCACTTTTGGTTTCTCACGGTCGCCTCACGTTCACGGAATCAGAAAACGAGGGATGGCTTTACACAATCAGACATTGGGAAGGCCATGGACGTTACATTCTCTAACATTTTACATAAACATATGTGTAGATAGAAAGGTAAGGACATATCGCAGATGAAAACGAATCCTTCCATTTTTTCATTTCAGTCCTTGATTATTGAAGAGAGTTCATACTAAATAAGTAGATAGGTAAAAATATTGTGATTTTAATTTAGAGTAGGAAGGATATTACTCATTTTCATCTTGGTAAATGATTGCAGATTAAAGCACGCCACACACAAAGATCATTCGCGGTACTTAATGAAATAGTAATAATTGTACATTATTGTCGTAATTAAATTCATTGAAGGGGTCTCTAGATGTTTTACTTTATAAAGAAATTTTCTCTCCGAGATAAACATTACCGCTAAGATCAAGATTTAACTTTGTAATAGTACAAAAGAAGTGGATCAAAATACGAACGTTTTTAAAGGAGTCATAGTGAAATATCATTATTTTTCGTCAGTCGCTCTATGAGTTTTACTTCGAATCCTATCTTCCTCCACTCACTCGTAAAAAATTTCCAACGAAAAAAACCGCTTGGAACGAATGACATCACGCCCTCCTAAAACTTCTCGAGAATTATTTCGGTACCACATTTTCCACTTAATTATTATTTGCGGAGATGAGCGGAAAGAGAGGATTCAACATCTAGAGCACACCCACATTATGAATATTTTTTCCTCCGCCCGTGCGGGATTTATGCAAATAACCCGCCGGTCCTCACCGAGGCTGAAGGAGCCACTCGTCCAGAGAGGCGTGGGTGATGTGTACTCCTTCCCCTTGGGGGTTAAAGGACTGAAGAAGAGCCAAAAAGAGAACGAAGGAGGTGTGGAGAGAGATGCAAACAAAATGGATAGAAATGAACATCAGAAGAAAAAGGCGATGTTAGTGGCGGGATCGACCACCTTCGGTGGGCCAAGCGCCCAAGTTTAAGAGAAATGATGAAGACGTCGGCCAAGCCACGGGAGAGAGAGCCCTTATCCAAAGGATCGCCGAAATTGAAGATCCATTGGGCCTTGTCTGAGGAGGTGTTCCTCAGAATTGTGCAACTTACGACTGGAGGGAGTGAGGGTGGTGACACATACAAAAGATTGGTTCAGATACAAATGTTCTCAGAGGGGTTGTATGGAATTGAGCCCAAAGGTTGGGCTGTCGGAGAAAATCCTCGGCCTTCAGATACCAAAATAAGAGCGATAGTTAAGAGAAGAAAGATAGCCCCGAGCAATGCCCTATAGGGAATGAAAATGTTGGAGGAGGTTCGTGTGGTGTCTGCAGATCCTTCTTATATGTTGATGGAGATTTCGTTGAGATTTTGGTTTGTAGACGTGTGCAAACGAAATACGATGCTAGAGGCATATAATTCTCTCATATGTACGATCTGACGCGAGACAGGAATGTAATTTGGAATATATGATTCCTTCAGCCAAGTGTTTGTGATATAAAGGCTTTATTATCATAAAAATATCTTTGTTATCTCGGAGGAAGAAAATATTCAAAGAAGGTAGTCATTTAAATAGCGAATATATTCATTCGGTGCCATTGTTGTGAGCAGGTTGACATCTGGAGTACCTTCTTTGTAAAAATCATTTACTTTCTTTGATTACGATAGTATCACATAAATGAAAATGAAAGCAATTCGTACACTTCCATAGACTTATGTTTATGCGAAAAGTTTCAGTATTGAAATAGCATCTTTACCAGTAGAAGCTACCTCGTCGATAAAACATTCCGTATTAAAAGTATTCTGAATAAGTGTTTTCATTATCATTATTATTATTATTGTCTTCCACAAAGTCAGGCCTTCTATTTTAATTAATGACAACATTGCTCTTTTCACTTTCATTTTATGCACATTCTTTTCTTCATGAATTTACATGTATCTAAGATTACTAAGTGACTCCTAAGTTAGGGGCTAATGCGATCCCAAATAAGTGGTTCGTGCCAGACATGACATCTCTGGATCGCGGATATACCCTAAAAGGGGATTTTTAGCTTATCGCTAAGCTATTTCGATGAAACCCCTTACCCGATTTTATTGCATTAATATTTGAAATAAATCCTTAGATCTCTCATAATCTTTTCCACTCAATTCTTTCGATAGTTGTATGCACCTCCATCCACACTTGAGGAATTGACTAACATTACCCGAAGAAATGGTAAAGTTTTAAATCACAATGAATTAAATATCTTTCGGTAAATTCCACAGAAACGTAAATGCACAACCGGTTTTGTTACTATGCGACATCCTCAAGTATACTGAACACTTAGAGTCAGATTATTTGTCATTTACCGAAGGATTTTTATTTAATTATTACGAAGAAACTCCACAAAGTTGAGAAAATTTCAAGATTTAAATATTTTGATGAAATAAGAATGTCATTCATTGAGTTTTTAGTACAAAATTCATCGAAGTTTATTTGAAATACTGAAGTTCGTATATTTACTTTGAAAAAATTTTTATCGGCGTTAAAAAAATTAAAAATATGCTCCACCGTTTATCGCTTGATGTATTTCTTTTAATAACACTTAGTCTTTCATCCATAAATGGTAACTTAAAGAGAAATGCCTCGATTCTGCATGCTTTCACCGTCTTTAATCAATGTCACAGAGTTCATTGTATCAAAATATGATCCTTTTTAAGAAAGCGACGGCAACGTCCTAACACATAGGTGATGTCATGTGTTTAATACACACTTATTACGAAGGATCCACTCTGAGCAGAAATGACGGCTTAAATCAACGCCAATTCGGCGAAACTGAATTTTGTTTGCCAATTGAAGGAGGGCGTGTTATTTAATCAGCTCCGAAAACAAACAAAATACTTCCACTCTGAGTTTATACTATTGCCTTCGCATCTTCACTTCCATTGAAAGGGAACAAAGAAGTGCTTAAACATCAACAAATTGCGCCTCCTGTTTATTGGCTTGCTCGTGTCATCGAACCACAAAATGGCGAAATAAAATTTCTTATATTATTAGTAGAGGATGCCTAGATTGGATGGGGGTAAACAAATTCATATGCGTGATAAATTATTGAGAATGTTCACACCTGGGCTTGGAAATTAAATGAAAAACTTGCTATAAGAGAATGCATTGCTTATTTCAGAAGATGACGACATAAATTCAAGAAAAGGAGATAAAATATTTTTTCCAGGTAGTGCAGTAAACCCAGGTGTATTTATTGCGGAATTTCCATTTCTCTGCTTACACCATGACATTTCCATATATTTCTATATTCTGCTGCATAAATGTGCAGTTTATTTACGGAAGCTTGAATTAAGTTTTAAAACATATGATGCTTGAGATGCGCATCGCGAAAGAGATCGCATTCGCGAAATGAATGCCCGAGTCATCCTTAGTAGTCGAGTGAAAGAGAAAACTATTCCAGGATAAAACACCGTCTGGCAACACTGACATAGACAGAGAAACTACTAGAGGAGCGATCTATCATCTTTTAATGATTCAGCGGTGCGATGAAACCCCATTTGTCTATTCCTTTAGAAATTCGTTTATTTCTTTCGGGTGAGCGAGTGGTGAGCACCATGCTGATGGCACCGAAGGAGATGCCCTCGTCAACTGAAGATCCAGCTGCGAGGATTTCTTATTGGGCAACAGTGATTGCCGCTTGGCACCATGGGAAGCATTATGTGATGCAGAGTACGAGATCGTGTTTGAATGAGAGCGTTAAAGGCGTGTCCAAACAAATCTCTTGACCAGCTTCACTCCTTTTTACCGGAAACATTCCTTATATGAGAGATATTTTTCTACATCAATGACTGAATATGGGTTGGCGATAAGATAGGTTGGTAGGGATGTGGATGGAAAAGACGAGAGAAGGGTAGAAAATAATTACTGCTTTGACATATGAATTCTTTTCTTTAGGATCAGCTGACATCTAATTTATATGCAGGTGTGGCCGTATTTAAGCGATTCCATGAATTAGGCTTCCTTCCCTTTTTAAGGTCACTGATAGGGATGAAGTAATTAAAAATAAAAGAGCCTGAGTGGAAGATTAAATGAGTTCATTCCATCCCAATATCAAATCTACATGCAAGAATTACTCATTGGAAAAGAATTCTCGTCCTTACGAAAGTAAGATTTCAGTGAATAATTCATGACTTTCTTCCAATTTAGTCAAAGGGCTGAATGGCATGAAATCAATCGTAGTTCCTTCAGTGTTTGTTTGCCTATTACAGCTATCATTAGCTCTCTGTTCTTATCAATGACCTGAGTGATAAGATCGATAGCAATGTGAGGATGTATGCGGATGATTCGGTAATATATAGAGAAATATAAAGTGACTATGATAGTGCTTCACTCTCAAACGACTTAGATCATATACAAATGTGGTGCGAAAAATGGCAGCTAGATCTTAATGTAGATAAAAGCTCTGTAGTAAATTTCTTCGAAAGGAAACAATTGAGTCAGAACCGCCCGAACAAAATTAGTGGAACGAATTTAAATGTAGTCGACTCAGTAGAATATCTTGGAATCACCCTAACCAATAACTTAAACTGGAGCACACACATTCGAAAAATATGCGGTAAAGCAACTAAAAAGCTCGGTTTTATATAGCGTATTGTAGGTAGATGCGATGAAAAAGTTAGAGAGCGATGCTATTTCACGTTAGTTAGGCCCCATCTGGAATATGCGGCGAGTATATGGGACCCAGCGGATGAAACGAACTCTCGCGAACTCGAGAAAGTGCAGCGTAAGGCGATACGTTTTGTTAAAAAGTGCTACGATAGAGAAGCAAGTGTAACGCAAACGCTCTCAGACGCAGGTTGGGAATCCTTGAAAGAAAGGAGATTAGAAGCTAGGCTGCGATTGTTAGATAAATTCAGAGGAAGTGTATTTTCGGAAGACGTAATTGGTATTATGCGACCCCCTTCTGCTACTTCGGCCGATCCGACAATGAGCTTAAATAAGAGAAATAGATGCGAGGACAAGTCGTTTCATTCTTTATTTATTTTCATCATTCTTTCCGCGAATGATACGCGATAACAATAAATTAGAGAGGTAATTTTGGATTTGGTTTGATTGGCTTTAAAATAACATATAAATTGTTAGCAAAAATATCAGCTAAATAGAGAGGGCTTTGAGAGTGTCTTTTCTAGATTATTCACTTTCTGTCTTCAGTATTAATTTGCACTCTTTCGTTATATCAATGCTATTTAGCTCTCTTGATCTGAATACATTGTCTTTTTGGTTTTTGAGGAAAAAATGTCTCCGTGCAAACCAAATAAGAATTTCCATTCATCTAAATGTCATTTCTTAAATTTTCCTAGTTTTTTATTGTCACTAGCTGATAATACATACAAAAAATAGGAAAATATTTAGAGTACATTACTACTTTGCAGTTCACTGGATCAGAAAATTATACATTACACATTATAGAATCATTCCTCTCTGAAAATGTTTAAATATTTATTAGCTAAAACATTTTTATAGAAGACTTACAATAAGTCTTAGTTACTGAAGGGTAGAGTATATTTTGGATGAAATAATATTTGGAGAAATGTACATAATGATGACAAAATTTCATTTTATCGTTTTCTATCATAAGTTTGGTGCACCTCAAAGAATCTAATGATAAAATGTGATTTAATGTATGTGAATGTAATTCTGTCTATGGAATTGGCTCAATTGAAACTTATGTAATCACATGGATAGTATCAAAGATTCAAACAAATCAATAAAGAAATAGTAATGCTAGGAACACTACTGTAGTAATCGACTTAGTTTAGCTATCGGCTCTTGCGAATTACATTATTTTTTCAATCATTTATGATTCAAGGAATGTGTACAAATAACTAATGAAATAGGTCCTAGTAAGGTAACTTCTAAAGATGAAATTCCTATTATTATCGCCTTGTTCTTCCTCGAGAGCTACCACCCTCCGTGACTTCTATCTCTTACAATTTCTCTCCTGTTTACTGTATCTATTCTTCGTAGATCTGTGATTCCATTTCTTCATCTTTTTCTGTCTTCCATTACCTCTACTTCTATGTGGTGTAAAGTCAAAAGTTCTTTTTGCCGCTCTCTCATGTTTCTTTCGTGCAATATACTTATCTAATTAATTGTTATATTATAAAGTGCTTCACAGACTCTTCCTTTAGAAGCTCATTTAGTTCTGCATTTCATTTGATTCTCCAAATATCCCGTACTTTGTTGGTCCGAAAATTATTCTTGTAAGTAGTATTTCCTTTTGATTTTTTTATGATTTCGCATTAACGTATATACGAAAGCAATGGTAGGTAAAAAGATTCTTCTGATTATTCATCTTCTCTTTCTTCAAAGCTTCGTTCATGAATTCGTACGAAAAACGATCGAATGAGACGAGTAGGAAGTCCAAATGGTGAGTTAAAAACACCGAAACTTGGAGACATTTATCATCTCTGACTCTTTCCGCACTGTCAGGATTTATACTCGGAACATGAGGCCGGAATAGAACATGGAATGAGGAGGAAACCAAAACTTGAGTAGGATTAACGGATGAAGAATAAAAGAGAATTATGGTGGCTGAAATACGATCAAAGAAATAATAAGAGGACAATACCCAAAGCATGATGTATGAATCGCTATTCTGATTCAGGAAGATTGTATAGCTCTTCTCGGGTTGACAAGCAGTTTGACATTCTATTCGAATGAACCTTTCCATTCCTAACCGAGATCGTCGAAATAAATTTTATTCTAATTGTTTCTATGACATTCATCATCACGAAGTTCATTTGCATTTTATTTAGGTATCATTGCGTTTAGCAATTCTAAAGAAATTCTTATAACTATAAAATTGGCTGCCATTGCTAGTAATGTGTCAATACAATGCTTGATGCGCAGTAATTGATACTATCTTGAGAAGACAAATGTATACACGTAATTTATAAAACATACAAAAAAATCAAAATCATTCATATAAATTTACAACTCAAGTCATATATTGGAAGTTTAATCTTCGCTAAAATTGGCGACTTGATTTCCAAATTATTGGGTTTACTTCTTACTTCGATAAATATAGTTTTTAAATTAAATATATGTTTTTAATATAGTATTCAAACATTTTATTTTATGATAATAGCTCCATTCATTTTATAAATCGTAATAGGTTAAATTGTGTTAATTACTCTAGAAATCGTTAGCTGTTGATGCAGGAATTCAGCTTTTTTAAAACATTTTTTCCTGATCAATTAGAAGAGTGGTCACTTACATTGATTGGGAAAGAACGAAAATAATATATCGATAGTTGAAGGCAAAGTCTTGAAAAGTATTATTGTTGAACCTTTCTCTTTTGTGGGTAACATTGACAGAGACATCGATGCCTGTTAAACACCGATTCTGATTTAAAATTGTTCAGTTGATACATAATTACACAGAAGTCATTCGGCTGAAAAAGGCTATATCTTACTAATAATTCCTATATAAGAAGCAACCTACGCGTGTTTTTGTAAATCAAAAGAACTGCTCTGTGACGGCAGCTTAATTCTGCCGCGCGGGAGAGTGCGAAATTTACAAGGAGGAGTGCCTTACAAGTGAACATCTTTATGACTCTCGGTTGCTTTACGAGTATCCCTCATTCACGGAATGACTATATTCTCCACTTCCGTTGAGGATTCCTCAAGATGGAAATGAATGAATGGAGTTACCGTGAATTTTATGAATTAATTTACAGAAGACAGTAAATATTAACTAACTGTCTGATTTTCCATTTTTGTAAGTTTCTGAATTTTTAAATGAGAGATTTTTCTCGACTGTTTAGCAGAAGATTATATTCATGATACAGAATTATTATACCTTGTTAATTTGCACTTAGATAGTTGTTTCGATCCTGATAGATTCATTTCTTGCTCAACAATATATGAATTATATAATCATAGAGTAAAGGCTGTATTTTACGCTAGGCTGTACGCCTAAAGAATTTTGAATAGAGATTAGTGTTTCCGGTATATAAAGATTAAAAATGTTAGCAAAACTTAATTATATTTATTCGCTCGGTGTTTACAACCCCTGCCGCACGACGAAAGGCGGCTTCCAGGATTATACTGTAGATGAAGATGTATATGATCTACAATGAAGCGAGCTGCTATTTTGCTATTCTGTCCAACGATGCCTAGCTATTTCTTCCATTTTCCAAGTTCTAAGTCCTAAATTAATGTTTTTATTATTGTGTACCTGAATACGCTTTATTTGATCTTAACATTATCGCCATTGACTTAGCGATTGGACGATATCTTGACAAATTCTCAACTTTGATTTATTTTCCTCATGATTATAGTTGATGTCATGAGAATTCAACAACTAGAAATTTTGCTCGTTTGATCTCGTTGGATGCATAGAAAACTTTGTCTATTTGATGAGTGATGAAGACAGTAATAAATGCAGTCAAAGAGAGCTTTCAGTTTGTAGAGTGTCTAAGTATCTAAATGAAAGCATGAAGAAATTACTGATGACCCTCGACGTAACGTGTTCTCATTTGCAGATTCCTTGCACTATGGACATGACATAACAGTTCGATATATATCCGTCAAATCCTTCCAAAGGCTCTGTTTGAAATCTTATCATCAATCATATTGGCGACGGCAGATATTACACCGAATGTGATAGTTTTGTTGGAATGCCTCCATTTCCTCGTAGAGGTCACTTCTGATGCAGATGACCTCGGATCGAAGCGTTTCTACGCATCAGAAGTGGAAGAGAAGAGAAGGGAGATTAAAGAAAAGAGAGGAAAGAGAGAGGAAGGACGGGTCACTTGAAATTAAGGAGTGGAAATTTCTCAGAAATAGAGTTTGAAATTTGGAGCCAGAGGTGCCGATTTAAATTAACTGATTTTCCTTGAGCTGAAGCATGCAGAATGGATTTGAGACGAAATAATATGCTAATTTTTGATAATTTCGCCTCAAGTCAACTTCAGTTTTCACCGTTTAAATAGGTTTTAAGTCTTTGGTTTTAAGTCTTCATACATGTGTGTACTTACAATACTAAGTGCATTTAAAATAATATGCGCAGATATATTTTACCGATTAACGTTTCATTTTGAAGACCTTCAAACGAAATAATCATTTTCCTACATATGTTACAGTTTTTACGAGAAGACATTTACAGTTTTTTTTAATACATTTTGAGACTTTCTGCTAACAATCAAAATTAACTTAATAATTAAGTGCATAGTGCTTACATACAATTATTTCATATTTCCGGATTCGACTCAGATTAGAGAACAGTTTTCCGGAGTTATTGATGATAAATGCAGATCCTCATCATAAGCGATGAAAAAGGGTCGATAAGAAGTTATACTCATTCATAAAAAGTCATAATTTAACCATCTCATCTTCTTATAATTTCTACGTTTATTTTCTTATCGAAGAACATTTCGGAGGTTCTTATTCCATTAAATACCATCTCGTGGCTCCAATGCTTTAATTTATGCTTCTAAGAAAAAACCCTAATATAAAAAAATTTAGATAATAGGATTAGAGAAGTAATTTAGTCCGGAGATGGCTCTAGGCCTTTTTCAAAGAACCGCAAAGAACAGCTGTGACGTATTTTTCCCTCAAATTCCTCAGAATTCCAGTTTGGATGCATCGCTTTGCGATTCTCCCACCTTTCCCCGCCCATTCTAACACGCCGATATATCTTCTTTCGTCTCACATTGCTCTTGTTTTTCTGGCAAAAGTCCCTTCTCCTGAGGCGCGGAGAGGAGGAGGGCGATGGCCCTATAATTGGCCGTATCCACAGATGCTTTCTCTTCGGCGTCGCCCAGTCATTTCCTCATTTTCACTCGAAATCCTTAAATCCGTGAAGTCGCACATTCCGTTCCAACACACCCGCGGAAACCTTCATCTCTGACCAACACCTTTAGAAGTGTCAAAGCCTTCCGAAGCTACTCGGCAAAGTTGCAACTGATTTACATCTACATACATACCCACTGGATGGCCTGAGTCCAGGGTCAGGGGCTGCAAGTACCGTCTACGTAAATACCAAATAAGTTTTTTTTATATCTCATCGTTCGCGGAAAAGATTAATTTCTGATTTAGCTGGTCGAAGAATCTATTTTCCTAATTTTTTTGTGCGGTATCTGAACGCTCGATGCATTCAGGGGGAACGCATAATGTATACTACGTATAAAGTTATTAAGCAAGTCTACCAAAGTTTGTCTCCTTTCTTACAATGATATCTACTATAAGTCGAGAAGTAACTTAGTAACACTAACGATTTAGTGTTACACCAACGATTAGTTTACACTAACGATCTAGTTAGTAACACTAACGATTTATAATAGTAATTCTAAACAAAACACACGGTCTTACGCTGGAGTTTTTCCAAGTCGCAAATACTTCGCTTGTCTGCAAGAGTATCATTTGCTAATACAATTAGTGTCGCAGAAGTTTCATTATTCTTTATTTATAGTTACAGTCGATATATGAACAGTAAGAAAGTGCTTACTGTGTTATCGGACATAAATACACTACGGATATAGAATTGGCAGCGTTAATTTTAATGACTGCTATCTTTTAGAGAGCCCATACCTTTCGTGCATACGATCTAAAGGCTTTTGGGTTCTCATCCAAATATTCGCATAAAAGTTTTTTGTATTCGCGGTGGGGCTTTCACATGGTTCGTTAGGTATCAGATTTATCGCTTCTATATGCCTTTACAACTTGATATCTTCTCTCTGCTCTGCACTATTGGAGGATCCCTCAGGTCTCTTTACTTTAGAATCCAGACGCCTCTGTTAGAAATTTCCTACTTTCATTATTATGCAATCCGTTATTGCTGTTATATTTCGAAGATCGCGAAGAGATAAATGTATCTGTGAGATTGCACGTTATCGCTCACAAAAAAATTCCACGCTTCTTTGGCATTTAGTCTCATTACGGCTGATGCATACAGCGGCCGTTCAGCTCTATTTATATTTTAAATCTCCGAAATCAGCTTTCTAGAGTATATATACATGAGTATATATACTCTGCACCTCGTTTTTCCAAATATTACCAAGTTCTAATCTAAATTTACAATAACGACTGTGTGATCGCTTGATTATTCTCAAAAGAACCGGCTCCTAATACTCCCTCAGGGCAAATGATGAGGAAAATATAGTAGGTTCCTTCACCACCCGAAGTAAATAGGTACACTGTAGAATACAAAATAATGTTCTACATGTCTTTCACGGGCACGTTTTCTCATGAAATGATTTTACCAGTCGATATCGGGAAGATTAAAATACTCGCCGATGATGATTACGTAATTGTTATTTAGAAGTAATTTTTTCTTTAAGAAAACGAACATGACTCAGGGCACTGAGCGGCCGATAGTAGGCAATTACATTCGGTTTGTTGGATTGACTAGTTGCACTCTCGGTTCCTCTGTCGGTAAACAAACGGAAGGTGCTGTGGAGAGAACTTTTCCCCGCTATGAAATTCTATCGTAACTATCCTCGCCATGGAAATCCTTCGAAAATATCCTCGTCAACGCTTACATCAGCTGTAAGCCAGCTTTCTGTTCCAATTATTACGTCAGAGTTTTTATTTCAAATTAAATTTTCAAGATCGGCAATTTAATCTTCAATATTCTTGCAATAAATAAAAGAAATGGATAATTTGATTACTTAAACTGAAACGCGGGTGTTATTTTCCCGATCACAGGCATGTTTCTTTTATTATGTAAGCTGGCTTTCACTCACGTTTCTAAATAACAGAGAACTTGCGCGTTCCCATATTCCCACATTTTAATTACTTTTTACTGTATTTCTTAAAAAAGCCTTTCTTTCCACCCAGTCGTATTAGGAATGAAATGAAATTGATTCTTTCACGTATAAAGGTTGGGTGATTTATTTTTTATCGAATCGAGGAAACTATGAAAATTAAGCTTCTTCGGAAGGAGTTATCCAGATGAGATGAAAAAGGGCATTCTTTAAAAATACTCTCATTTGAATGGTAAACTGTAAACATCAATTGATCCATTACTACCTTAACGGGAACGTTCATAGATTTTTCAAATTCGTAGAATAATGTCAGTGAGTAAATTTTTTATTGCTATTAAAGAAAAGGTATTCACGATTCTTAACAATTTAACCCTTCATTAGGCGTTTTTTAACGCAGTTCTATCGAAGTAGTTCAGTGCTTTTCTTGTTTCCCTCATAAATTCCTTTCTCTCCACTCTCTTGTATTCCTTTCATTTTACTTTTCGCTATTGTTTGAGGTCTGAAGTTGAAATGATATCACAGCAAATTAGTCATTCATAACATTAGAATTTGAAAGAACGCGGCTGACATGACAGGTCAATTACAACACAACGGTTTCTTTCTAGAAACAATTTTAAAATGAATATCTAGGTTCCTTTTTTAATACGACTATAATAAAACATCAACTCCGAAATAGCTTCCTTGTGAAAGATGTTATGACAAGAAATATACGACTAACATTGGAATACCTATAATCTTTATGATAATTAAGTAATGACTTTTTGAAAAATGTCACTCTTTCGAAAAGGATCAATTTCGTTCCGTTATTAATCTTGGGAGATTGTAGTTATTAAATTATTTTCTCTCCAAAACTCCAAAGAGACATAATTCTTTCGCTTTAGATTCTTGAAATATTCATTTCAGTATCAGTAAGTTCTCCAGTCTTCTAGATCCTAAAATGAAAGGTATTATATTCTGAAATGAAAGCAAAGTTTTGAAAGTTTAAGTAAATGTGAAGCACTTTAAAGTATTTTTCAACTTCTAATTAGATATTATACATCTTCTTTCCATGGGATGAAGAGAAAACCCAACATTTTTGTACTATAAGAAAAGTTATAGTCTTCCAACATCGTTCATTATACATTCCAACAGTTGTTCTCCGGTCTTCGTTTATTTAATTGATTTCTTCCTTTTACTTAGTCATCAAATCAAATTGTCGTCCTACTCATCCATCAGAGGTTGCTATTCCATACCAATTTTGTCGATTCTATTTCCTTTTCTCTGAAATAAAATTTCAACGAACAGAATTCGCCTGTCAACATTCTTCCAAAAATTAATTCTTGAAGAAAATTGAGTGATATATAATAGAAAGAAATTGATAATCATAAAAAAAATCTATTTCAACTTCCGGTAAAAACACGATAATGTACTTTTACTATTATTTTTCAGAAAGGAAAGATAAAAGCGGAAATATGTTAAATTTCATTGAGAGTGATTGGGAAAACATTCACTTACAATTCCCAAGGAGAAACGGGCAATAAAGGCGTTTTTCCTTGGGAATCTTCCTAGGTGCACGCCTTATCGTGCTAAGTTACCATAACCCTTTTTCTTGTATGCACTTACAATATCGACTTTCCAAGTTTCGATGTCTTAATTATGAAATATCGTCGATAAGAATAGTGTTGCGATCGAAATCGAGATCTCACTTGTATTGTTAAAAGTGCTTCGACATCTAAGGTCAATTTGTACTTTGCCCCCCACCGGCAATCGAATCCGGGACCGCTTTCACCAAAGTCGAACGCGTTGCCCACTTGGCTATCCGGGAGCCCTCGAGATCACTGAAGTGTAACAGAGAGTTATCACCAGGAAGTGCTTCAATTGAGGTTTTATTCTGATTTGGCATTATAATCCTCCTCCATTTATTTGGAATGCAACAATAATCTCTAAAAACATAGGTCTTCTACAAATATTGTATTTTTCTCTTTCCTTTTTTTGGGTCACTTTCATCGCTTGGGATCATACGCGGTATTTGGAGAGAAAATAAAATGTAGCCGAAAATCAATTTGAAAATTTTGGTAGTGACGATGAATAATTCAATTAACTCTTTCATGGTATGCTATAAATATCATCTGAATTCCGTGCACAAAGCAATTTCTCCTCGATGTAAAGGAAAAGGTGTTGGGACACGTATTCAAGAAATAAATCCTACGAGCCCGTTTATTACCATAAGATGAGAAAATCCCAGATGGGTGCGGATGGGGTTGATGGGATTGAGTCTTGTCGAGGGCGAGTGGCCACAGCAATGAGCTTGACAACCGGCTCTCCCACACGCAACTTCTCTACGATGGTCCATGGCATAAAATACCTATGCTCGAAGAGTGGAAAAAGTAAGATAAAGTGTAGTTTTATAAGATTCCCCATGAATGCATTCAACAGGAAATGTTTAAGGATTGAGAGGTAAAAAAATGCCATTCCGCGAAGTTGTTTTTCATTATTCAAATTTTCCAGCAGATTCATCCTATCCAATAGCCTTAATTTTACGTTTTTTATAGATCAGTGCTATAAATCTTTTGATGTCATGTGCAATGCGCTATTCCGTGTACTTAAAATAATTACTTTGATAAACTTATTCCATTCAGATTGAGGATTTCCTACTTCTTTGGTTCGTGGTGTAAATGGCATTCGCGCAAACATTTTCTCCGGTATTGTATTTAAAGGTAATTTTTTTACACTTTTGAGAGACAATTCAGAGCCGTCCAAATAGCGTTATGGGAAAACCCATTTGGCACCTATAACAAACCCTCTCACTCCCGTAAATAGCTTACAAGCAAGGCGAATATAATTTCGGTTTTTATTACATAAAATTAATTTAAACGTTTAAATAATTATATTTTAAAATATAGCAAGTAACTATACGTACGAGTAGAATAGGAGGGGGACCCTATGCTCGCGGGGCCCTCGGACAAGTGCGTAGAGAGCCCATGCGTTAATCGGAAAGTAACCAATGAATGTAAGGTATTAAGAAAACATTGCTGCAAAATATTTCGCCAAATTAGTATTTGTATGAAGTAAAAAAAACATAAATCAACATTGAGGGTGCAATAAGTGAGTATTTTAATAAATATCTTTTATTTAATCTAATTTACAGTTATTATTTGCTGAAGGTTATTACACAATTCAAGGTTTACCTAATATAATTTCTACAGTTTTTTAGCGATTATCGCCAATTGCATATAAACGTGTTTACCATTCCTTTTACTCCGTATGGATGCAATAGCGCTCTAACTCCCTCGATGCTTCTTTACAGCACGAAGTTCAGAAGCAATGATAATGAACTGATAATTGACTTTATTCGAAAAATGGTTGCAGAAATACGTACTATTTGAGAAACTCTTGGTGCAGCCAAATACGTAACTGGTTCGGAGTAAAAATTAATTTCGAATTTCTTGTTCAGCTTTTGAATCAGTAGTTTGTGTAAGATAAGGAAAACATAATTTACTAAATAATTTATAGTGGTTATCATATACGAATTTGTGTCGCTAATCGTTCTTCTTGAAAGTACTACTTTCATGATATTAATTCAGTTAAAAGTGAGTATACACTTATTTACCATACACGTGTTCCAAACTATAATTATCATCTCACCATGCATTAAATCATGTCTTTTGCCACTGATATACCTTTTAATTTTACTCAGAAATTCCATTAATATTAGTTCTAAGTCATTATCAAGATTAAGGTGAGTCAGCGGTAATCTTCCTTGCAAATATTTCTGCAACGATGTTCACACGTATTATTCGGTTACAGTTTAAAAGAACTGCAGAAACCATACAACCCTAATAACAACGCTATTTCTTACGGTTGTAGCCTTGATGGTTTGTGGAATTATTTTAAACTGCAACTAACTCAACCATCAGTGGCAACTTCTATTCCGTATTATTCGGCAAATGACAATACCAATATTTCGAGAATTTGCATATAATCTTTCTTGAGCAGCTCATCCTTTCTTTCGTGACTTCAGATTTATCATTCAACGGCAACTCAGAAGTCTTTGGTATCCTCATTTAGTAGCATAACAAAGATCTCCTTGACCGCTGCGAAGTCCTTGAGATGCTGCAAAAGGTGATCCCCTCTTTCGCGGATAACTGGACCGCTTTGTGGAAGAAAAAACGAAAAACGCAGGCAATTCGTACGGCGCCCACTAGAAATCAAAAGAACGGGACCAGGGTAATCCCTTGGAAGCGAGGGTAGATGTATTACCGTTAGGATGTTGTGTGCTTGTCTCACTGCGGCCCTACAGATTGACCCGTAAATTAGGGATGCCATGGCTTTGATGGAGTTTTCTCACCTACCGGAAGGAAAGAAGGCAGCTGGACGTCGAAAAACTTTTATTTCCAGGAATTCAACTTGTCTTCTTTTATGAACATCTCTATATATTTGGTATAACTGTATCTAAAACGTTATGCTGAACTTGTTCCTTTTGAAATTGTCAGTCTTGATGAGCTTGTTTTCATTCGGATGTATCTCATTATCTTCCCTACCGAATTTTTACCTCAGCTTTTTCGTCTCTTTGAAAAAAAAGAACCTGAGTTCATTATTTTTAACAGGAAAACGACACTGAATTGTTTTCGATGTTACGTAAGCTTTCAGGTAAGAAATGTATAAATCCCTCTTTCCTGCTCAACGATTCAGAGCCGCAATCATCATGTACAAAATATATTCAAAATATAAAATTTTTTACGAAAATTTCAAAATGAGATATTTGCTATTAATTTTAAATTATATAAATTGAAAATCTCATGAAATTACTTCTCTGAAACGTGACTTTAAACTCTCTATTTCTTCTGATTTTGTTCCTTAACACTGCATTGGTTGAAATCATATCACCAAAAATTAAATATTCTCGATAGCCGTCTCAAATTGTATAAGTAAATTACTGAAGAATCATTCTTAATATAATGCATTTCTCCTAAAATAAGTGAATTTGATGTAGATCTGGCCGCCGAAAGAGGGCTGGGTGCAGAATATTACTATAGATGTAGAATGAAGTGAATCGGTCTCAAAATTCAATTTGCTCCTTTGCTTCAATATAATATGGACTGCAAGTTGCTTTAAAATAATTTTGAACTATCTTATTGAGAACTAAAAATTTAAAAAATAACTGTCATCTTTAATTTATGTATATTGTAATGGTCGTTTCACAATTTTTTGCGAACCCTCTTTAGCATAGAGAGGCTTAAGTGAAGTTATCAGAACAAGATTCACTAAGAGGATCCTACTTTAGTTATTTAAGTGATTATATTTCTAAACTGAACTGTATTAACCACTTTACGCACGTCTGCAATAAATTACAGCAGTACTCATAGTGTTTTTCCTTCAAACCGATAACCAATTTCATCTCACGTGGGATCTTTCTTTTACTTGTGAGATTGAAGAGTTAGCCAAAACAGTCTTCATGGTATACAGATTTTTTTATTTTTCATTTTCCCATCACGCGGAAGTTTTAGTGAGACCTGCGTTACGGCACTAAAGTTGTGGTTGCATCATGATTGGGGAGATGGGAACAAAATGAATTTGAATTGGACTCCTGCCAAAGGAACATCGCCCTTTCCGTACATACGGTCAACGGCATCCAACAGAGAATTCGACCTGAGACCTTCGCCCACCGCTGTACCAGTTTCAATCGCCGCCCTTCCGATTAAAGAGAATGATTTACTGCTCTTTTGGTTCGCAGGGACAGGCGCACAGATAGGGCGAGCCAAAAATGCACCAACAGTCAAACACCCACCACCAAGGTATTTAGCTATTTCTTGTCCCTCTAAATAGAATAGTGTATAAGAAACGAAAATGGGTAAGATGAGTAATGTATAATGAGTAGTGGGTATATAAGTAGCAGTAGCAGAAAATGGGTAGTGTATAAGAAGTTTACTGTGTAAGATTACAGTCATGCCAATATATATTGCGTGCTCATGCTCACCGCAACCTACGCATACCTCCAATAACTTCTTGAAAACGAAAAAGCTCGTAATATATTGAATAGTAGCCAATCATTTTTTCTACCCGTTATAAATATTTTTAACTTCCATGTACGTATATGAGTATATTTGTCATTTCCTTTTACCACGGTAACATAGTATTACAACTTATGTTTTCAAACTTCAAAATAATAATTAGTTTTAGAGTCAGTCTAGTCTATTGCCAATGGATTTTAGGAAATTGAGATAATAATAAATACGTTCTTAGTTTTCCATGTTAATAATTATTAAATTCGCTGTTCCTTGTGGGTAATTAAGGTTAAGGGTAAACTCATTTTCTGCAACAGAATGACATTTGACGTAGTAGCAATCCTTCTATTGCAAAAAGATACATAGTGTGCCATTTACGTAGCGTGCTTAGGTAAATTTGGGCATCTCCTCCTCATAACCCAATATTTTGTTGTGTAAAGTATATAGAAAAAGAAAATAGTGAGTATGTAGAAAAAATATTGCAACTTAAGGTTGACGAAGAGAATTCTTAAGTTGAGAGTAAATAGAATAGAAACGCCTTCATTTCGGGAGATATTGAGACTATCAAATCCCCTCTCGCATTCAAGCCATTTTATTTTAGTAAAAGGAAATAATAATGCGGGAAACAAGACAAAAGAAACTGTTTGGTGTGAGAAATCTGCAAAACCTACTGATAGTTATAGCTAAATTAATATTAAAGAAAATTATTTATATAATCTGAAAAAATCTAAAAGATAAACAAACATCCACGCGGAGGGAAGGAGTGAATAACACCGCAAAAATAAAATTATGTAATATGAAATCAAATATTTTGACTTCATTAACAACTCTTTGAAGTTATTTGTTCCGTGTCCGTGAGAGAAATCAGAAAGAAAGAGGGCGGTAAATTATACATGTTCAAAGCAGTTGGTTCTAAGTGACGGAGAAGAACAGATGAATGTGGAATTAAGTGAAAAGGCCAATAATAAAAACGCCGGAGCGTAGCCAGGATTTTTCCATGAGGGGGAGAATTCTGGAAAATAACCACGACATTGCCTACATTCCTGGGGCTAGCAAACTTCTGTCCTAAATGTACCAAAGATGGAGTAAGGAAAAAGATACCAAAGATGGAATTTATATTTCATACATTTACTGTGAGTCACCAGTGGTGTGTGTAACTGTAAATATATAAACAATTACAATTTATACACTTAACATCGATTTTTTTTAAAACCCAATTTGGTTCTGGAGGGGTTGACATCCAAACCCACCCCTGAATGCGCCACTGAAATCCATATGACCTTCCTCTGCACTAAGACAATCTTAGTTACTCAGTATGATTGCATGTTTCATAATTAACACATCAGCTTTGGAGATATTATCGTACAACCAATAATTATAAGCATTGGAGTTATGATAATCTACGCAACCATAGTATCACAAAGAACGGCACAAAAAGTTAATATTCCGCAGGGATGAAAAAAACACTTCGGAAAATACCTGTTATAGACCCACCGCAGCAGTTGAAAGCATAAATATTCAAACAAGGGACCATTTCTCCAGTAGATAAACGAGATACGGAATCACTCTTTGGATAGAAGAAAATAATTATAGTAGTTGCAACAACTAGCCAAAGGAAGGTGTAAAATATCTCTGTTCTGTTCCCTTCAGAGCTAAGATTATCAGAATATTCGGTGCTGAGATGATGAGCCCTCCAACAGTAAAGGCGATTGAGATTTAAAAAATATATTTAAAACTGGTGTACTCGAGGTTAACTACATACTTTCAACAGAGTTATATAGATGGACATAGAACGATAAATACTCGATCGATACTCGAATAAAATTATTTAAGTGGTTTTCTTAAGAGATTTTGTACCAGTAGTCATGACGAAATTAAAGGGAAAGTTAAGCTGACTAATTATACAGGGACATATTTATTATAATATTATTCATAATAATGATTATGTTTATTCATTTTTCTTTAAATTAAAATTTTAATAATTTCTCCATCCTCAGTGTCCAAGTAAATTAAAAAAAATTGTTTACATTTTCTAACGTTATTAAATTTTTATACAAAATGTATACCTCCGAGTCGAAAATTAACAATCTAGGAATTTCACCCTCAGAAGGTTAAAATCCTCTCTTCGAATATCTTAGATTGAAAATTTGCTCAGTAAATTTATTTTTAATTTTTCATATTTATTGGTACCGTTTGTAATTCACAGGTACAGATGTCAATTGAGATTGTAAAGCCTTGTACATAATAATTTTAAATTTCTCTTCTAAGTACGGACAAGACTTTGTGGACTCTCTACTCAAAATATAAATTTATATATAAAATATTAGTTTTTAATTTATAGTGAACTTCGTCTACATATACCGATACGTTACATTTGTTACTAAATTTGTTGATACATCTGAAAACTTAAATTGCCACCGTCAAATATTCCAAACAGTTTGCAGACAGAGATATATCGATCATTGGCGCAGTCACTGTTTTTAATCATCGGATAGGTTAAGACCTAGCGTTCAGGGCTTACGAAACTGAGGCTTTGATAGAATAATTACTAAGTTTACCGAAGAAATTATACACCAACAGGGTCATAAATCGATGCTTCCTGCGCAATTGTAATAACTTACTCATTAGAAAAGAAATTTTACGGTTAAACATGCAGGAAGGCCCGAACATGGAAACTGACGCCAAGAGGAATAGCTTTAGCTCATCGTGAAAGCTATTTGCAATTTTCACGATACCCTTCTGTAAATGGAATCAGAAAACAGTTATGAAAACAGCTCCAAACCTTTATGCGCAGGTATTTCATCTTGGAACGACTACATCAACTTCCTTTCTTTCAAAAACTGCAGATTATTACTGCTCTGCCGATAATTACGTTCGAGCCGTTGAAATAGATTACTGATGCAACTACTTTCCCTCCCAAGAACGATTTGAGTCACGCTAAGCTAGCAGAGCTTAATGTTACGTGATGTTTCGATTCGACAAACTTCTTCCACCATACAGAATCGAGTGTTTCCGGTATCTTTGATGGCAGTTAATGAGTTCAAATTCCTGTCTCTAGATCACGAAACTATGAACTACTTAAACTGCCCGAAAAGAAAAATAAGTGATTCATTACAAAAAGTCGACCTTTTTCCTGATTTTTACCCGCAGTGAAAGCAATAAGGATATATGTAGAAGCATTAAGGCGTCATCTTGTTTTTCGAATGTTGCGATAGACTCGCTCTATGTATGTATCACACTTGCCGTTTGAATCTGTAGAATTAGTCTTTTTTCAAATAGAGTTCCATTGCTGAATCGAGGAAGATGAAATTCCACGCCTAACCCACCTACCCATTTGTTCACCTACGGTTCAACTACGCCTTTCCATTGCGTCATACCCGTGACCATTAATGACGGAGGCGTTTGAGAAGTAATGAGAGTATAAATAAGATTAATTCCTCCATTGCCGGAGGCCATGCGTAAGAAAGGCGGCGAATCAAAGCTAAAGCAGTTATGGAGACGCTCCGGGAGCTTCGTTATCAGATCTACATTCCCTCAAAAGGAGAAGCACGGACTGAGACATCGGCTATATAACGGAGGACATTGCAACGCCTTGATGATTTTGGGAAGGGATTAGATATAGAGGAATCAGAGCTAGAATGAGAGAAATAAGAATTTTGGGGGAGTAGCGGGGGTGGAAGAATTGGACCCTCAAAATTGGATAACGACCATTGCCGCGGGTGAGACAGAGTAAGAGGAAGGAGAAGAGGTCGTTAATTGCAGGTTGGCGGCGACGAGAGAAAGGGAAATAGAGGAGAGTGCAAACACGGATAAAAAGAGTTAGAATGCTAGAGACGGGTTAAGAAGGGCAGAGAATAGATGGTGGAGATAAGTCGGAAGAGATATCGAGATAGGGGAGAGTGTTAATAGCTTGGTATGAAGGCAAAAAAGAGTGGATAAGTGAGGAGGGACGCAACGTGTTGACTGAAAGGATTTGAAGAAAATGAAAGAGAGAATGAAACGTATGTGAAAAGAAAGGGAAGTTCCGTGCAGTTGTGATGAATGGGAAAGATCTAGCGGAGAAGCGAGATAAGGATGAATAGAAGTTATGGCAAATGGGAAAATGATAAGAAACATGGCATATTAAATCGCTACTAGAAGGAAGAAAATAGAAGACAGTTAAGGAGAAAGAGCTACAGGAATAGGAAAGTGTACATGAGGCTACAGGAATAGATCGAAGATGGAAGAAGTATCCCATGAAACATGGGACTTGCGAATGGCTTTAGGGACTTGCGAATCGCTAATTTTCTCTCGATCGGATTAGCAATCGGAATTTGAATCCGAAGTGGAGAGGAATAACAAATTATGGAAAGGAAAGTGAAAGTAAGAGAGGGGTGAATAAGGAGAGAAGAGTGAATTTGAAAGATTGGAATTAAAAGAGAGCGATAGATTGGAGGAAGAAAGTGAAAAATAATGAAAGTAATGTAGGAACAGAGATACACCATCATGACAAATTAAAGAATGAAGAAAGATGAGGGAAGAGTTATAAAATGAGAATGCGCTTGATATTATTGCTGTTACACGTGTTTTCCGAAAGGACGCTGTCTTCGCCGGGATGCAGGTGGAAATGAAAAGAGTGAGCAGTTTCAGTGAGGAACGAGTGGGAGCAAAACATGGAAGCATTCGGAGTTTCCTAATTAGGACTTCGGCCACGATACGGCTGACCATGACTCGCGAGGGATGGAAGTTTTGATTCCCTTCAAGGCAAATGAATTCATGGTGTACGTTTCTGGTGGGCATTCTTAGAACACTCAATTCAAGAAATATCCGAGGGAAACTTCGGAATGGCGACTAACTGCTCATATCACATCTTTATGAAACTTTCAACACAATGGGATTGGGTATGCCTTGGGAATAACATCCGCATCAACTATAGCTATTGACAACATCGATTCACATTTTCATCATTATTCCAAGAGAATGTTTTTAGAAGTTCACCTTACCCAAGGGTGGTCTGAGAGTTCTGATTTCGTCGCTGTTATGTTTACCTCCATTACGACTCATCCCTTGTATTTATGCTTCTCTTTTTGAGTGCCTTCGGGTGGACAAAGAGGAAAAGGAGGCAATGCTCGATTCAAAAGCAAGCAGAAATTCTATCTTATTAAAAATTTCAGGATTTTAAATATATTTAAGTCCATACATCTTAAATAAAGTAAATGGAAAGAATGACGAAATCCCTTGAAACCTCGTCTAGAGGATGAGAATTATTATTAAAATTTTCTAAGTTCATGCAAGAAAATATTTGAAAAAACTATTACCATTTTCTTAGCGACACATACTTCACATTGTGCATCCTGCCGTATTTATTTAGGCGTATGCGTATGTTCTGTCATGCATAAGACGTTAATTAACGCATTCATTTTCATTAGCCACCTGTTAATTTCTCCACAAATCAGAAATATCTTCCCTGTGAAAGACCGGTTTTTAGTATGAGATGTCTCAGAACTAAGCAGTGAGGTTCAACTCTTCGAGGATAAAATTCCTTGATGATTATAAAAAGCGAAACATGTTACGCATCCATTACTGTCTGAAGCTGAGTCGAAAATTTCTCGTCATCTTCCGGTTAGGAAATATCCAGTCATGTAATTACGGCGAAGATATTTTTGCAGAACTAATTTGATATTCAGAAGGAGATTCGCAGTGTCCATCGAAGATTCTGAATCTATAATGAAATAGATAAAACATTTGATCAAGTGAGAGCTTATGCATATGAGGTCCTGTGTATTCCTTTTCTTGCCAGAAAAGAAAAACGTTTCTGGAGAGCTGTTAATGCAACTTAAACAATGGTAACCAAGGGAAATCAAATTTAAAATTCTATTTAAAAACTAGTAAACGCCCCTGTCAAGTATGACGGAAGTTTATTCAGTTTAAAAATATATCTATTCTCGTTTATATCTGGTCCTCCTAAGCACAAAAAAGTCGTAAGATCATATTTCTTATATATATTTCTTACCATTATTTATAATATTTATTCCACTGTTTTCAAGTCATGAAAGCCTACTTTACGTAAATTTATTATAAAAATTATAAGAACTGATTATCCTCGTGCACTTATATGTGATAGTTCATGAAATCAACAATCAATAATTGCCTTAGTCGTCAAAGGGATGGGTTGTTTATTTCACAAAAATTTTACGAAATCAATGTGTTTCATCAAAGTTCTCGAAATCTCTAATTTATATGAATGATTGACGACTAAAATAAGTTTCTATGATCATTTTCCTCTCTTGTGACACTCGTCTCAATTTCGTAGGACCAATGTTTCTAATTTAATTTTTTGAAAGAAACAACCTCTGCATGTAAGGAAAACCTATTTTACGTACATTTCTTATGGAAAAGTATACAAACTGCGTATCTCCGAGCATTTATATGGGATATCTCATGAAATCTATGTACAACAATTGCCTTGGTCGTCAAAGGGATGGTTGTTTATTTCCGAAAAAAATTTACGAATTTTACGTCTATTTTATCAAAGTTCTCGCAATTTCGAATTTATATGAATGATTCACGACTAAAATAAGATTCTATGATTATTTTCATTTCTTGTGACACTTCCCTCAATTTCGTAGGACTATTGTTTCTAATTTAATTTTGTAAAAGGAACGTCTGCAAGTCATTAAAGGTAATTTAGGTACATCTTATGTAAACGTATTATGGGCTCCTGGGTTCTAACCCGGGCCTTTGCAGAGATGTGAATAGTTTTTCTGTGGGTTTCAGCATCGTAGAAACACAATGCAGTTTGTTTCAGGTCTCTAAGTCAAGCCGTTTCTGAGATAAATAGGGAAACGGACAGACGGACGGACGGACAGACATTTGCTTTATATATATATATGATTTTCCAAATGCAATATATAAAGTAATATCATTAAAACCAAATTCGTATTTTTTAAATGTGAGAGAGACATCGATGCTTGAGATTTACTCCCACAATTATTTACTCAAATATAGTAGTTTGGTATCTATTAATTTGTTTCTATATATAAACAGGTATCTTATTTACTGTTTGATTCTAATTCTAAAAAAGATATTTGAACTGGGTCTTACAAGAGTGTACCTACAAGCCTGCTAATTTAATTTTAAGTTGTCTAGAAACATTTCTCACTGGAAGGCAGGGTCGGATTTAAGCCACCAGAGGCCCTGGGCACAAATATAAGATGGATGCCCCACTTGGAATTATGAGAAAAATTCGAATTTTTTCATAAAATACACAAATATGCATCCCATAAAAATGTCAGTCACTTCTCTAAGACAAAAGTAAACAAGTATTTTAATTACAATACATATTTCTATTTATAGCAATGAATGTTGGATAGACTTTTTACCATTATAGTTACCTAAGCAATGTTACATGTCCCATAAAAATATTACCCAACAAATATAAAATTATTTCTTGGAGCTAAAAAGCAGAACAATTCGTTATTGAGAATTTATTAGCATTCTTATCGAAGCCCCCCTTATGTATGTACGAGGCCCTCAGCTATCGCCTATTGCGCCTAATTAGAAATCCTCCCCTGCCTCGTGAGGAAACCTTCAGTCCGCAATTGATCTGCCAGTTGTCTACGATCGAATGTCAAGTTTTAAATACCAAAAGTTCTGGAATAATTGAAATGCCTGATTTGGTTCGTAGAAGTGAAGAAGAGACTTCGTTGAACGACGGACGCTGCGAAGGCTCCATATCTCCTCCTCAGGGACAATACCACTCTCTCTGGAAACAAGTAACGTAGATAGAAATATTTCGAAATTTTGAAAAATGATTAATTCGATGTGATACACTTTCTCCTTCTGCTATATTTCAGTTTCAGGACAATTTTAGACAATAAAGCACGATAAAATAGATGTCTACCTCGAGTCTTATTTACGGGCATTGTGAAGATTAAAACGGTCTACTCTAAGACAGTTGAGTTATGCAAAATTACACTTTCATTTTTCATCATTTATCTCTTCGCACTTCCACTTGCCACGTATTCCACAATTTTTGTCGACTTCTAGCAATTCGTTCCGGCTAGACTAGGTGCTTGTAATTTAGAGCCCTTCTCAAGGATCAACGGAACATAATTCTCCCCGCGTCTACTTTCCTCTCATTTCCACTTAAACTGGCTGAGCTTTGCCGAAGGAAATTCTTCGCCTTGCCGCCGAACACGATTCTCCGCCGCCAAATAAACGATTACGTCATTTTTCATCCTTTCGCGTAGAATCTAGGGAAATACAACGCGGGATCGCCGGTGGTAGCGCACCTGAAGTTTGATTAAAAGGTCTGGGAAATTACTTCAATTCTCACTAAATCCCAACCATTGGATTCGGATTTTGTGCAGTCTTCGCTCCCTCAGACTATTCCATCAAAAAAAAAGAGATTATATCTTCGAAATTGGATTGAGATTGTCGCGTCGGATAATTTACTGAGGAAAAAATGTGGGATGGAGGTTAGAATTAAAGTGTTACTTACACAAAAGCCATAGAGCGGGTTGGTCTGTGAAGTGAGTTTTTCAACGCATGGCAATTGCGACGAAGCTCAAGAATTGTCCAAATGAAATAAGATCTTCAGCTCCGTGAACACGGGGTTGGGTGTTATCTACGAGATGGCCCGAAACGAATGAAGTGTGAAGTTGAGAGATGGAATCATTCATATGGCGCAATTTTCGGTGCAATGACTTCAAGACGTAGTAATTATTCCAATTCTTGCCTTGCATTCTTCATGCGATTCGAAAAATGAATATTGATTCGACATCAATTTTTGGATAATTTATCAAATCATTAATTCGGCGTCAATATTTGAATCTTCGACGAGTACACTTCTTTTCCCTCAATATTTTTCTTATATGTAGACTATTATTCCATATATAACATTCAGCCATGTATATATTTTTAGGAACGTAAGGATCTTAATGGTACATAAATGTCTGCATTATTTACTAGACGGGAAAATATTAACACCGAGACATTAACCGATACATTTTGTGCTATAAATGTTACTTTGATCTTAGAAAATTACATCTTCGAAAAGAGAAGAAACATACAGATAATAACACAGAGGGGGTCCAAATAAACGTTGATTTTGTTCTATTTACTGAACTAAATGGGTTAAACAGCGATTTCCAAGCTCATGAAATTCTGAAGTAAACAAATCATCATTTATTTTAATGGCATAGCAAGTACGATAATGCTGGGAATCAGAGACCAGCTTCGAAACTCAAGGGCAAAAAAACATTTACTTCGTAACATTTTTCCAACCCTATATGTAGCAATTGAAATTAATTCCTCTATCAAGATATGAGAGCGAAGACGAAATATCGTAGCGATAAAGATGTTGAGAAATTTGTATGAGTGAAGCCATTTCTCAGAACCATACTAAATTCAGTTCAGAATATACTCACTGCCATTTCCGCCTGAGAACCCGACTTTCCTGTTTTTAGTACAAAACTCAGATCCTCATGCCTTGGATATCGCATTTCCAAAGCGATATTATTCATAGAAAACGCATCGGCTCCGTTGCAATGAGTTCGCACCCCGAGGCCTATTGGAAACAGATCTCAAGGGGCAGAGGCGTTAGAGATGGGAATGGTAATTTAACACGCTAAGTGCTCCATAAGGGAAAGATCGATTCCATTGATGGAGGGAATGCATCAGGAATTCTTATCGCAAATTTCATGCATCGTTTGCCACGCAAGAAACAGGCCGGAGAATTTAGCGGAACCAATCATCCCGTATAAATAAGGGTAGAATGTGGAAGGAGCATTTAATAAGCCGAGAGAAAGGTATCGACTGCTAATTGATGCTCTGGAATATATAAGCAAACATTGGAGATAACTCATTACGTAAACTTCCTCAACTAAAATGGAGATATAGTGCTCATCTGCGTATATCAGCTAAAACTCATTGGGAAAAGTTAAATTATTAAGCAATTAAAATTTTAATCACAAAACCTGTGCGCTATTTTACTTATTAATCCATATTTTTCTATTGAAACAAGCTTTTCATAAATGTACTGCATTTTTACTATGCTCTTCGTTTAATAAGTCTTCATTTTTCTTTCGAAGCTCATATCATTCCTTCTCACTTGCATTACACTAACTTATTCATATGATCAGTAGCTTTACATTTCATGTTTAGCGGTACAGACGAGTGGAGAAGATCAACCATTATACATGTTTCGTCGCTCATTCAGTTCTGAATTCATCTCAATGAATTATCCATAATATATTAGTAATTGAAAAATTTATATAGAGTGAATCTACAACTAGGAATATCTAAAATCCAATTTTGGCAATGTTCTTTGCTTTACGCGAGTTATAAGTTTGAAGGAGGGAATACTCGAGAAACTGTAAGGCAAGAACCTTACCAAGGTGCAAAGGAAGCTGTGAATAGTAGGTTTAAGAGAATAAGAAAGGTGCAGACGCATTATGGAGTCTAAATGGAATTCTCATCAAACATTCTGCCCTTTATTGCTCCTCGGCGATTCTTAGGAGAGATGAAAATAAACCAGCGAGGCGCAGGACCGGCTGTAGGCAGTTAGCAGAATAAGGAGAGCATTGTGGCGCCATCGAATCAGTGGCGCAAAGATTTAGTTTTATTTTACGGCTGAAAGTTTGAGAAGGGGACCCTCGATCGATTTGGCGTAGGTTTTCCAGAGTACCTAAAGTCACCCCTGGAGAGTCAGAAGGAAAATGATGAAGAAAAACTATGAAAATTCATTATGCCTAACACATTGAATAGAATATTTATATGCTGACTGAGTCGATTTTTTTTCCATGACTGGACGATGATCCAAAATCTTACCCCTCTGTTTTGCATGTAATTTGGAAAATTCTCTCATATCTCATCGCGCATCATTCGTTTGATGGATAACCAAAAAGATCGTATAGATCTACACTTACATATGTACCCTGCGAGCCGCCTTTCGGCGTGTGGCAGGGGGTGCATGCACTATGACTCTACTTCCCTAATCGATTACTTCGCATATCGTTCGCGGAAAAAGTGAATTCTTGAAATGAGTAGTTGTAGCATTTATTTCCCTTCATTTTCTCTCAGAATCAGAGTGGTCGCCTATGTGACAGGTAGGACGCATTATATCAGCGACATTTTCTTAAAACGTATGTATTTTCTTTGAACTAATTAATTAAATTAGGCCTTTGTTTACGTCTTCTAGCTCCTAGAGACTCCGATCGTACGTCCTGAAACATCTGAGTAACGCTCACTGATTTGTCATAACAATAATTTACGAAACATATCCCCTATCGCTGTACATTTTCTAGTTTCCGAGTATATTTTCCCTATATATAAAAGATTGATTGTTGATATTAAGAACAAGACATTATCTATATTTGGTATTTGATAAGAAGTACTAAAGTGTTTATTCATGCCGTTTAGTGATATTAATCATACTAAGAGGGCCATCCGATGTGTCTTTTTCTACAGCAACTGAAGACCTACACCGAATATCTACACGCATTATTTAAAGTTTATTGCAAGATAGATAGGAACACAAAAAATATTACAACGATTGTTAAATCTCTCTGAAAATCATGTGACTGCCTTGAGAAGCCGCTGAAAGAACCTTATGAAAATTCGTTTTAATAATATGAAGAAGTAGGTACCCAACATCGGCATCAAACTACAATGGACCAATAATCTCCATCGAAGCAGTTGTGGGTTCGATTATCTGTTATTGTCGCTTTCCGCTCCATTATACGAGTGATCGAATGCTATCATGGCTTTAAGTGGCTCTTTACGCTCTACAATAAAACTACAAGTGAGTACCAGTAAAAAGAGAATTGAACAAGCAATCAACGATGGTTCTCAGATTCTAGAGGATGTTCTTCGCAGACGGAAGGGTTCATAGAGAGTGGAAGGAAAGGTAGATTCAGAGTAGTCAGAGGAAATCTTCGAAGAAGTTAAAAGAGAGTGACGGTTTTATAGCGCAGATGAACTCGTGAAGTACGTCCTAAAAGGTCAAGCTTGCATCCAAGCGTTAGTAGTTACGATTTGAACGGGTTGGCAATAACGGTTTCGTAGATATTTTCGAAGTCAATAAAATCTGATGTTGAAGTCTCAAAGTCAATAAAATCCGGAATCATTTGGAAGTATAAATTAATTTATAGTAGCATTTTCACATGTTTTCTTCATTTATTTACAGATCCATAGGCTATCTTGTTGACTGAAACTTATAATTCTGCTCGTATGTTTGATTTTGAATAAAATGAACCTACTTCTGCCTAATTTTCTACCTCACAATTATTTACGCTTTATTTTCACGAAAGTAAAGAATCTTTAACTCTTCAAATTTTCTTTTTCCTACTGAACATGGTATTTAAGCTATTTTCTTTCAAGTGCTTACTTTTCCTCCATCACATATCTCTATGAGATTGAAAAGAATAAGATTGGAGGAGGGCGAAAAATAATAATACAAAGTATAATGTTACAAAATCTCTCTTTCTTTGTAGCAGTCATATTTTACTGTTCAAAATGAGCTAAATCGAAGTAATTCTTTAGAAATGCGTAACTTAAGAAAGAATGCTTCGATATAATGCATTTGAAACAATAAATTTGGCATTGAATTGGATTCCATAGAATTTTTATTCATTATGAAAAGTAAATATTTGGCAATTCCTTCAGTCTTACAGCACTCTGGGTTACAGACCTACTACCTTACTCTTACCTTACCTTACTCTGTCTTAGAGTATTTGCTTATCTAGACTCTCAGTGATACACATTTGAATACATTTCCAAGAGAAAAAAGGGAGAAAACGGAGACTGTGAATGTAAGTACACTGCCGAGTAAAAGTGGATTGCATAATTTGAAAGAATTTACTCTAAGGAATGAGCAGAGAGATTGAAAGAGACCCGAGGGAAGCTTTCAGCGAGCAAGATAACCGAATGTCCAACGTGTTTGTAGGCGTCAGGAGTGTCTTGTTTATATAATTCAAAATGGCGGAGAGAAGCAAGGCGGAGATAACCGCGTTTCCGAAGGACGCGAACAACTTAGAAGTAGCTCCTAGAGAAGAGGCATTCAGATAGACGATGAAAAGCTGGAGAAGTGGATGGAATAACAAGGCCACATTAATAGGAGAGAAAGAGTAACTGTTAGGGCGGATTGATTGGACGAATTGAAGTCGGAGGAATGAAAGGATTGGTCGGGAGGGTTTAATAAGATCTACGGAAAGATTGAAGAAAACAGGAGAAAAGGGAAGAGAAGGGAAGGACGTATAGAGCACTATGTTGGGTGGGTGGCTGTCTTATTTTGCCCGAAGAACACACGTCTGAGGGAGGAATGGGTGGTTCAAAAAGAGAGGCGAGGATGCGTCTGCAACGGCGAAAAAAGGGTTGCCCGAGGGAGATTCAATGGGGTTAGAGGCAACTAGAAGGGGGGATTAAGTCGGTGGGGTATGAATGACCTTCACCAAGGCCATTGAGGTCATGCAACCGATGCTGCAAAGGGAAAAGAAGATGGTTGCACTCATGGGAATTGCGAGAGAAAGTTGAGTAGAGGAAGGAGAAATGTGGCGAAGGACGGCGAAACAGGGGAAACCCCCGCATTCCATGAGAACGCTGTGGAATAAACTTGCAGAGCTAACTAGCAGTGAGGGAGGGATGATTTTTATCAAGAGTGTTGATATATGTCATTGCAGAAGCCCAGTGAAAGGATGATAAAGGTGTACGATGGCGGAGGGAGGAAATTGCACGCTCGCAGAATTGAGGGTTTTAAGTGGAACACCCTTCTCTGCGACTCGGACCATTATAGAAGCGTGGAAAATACATCTTACTTCGAAAATCTAGTTTCTTCCATTTGCTTGACTCCCTCTTTCTTCATGCTCTCTATGAAGAATTTTTTTATCTCAAATATTTATTTCTCCTAAATATCCTTAAGGCAGTATTATACCCCCAGATTCCCATTTCTTCTCGGAAATATAGGAACAAGTACGTAATACGAGAGGTTAACATTATCATCTATTTCACTTAAAAGGATTACGAAAAGATTAGAGAATTACAGGATATTTTGATTATCCGTTTTATGTATACTTCTTATTGCTTCGCTACTGAAGGCAAAAAGACTTTAAGATATGATGCCATCGTTTGCAAAAGAATTACACCCGTTGTTTAAATATACTAACTATTAGTATCATTTGAGCTGTTTTTTCTGTTTGCATCACGTATGGACTCATCTGTTTTCTTAAGGTACTATGTGCAGGTACACTCTGGTTGATAACAAAAGGTTATAACGAAGAGTGGGTACCCCGGCACGTATGGTGCAATTTGTTGAAACAAACCTACTTTCTTCGCCTAATATCTTTGCCCCTACACTTAAGATGCTCGTCTCTCTAAATTATTGTTTTTCTCTTAGGTTATTCCGAATGTAGTTGTTCAATATAGACAACCACTGCTGCATTTTGCTAGTTGCTCACTTAAAAACAAATTATTACTTGTTTTGTTCCCTCTTGCAGGAGATAAATGCGCAAAGAAGCCGAGGACGAAAGGGGTCAGAGAGTAAATGGCCTGTCTTGTTTTATATATGCAAACAGGAGATATTCGATGTAACATCCAAGGGCACTCTCCGCGATAAATGTTTGTATCTGCATTAGTGGGCTATCTATTGTCAGAGGTCCATGTAATCTTAATTTAAAATTATTTACTACATAACGTTCGCTGAAGCTTCCACTCAACGATCTTTCTTTGCCAATCCTTCTTTGGCCAATTTCTTCGGCGTAATAAAAAATAATGGTTGTTTTTGTAGCATGCTTTTGAACTGATTCGTTTCCTTTCCTTTCTAACCTGTTAATATTTTCAAACATATCGCTTTTATTTTTTCTTAATCGCAGATTTTGCCTATGGTAAATAACAGAATACATTTAGGACGAAAAAGAAATTTTAAAAATAGCATTGGAAATTTTTTTCCTATTATGTATTACTTGCATTTTGTTATCACCGTATTCTTCTCCAAAAATGTTTTCTTAAGTTCAGCAAAATTAATTATGTTAGGGCAGCCGATGCTCTTAATCAATATTTCCATGTGTTAAACTTCGAGAAAATAATTTATATTTAAACTCCTCTAATAAACTTCAAACTTTTAGTTTAGGAATGCTTTTTAATACGTACTTAAATCCCTTATTTGAACGACATTTTTGCATGTTTTTTTAAAGTCGTTCGGAAAAATTTAACTCTTGCATTCATTGTCATAGCCTTCCGAAAATTAAAAATAATATTAGCCTCTAAACTTAATCCTAAGATATTTATACTATGGAAATCTTGGTTTACGTTTACGGAATAATTGAGTGTTTAATCGAATGGAGTCGTTCCGCATTGTCATTATTTTGATGATATATATTTGGTCATCAAGGAGTCGATATCTCCCAACTGGGGGCGTTTAGATAAAGTTGGGGGCACTGGCACGGAATAAGGCATTGAGGTTCTCATCAGTTCAAATACTAAATTAGTAAAATGAACCAGATGTGAAAATGAAAAATGAAGAAAAAATGCTTCAAAATTTATTTTTAGAAAGGGGTTTCTAGTAACATTTGTGTTATGCTAATATAGAGCAAAGGGGTTGTGTTGTGTTCTATCCCTTGCATAACAAAGAATATAATATTGAATAGTCAACTTTGACCAGGAGTTTTCTCCAGAATAATTTTTAAGTGGGCTTCATATATTTTCTTGTTGGCAAATTCTTAGGTGTGCTTCTTCATCATCTGTATTCTATACACATGACAAATTAAGCTCTCTTTCATTATTAGTTACCTTCATTATTTATTTCCTATCAAATCAAGTTAAATCAATCGTTTAGTCCCGCCGATTACTCTTTACCCAATAGAATTGTTTATTTTTGACAGTTGTGGAGTAGTGGAGGATTTATTTAGTTTTGGTGATGATATGGGTTATCTAATCGCAGTTTCGACTCTTCCTATTACCGCAGTAACAACCAACGAATATTATCCCTCCTCAACAGGTTTTCCATTTTCACAAAGCAGCAAAATTCCTCTGGTGAGGTAAAATATTTTCTATTTTTATTATGATTATCGTTTTGAGAAGTTGCATTGAAATTATACACTGTGTTGAGAAATACCGAGAAGAACTTAATTTAACTGCGAGTTTTTTTTACTTATTTCTAGCAAAAGAAAGTGTAATTATAATTTCTTTGCGATTCTTGAATTAATTTTTTTCTAAAGAAGTAAGAACAAACACTTGGTAATTTCCTCGGAATATATTTTTTATTTATGACTTGTTTTACAGGTGGGCATCATCACTCTGATGTACGGGCAGGTAGACCTCATCAGTCCAGATGATGTAGACTGGCTGTAGACAAAACTAGTCGTGAATAAAAAATATATTCTGTGGAAATTACTGTGTTTGTCCTAACTTCTTTAGTACGGCTCCCTTCCATTAAGTATAGCTTGGGAACATTAGAATATTTTTTTCCCCAGTTTAAACCTTACTCTAGATAATTGATCTTTTTTTAAGAATAGAAGAGCACCAACTAACTGCGCGATAGAAGTTTTATCGGGACATATCTGAAGATCGGAGAGACCAGAGCGTGCGAGTGACAGGCGATTCAGAGGAGCCCAAGGAATTACGTGCGTAAGTACCAGTAGATGGCATTATCAGCCATCGTCAAATGTGCATCTCAGAAGCAGCAATCATTGGTTGGCAGCGTGCATCCATTCATTCCTTCCGCTCAACTAGATACAGTCTGGAAGTGCGACTTTCATTCGCTACTAATCCACTAGAACAGTGCATCCAAACCGATGTGCAGCGGCAAACTGTGCCGCATGAAGGCCATTGCTGTGCCGCATGAAGGCCATTGCTGTGCCGTATAAAATACGTAATAGAATTAGAATCTATTTTTAATTAGTAAAATCTATTTTTTATTTAAGTAAAATATGCTTCTAATTCAACTTTAAGTAGGCTCCTTATTTTCTGTGATATGCTCTCAAACTGAGGATTTCGTCCTTCTTTGATAGCCTTTTTTCTCCAGGATTACTATTCACCATTTATAGAAACTGCTGTCGTTAAATTTCCAGTCAATTTTGTCCCGCAATAATGACTGACACGGAGATCGTGGAACTTGTCCAATCACACACTTGTTTACATTAAGGATGAGAGGTGAAGCATATTTTCTTAATAAGACTATAATTCGACTTCAGTCAGTCGACAGCAGTGTATTTTTGTAGTAAATTCGATATCTTAATCATGTTTTCTTTAAAGAATCATTGCTCCTATCAAACATTTATTTTTGTATCCATTTCTGAGTCTAGAGGCCTTGATAATCTAAAATATCACAGAGTCACTAATTTAACTTATGACTCTCCAACTACTCGTCCACTGAGTCAGTGAAACTTAATTTCAAATATCGACATTGGATTTATGTGTATTGATTTGGTTCAATTAAAAGCAGCGGTCACTGTGCAAATCTGCAAGATTATCTTGGCGATCCGATCCAAAAAGTTTAGAAAATTTATAACTCCAAACACTTTTTACACTGTTTACATCTACAAAAGTTCGTTTACAATATTGGACTTTTTAGGTATTTTTTGGAGAATATTTTTCGTGCTTACGTTTTAACTTGGTTTCATTATGTTTCAGACTGATTCTTTTTGTATAAATTTAAATTTATTTACATTAAGACGAATCTGAACATAATGAACTACTAATTCTTTATATTTAGTTTTTGAAAGTTTAAAAAATCTTAAAGTTCTCTCAGGAATGAAATTGTTTCGTACAATGTAAGTTTATGAACGGCAAAAGAAGCAAAAGAATAAATGAAAACTTTGTGTTGTTGTTCTGTCCCTTTCCAAACGCTGAATAATGGCATAATACTCTAGTTTGATCAGATTACGCTACTCTGTAAACTGTGAACTTTATGTATCATTAATGGCTTGATTAGTAAATCATTTTTAGGACTATATGGAACTTCAAGATTGAAATTCTATATTTTGGCTTTCAAGATTTTCACTTAAGTGAGAAAATACAAATTACAAATTCAGTGAAATCCAAACTTTACGAAATAATGAAACATATGGTGACGATTGAAGCGGAAATTTTTCTGGATAAATTGACATTTCATCAGCTGATCATTAAGTGAAGTATTTCCATATGAATATATATTGACTTGCAAATCTTCGGCAGCAGATCTTCGCATCCATCGGAAGGCGTGAGATTAACTCCCGTCTGTACAACGCTCAACTTTTCCCTCAGGTCGTTGCTGAACGGTACATGATTTCTGCCTTCTATATTTAGAGGGATTGTGGATTTTCACTGTAAAGTATGAAAGAAAATACACACTTCTCAAAGACATTTTTAAGCTAAAAATTGTTCAGTTTACCAGTCCGCAAATTGATAACAATCATCCGAAAAACACCTTGAGATGCTGCAAGTCAAATTCCACGCAATTTGCAGATGCTGCTTCTCATTTGTATTGCAGATAGTAAAATAAAGACTATTGACTAGTAAAAACTAATAAAAACTATTGACAACCAATACACGGAAAAGAAATATATCTGCGAATCACCTTTCAATGACTACCATAGCAAATAATATAAATAATAAATGAAAAGCGTAAGAAATTAGAACACCTACTGATCTTAGAAGCGCAGGGTTCTCGTGATCGTGAACAGTCTGCTCATGTGAGGATTCGCCATCCGTCTGTCCCAGTTTCTGCGACAGCAGTGCCTCTTATCCGACTTACAGCACTTCGCCTGGCTCTCTCCTCAGGAGCGTCTCTGGCTGACGCTAACAGCCACTATGAATGGTTTTAATGTTTATACATCCTTGAAATTTTCTCAATCCCTTTTAAATATAGTTTATTCATCTTCTATTGAATTCAAGATTTTCCGATATTTTTTTCACGATTTCACGACTAATATACAAGTACATATTTTATGGGGATCGGAATATTTTTACTCTTTCGTTTCAAAGACAAATAAAGTAGTGAATGCGAACAAATGTGCTCATTCTCCGAGTCACATCTCATGTAAAATGTTCAGAAAATTCTTTTCTGATGTTCCATTTCCTTATTGTTTTTTAAGTAAGAGTTCTACATTATCTTTCAGGCAACGTTTTCAACTGAGATTTTACTATAAAAGTAACAAACGTCTTTTAGGCCTCAAACATCGATTAACTTGCATACATTCAAAAGTGAAATTCATTAATTTTGGACTGAATTTGAACAATTTTTCCTTCTCATCTTTATTGAGTTAAGTGTCAGTTACTTTAATTGAATTAATTTTTCTTTTATTGTAATAAAAAATCTTTCAGATTCGATAATGGGGGGGTTGATTTTCGCTCAAAATAATGATTATCGATGTCAATGTTCGTGCTCGACCTCTCTTTAAGTTCAAAGCATAAATCACGTTACTTTGAAGGAAATGTTCCGTTCGTTAACGCTATTAGTGCTATGCTTCATTTTTTACAATATGATAACAATTTTTCATAATTAATAAAGACGCTAATTATACAGGAAGTCTAAAATATGTTTCAAAATTTCCTTATCTGAATAAAACTGTCTTCGGGTATCACTTCAGTAACTCTTTGATCTGAAAGTTATTAGTTAGGTACTGATTTTATATTCGAATCGCATTTTTTAGCCAATCTAAAAGATGAACCTTTGAGAAATTTACTATCACTAAAATATACTCTCGAGACTGTATCACGGATCGACGAAATAGGCAGTAGGAAATACTGAACCCATCGATTGGACTTCAATCCTCTAGTACATTATTTTCCGTTGCATCTCGTAACCCTAATAGAATTGGATTAGTCTTAGATTTGCGTATCGCACTGCGGTGGATGCAGCTGCAGACTTCATTCTTAAGCGATACGCGCTTCCACTCCTCCTCCTTTGGTACTACGTCCTTCGAAATCGACGTTCATTTGGAAGCTGAAGTCACGCATAAGGATGAAAGCGAGAGTGAAGATGGAATGAGGGCGGGGGTAGCGCTCCCTTTTTGTAATATCTCCCACACCCTCTATTCTAATTCGAATCCACGTTGCGTGGGAGGGGCAAGAGGACGTCTGTGGCGAGGTGAACGGCTCATCGCAGAGGCACGCATTATTTAACGAAAGGATAACTTGCCGCTCAGAGATGATCTGGGGCGATTAAGGTGCGATGACTGTTCCTAAAGAATGGCACTAAAGGCGTAATTGGCCCCGCCAATGAATCCAAAGTTCACGATGGAAATAGCGGCGCTGAGTCAGGATGAGTTGCCGAAAGGCTTTCTGTGATCCTTCTCGCCAAGAGTACCAATTTCATCTGCGATGCTTTGCGAACATGGAAGTCAAAACGAAAAACTCAATCAAGTAAAAATATAAGTAATAATTCGAAACGCTGGGGTTGATTTCTACCCTCAATAAATATTACTTCTTAATCTTATTCTCATTGAATTTTACTATAACTTTTGTATGTTTCTTTTTTCGAACAACTTCCATTGCTGAACTGAAATAACAGAAGTTGCGCTGACACTACGGGTATCGCAGCGTCGTCAGTGATGATCTTCCGACGTAACACTGTCAAAACTACTGTTGGCTCCTAAAGAAGCCGATAGTATAGTCGGAGTAACGTCGAAAGACCGTTAGTGAGGACGCTACTGTAGCTATAGGTTCAGCATCAAAAACATTAAACATTAACATCAACAAAAAATTAAAGCAAAATAAATCAAAAGCTTACGTTAATTGGAGGAAGAGTTTGGGTCCACGCGTCACTCCCTTAGACAAATGGGTTTGTAAGAATACAATACTAGCCAGTCATATTTGAGTTCTTCGGACTGATCTTTCTCGGATATACTGTTTTATACCGGCCTAGAATTTGACTTCGTAAGCAAATGTTTTGGTAAAGAAATTAATTTTTTTGGCAAGAAATGTAATGAACCGTACTAATAGATACATTAAAATTATATATTTTCACTTTATTACAAATTAATAATTATTAATAATCAATGGTTCTCTTTGGTCCTTAATTTTGTGCTATTTCTGAAAGTTCAGATTACACGATCACTCTTTAATTTAAGTGAAGCTCATCGCAAACCACGCTTAACAGCACCAAAAGATTGAGCGAAAGTTCTTTTTACGTTTCATATAATTTATTTTACGCATCATCCAGCGTCGAGCGCCTTTCCATATTGTGTGGTCATCTTTCTTTCCTTGCAACGTCACTCCTTTTCCCATTATGGCGTCTCTCTGTACACTCAACCTTTTCACGTTCCATCGAAGGATGGCTTAACATATACACCGCCTTCCTCCTCTGAGTCCATGTATTATTCCAGTGAAACGACCCGGTTGCACACATAGGCAAAGCTCCCAACAAAGATGTAGTCTTATTTGAAAATGTGTTTCTTACCAATGCACTGCATTCCTCCTTCAATAGGCTGTCACTCTCTGATCCGAATACTACATTTGGCTCGAAACCACATTTATCTCTTGGACTTCTGTTACATTCACCACAATCTCCATGACGGTTATTTGAGGCGTATGCAAACATGAAGTGATGCACACATTTTTACGGAGCAAGACGTCAAAGAGTTAAACAGAAAGTTATCTGTTTAGTAATTCTGTTATTAAACGCTATTGACTCAGGTTTTCATTAAAACTGTGTGATTTGAAATATACTTACATACATGCAACTTTATTTTAGATCGAAATTGGGACTTAATTAGTCCCGTCTAAACTCCTTAATAATAGGGAAAAAATAAAAAAGGCAGTTAAATTCAGTCACAATTAAAGTACCAATTCATAATGGAAACATATCGTAACACGGAAAAAGAAAGGGTAAACTCGATATAAACAGTAATTTTACATATAATAAATTAGAAAGAGAAAAGAGGGAGAAAAGAAGGGGAGAGTGAAAGGAAATGAAGTTGGAGTAAAGGGAAACATTCAGCGTAAGGAAAGACTTTAAATTAAAGTTTGTCACTGTCAATAGAGATTATATTTGATGCGATTTGATAATTAACGGAAATGTATGGATACGTGGAACATTACGTTATAAGGTTTGGCTTTTTCAGCCTGAAATTCCTTATTCGAATTTTTGGCTTACCTCTTTGGTATTTCTTTTTCATATTAGAAGGACACTTGAGATATTATGCAACCGAAAAACAGTTAGGTGTACATTATATACAGCTTTGAATTAATAGCTGCAAGTAAATAAAAAAGTTACTCGTAATTAGTGTTTATCTGCTACAATGATCACCATTGATTACGTAAAAATTATTGCCCGAGGTAGCTTTAAGAATTACTAAATCCGTTACAATATTTAGATAGTATTATTTAAAAGAGACGGATTTGACATTCTGAAGTATCTTTTCTGGAATTTATCATGCTTTCAGTTGAACTTATATCTTTAATATGTAATTAATTCTGAAACAGATATGTCAATTCTGAAAGACGTCATATTTTTATGTAAAACGGGACGTTTTACAACCTTCAACCTTCATTAATGTACTATGATTTTGCAAGAAAATTCGCTGCAGAATTCTCGGTTTCGCACGGGACATGAAAGTTGATAAAAATGAATAGTTTAATTTCTTGATAGAGTATTGAATTAGCGAGTTCATATCCTCTCAATATAAATATCTGTATATTTAGTATTTAATAATATAATATTGATTAAAGATCTTAATGCGTTGTCTTATCATTTGATTTCAGCGTAAATTTTCGCATATCTGTCCATGTAATGCTTATTTTGCAATTAAGGTATAAAAAGAATCTTCTGTTGCAGAATTATACTAATTCTCATTTCGTATTCTCCAAAGTTGAAATATTTCTTACAATTAACTAAAATATGTAACCTATGTATATTAAACAAATAATTAGACATTCCCTCGCAAATGCTTAATAACTTTAGAATTATATATATTAATCTTTATATGAAACTTTATTGCTATATCTCATCCAATAACTCTCGATCAAAAGAATTTGTTTAAAATTTGGAGGTGTAATAGGCACATGTTAAAAGTATTTGGTTTTAAAAGCGTCATTTCTTCTTGAAACAAAGCCAGTGGAGAGAGTGGCAAGAGAAGATTATAGCGGACTCTTTGTAGTTGTGCAAAAAGAGAGTTAATTGTCTCCAATTTCATGTAAAAAGGATCAAAAAGCAGGGCAATTAAAAGGATTCCTCTGAACTTCTTCCGCTCTCTTTCGCTTTAAAAGGTGACGGAATGAGTTATTGTATTCCCTATAACTGAGCTTCAAGAGCCAAATAACAGATGCAAAAGCTTTTCAGTGTTGATTCAGGTTTTACACGAATGAGAATGAGGGGAAATCTAAATATTTCAGGAATGCAGTCTGTTGGTTTATTGGTTGGTTTATACCAAGTGGAGGAGCGGGATTGGAAACAACTTGCAAAATCATCGAGTGGTCTCACATAAGCGAATATCTTCCCTCAATTTTCCGTAAAAAAACGTCCGTGACATTTTACGGATGATCGCAATGAATTGACTTTCGTAACTTTCATAATATATGTACGGTCCATTGAGACGAAGAATTCCGAAGGGTTGACCAAAATATTTGCAAGCTGTCTCTGCACACCTGAAGAATTTCAGCAACATTTTTCTCCTCATAGTTCTGCGGGGAGTAAACAAACAATTTCGACGAGGTAATTTAAATTCCCTTGAATTTGCTTTATAAGACACTCGAAATCATAAAATTTCTGTCAAGATAGAAAAAAGTTCCTCTTCTTTTATTGTTTGTTGCGACAAAAATGGAAGTAACGAGAGCATTCAGCAATAAAGCACTCTTGACGAATGAGCTATCGTCATAAGCGCAATCGTAATTACTCTTCAAGTACTCGGATTAACGAGGCTAATGATCTGAATGAAATCTCTGCAGAGACTTCATATCTATTCCTTGGAAACCATATCTTTACCCACCTACGGTCACAGATAAATGAAGGCAAGTCCCATGAAAAACTATGATTAATTTTGCGTCCACCCACGTTCGTTTCAAGGCCGAACTCTCCATAGTTAAACCGCAAAAAATGTCCCTCTCGTGGCTGTAAAACGTACTTTAGGCGCCACATTTAGAGCGAGTACGTGAGGTCACCTTCTAGAACGACGGTTATAACCTCTTTCCTCCTGCTTTGCATGAATATGCCATTCTTGTTTCCTAGCAAGGGGTCTCTAATAACATTTTCGCTCTCTCCACACCCAGACTCTCCGCTTACGAACTCCCACAGGCAAACACCCTTTGTTACGCGTGTTCTCAACCTTCGAGGGGTAAACTGGTTCGCACAGTAAAGGACCATCTGCACAGCGACTTCCTTAGGGAAGTCCCAGATAAGTAGTCAGATCGGAATGTGTCCGATGCGGGAGAGAAAGTTATTTTTTCCCTTGGACAGATATCTCTTTAATAATGATTCGTAGACGACAAACCCGTGATTTGCGATCTGCAGAAAAAAGATATACTCAGAAAATACGAGTCAAGATGTTGAAAATGCGAGCCGACCATTTTATCTTTGGAATCGAGAAAAAATTATGGTTGTATCGAATACGTGCGAGAATAAATCGAGAAAAACGTAATGAAAACCAAATTGAGCTCTGCGAATCAAAAATTTTGGAACCAATGATATAAATGGAATTAACGAAAATTCGACTATCTACTTTTTACTTAAACTGAAGGCTCTGCGATTTTTTTATAAATCGTAAAATTCGGAAGAATTCCATAATTATCAGGTAAGATACTTCAGCAAATTTCCGTAAAATTTTCTGTCATTAAAAACATGATGAAACATGTTTAATTATCAGGTTTTTATGCTGTACTGAAACGAGTGCCGCTTCGAGGCAAGCGTAGTGTAGGCAAAAGCCATAGCCACATCGATTACAATAAAAAAACAACAAGGGCTGGACTCTCAAATATCGTTGAAAGATAAAGAAAGTGTTCATTAACGTAATTCGTCAACACATATTTTCCTAATTGATTCGTAAGATTCCTATTAGCGACGGCCAAATGAAATATTACGATCAATTCCCCAAGAGCTTGGGCCTACACTGGTTGTAGTGCTAGCAATTGATCGATATCAATGGAATGGACGAGAATTGTTCTAATAATACTGAAAAGCTCATAGAAAACCAGAAAATGATCTTCTAGTAACAATTCTCTCCTGAGTTGGAAATATAAATTCAATTCCTATGCTTTCCTGCTGGAAGAAATTCTCATTTCTCGAAGGGATGGAGAGTTCTGTGAGAGCAGAGAGCTTATTCGCCAAGCCACTAGAAAGCGGTAGAGCAGAAAGGGTTAAATTATACGTCATTCATCGTCCAATTGTTCATGTTTCAGCGATAAGACGCGCGTAGAACGCGCAAAACGTAATGAGAGGCCTCGAATCACTGTCCCAGGCGTGGGGAAGATTACTCAGCGACCCTTGGATCGAAGGTGACGTGGCCTATCAGCGGGTCAACACCGTGTCCTTCTCTTCTCCATTCCTAGAAAAGGGTAAACACGAGCGGATCGAGAAAAAGGAGTCCGAAACGCTTTTTCCCACGGCAACTTCTCCCGTCGCGTACCCATTTATCTCTTTCTATCTATCACACGTTCCTCTTCATCTTTGTGTTTCCACTCAATCTCTCCTCTTCTCTTCGCTTCGTCTCCATTGGCAACTGCGAATACACACTCTCAAAGTGGAGGGTAAGGATTTCGAATCCCACGGGGGAGCAATGCATCACCTCTCTGTATCAAACGATTTTAACGACGGGATTATCGTAGGGCTGGCATAAAGAAGGCTTTAAGTGCGGCTAGAAAATCGTTGCAAAGTCTAGCACCCGAGCCTTTCAAGACACGCGTGGAATCAGGATAAATGTGGGGACGACTCAAATTAATCATCTGCTGCGCTTAGGCGCGATTGAGTATGGACGTCTCGCTTTTATGCTCGCGCCGAGCCAACGATTTATAAGACCGCGCATACATCGTCTATTTCAATGGAGTGTTTATAGACACTATTACTTTGTGACCTCTCGGGCTATATATATATCACCGATAATTAACAGCGAGATAGCGACGCTAATATTATTCTCTTTTTTCTTTACAAAGTATTGCTTCCAATGGAGTGAACTTAGGGAAATGCTTAAGAAAGCTTCAATTGCAATTTTATTCTATAATTGCGCTCTGTCATTTTGTTTCAACCTATACTGAAATAATAGAGAGGAGAATGGTCGTGAATGATGACATTAGTGTCTTGAAAGAAAGGCTTAAAAGATATTAATGTGATTCCAAATTTCTAACTCGTAATAAAAGGATTCCATTTCAGGTTTTCATTTGCCTAAAAATAAATTGGAGTTCTGTTAAACCATAATTTCCTAAATATTTCGTTATGTTGCTTCCTTAGTTCCATATCTTCACGCTTTATATTTCTATGTTTTTCATAGTATAGTGAGGCAGTATACGCTTGGGGTATGATGCTGAGTTGTTAAATAAAGTATCGTAAACACATCTTACTGGGATGTAACACATTAGTGGGCAATTTTTTGTTGTTATTGTGTGGGACATATTTTTGTTTTTAACTTGTTGCTATGACAAGTGCTTCGGCAGCTGAGGTTTCCCATTGAGTTCAGAATATCAAAATTACAATCCGTTTCCAGTTTTGATCTCAGAAAGTAAGCGCGAACCGCCGGTGAAATAGCTATTGCAGCGTTTTAAACCTCTAGTTTATTAACAGCCATTTTGCAGTTTCTTCCTTACATTAGCCTTAGCATATATTGACATGATAGTGAAATAACTTGACCTGTATCAAACTCCCAATTCACCATAATTATTTGCAGAAACGACGCATCCTAATTAAAAATAAGAAATCATTTACTATTAATGATCCCTTTGAACCAAATAATCGCTCTTCAGGAAGTACCAATTAATAACAATAATAATTATGATGATAATAATAATTCTCAGTCCTAAAAATTTCATGAGATAATGAAAACTACGATAGTAAAAATGCTACGACTAAAAAGCTATCTGTAGGTATTTTTCTCGATATTAGTTTCTTTGAAAGAAAATTCAATCAAGAAATATCATGTTCATAAGGGTATGTTACCCTCTGGGCTACCCTTAGGGGAAGGTGGTGCCAACCTTGGAAATCACTATCACTGACAGCCAATATCTTCTGGAAAAGAAATTGTGAGCTTCGATGAATGAATTAATGTCTATGTCTATGTGAATACCCTGCTAGCCACCTTTCGGCGTGTGGCAGGGGGTGCATGCACCAAGACTCTATTTACCTAGTCGATTACTTTCGCGTATCATTCGCGGAAAAAACGAATTCTTGAATCGGTTCGTTTTCGCATCTATTTCTCTTATTTTCCTCGCTGTATCGGAGCGGCCTATATAGCAGGGAGGGCGCATTATGTCCGCGACGTCTTCCGAGAACGTGGTTTCTCTGAACTTATTTAATAAATTTATCCTTAGTGTTAATCTTCTTTTTTCTAATGATTCCCATCCCGCGTTCTTGAGCATCTCCGTAACGCTTACTGATTTATCATAGCAATTCTTCACGAAACGTATCGCTTTTCGTTGCACCTTTTCTATTTCTCGAATACAGCACTTGTCGGCTGGGTCCCATACACTACATGCATACTCAAGGTGAGGCCTGACTAACGCGAAATTAATATCCTTAAGGAAGAAATAATTAGAGTCACAAACACCTATAAGCCATCAAAAAATTGGTTAAAAACCCAATGCGCATTTCGCTGCCAGAAGCAGCATTCTCAAGGGTAGAAACGTGACTGAGTGTGAGATCGGAGAGTGGAATAGATGCTCGTAAAAACAAACGAGTATCAAACAGCGAGATCCAACAGACTGTACACAGTTTTGTCGATGTCCAGGTGATCGTTCATAATATTATTACGATTTTTATAAATGTGTAATTTCTCCCAAGAGTCCAAACCATAGTTAATGTTACAGACCAAATTTAAATCATTAATAGTAATATTATGGGCATAATCAGACATATGTCTGGTTATGCCCAGTAGCATTCAAGTCCGTTGATGAAATGAGAGTATGTAACAGGAGTCCATTGGTGTTCCGGTTGGGTGAAACTAGCCTGCATTTTTCAGCCACGTTGGAACTCTTCAACAGCTGGAGCTAGAGAAATTATGAACTGGTTGCTGAGAGTAGATTACGAGAAGACGCGTCGCACCTTGATAAACTTCAAGAAAGGCCGCTGAGAGAAGGCGATAACGCCTGCATCCAAGCGCACCTCTCTGAAGCTGATCCCTTAGAACGACATGCATAATCTTTTCCATTTACTCAGGCCTTGAAACTCCAGCTTAGTGATACCCATAAGTGAAGTCTCATACATTGAATTGGAGAGCGTTCCTTTCAATTCAGAACAGAATAAGGATTGATATTTTTGTCCCTAATAGTAGTACGTTCTCCTCAAGATAAGAATTCTTTCTCATTTGATATACTCTCTGTTGACCGTTGATAGCAAACACGAAAATAAGAAACCATAATCTGACTTGCTGAACGACGGACCGAGAATATCGAAGAACGGCCCGTCCTAATAAAATTGAAAGAAATAACTTATTCTCTAACAATATCCGTTTTTACTCTTGCATAGGTCGACCTACCATCCATTTCACCGAATGCCGATTTTTCGTTCATTAATTTTCACCTTTTTCAAATTACGATGCTTTTCAACCTACTTTAAAATATATGATAAGTTTTCAGTTATTTCAAAATATCGATCCAATCTGTAAAAGGGATTTTGTAGAAGTTTACTCTCCGCTCGACGAAAATAATTTATTTAACAAACCAAAAAACTCTCTGGTGCATAGGTCAACCTATGATATTTCATCGATATTTTGTATTTCAAGGTGAATTTATAAACTTGATATTACAAAATATATATTAAAAATTTTATATATTAAAAAATTAATAGAAAATGTTTATATATCGCCAATTAAGCATTAGAGCATCGACGAATTAATTTTCGATAACTGTTTTGACGTCCTCATTGCTACGGAAGGGGAAGCTCCATTGCTAGGAGGTCCTGTCAGAAATTGACCATTTTAGACTGCTCCTTGGACATCCACTAAATTTACTCTATCTCTATCTGAAAACAATAAATGAAGTCGTTAACGGAAATAATGCTAATGAATTTCTCAGTCTCGTGGTTAGTTATGTCTCCAATATTTAACAGAGATGGCTGACCTTTTTCGAAAGCCTTCATATATGAGAAAGTAGAATATGTTGGTTTGAAAAATTAGAAAACTTTTTCTTTTTACAAAACGTATTTTCAACTAATTACCTAATGTATTTTTTTCTGTATTGCTTTTTCAGTAAAGTTTGAGAAAACTTATTTAATCTTTACATACGCAGAATATAACGGTATGTTAACTATCCCCTGAATAGATCATTCGAAGGACACATAAAAAAAGGCGAAAACAAGCGTAACCGAATCCCCACTTTAAAAAAAATGCTCGAGCCGAAGCTCCAAATCTTCGGAGCATTACATTTAGATTTACATTAGCCGTAAAAGACTCATCTGAGTATGTGGGTATAATGCGCTCGGTACAGAGTGAAATGAGAAGACAGTCGTTCCTTTGATGTTCTTTTATTCGCTTTCTTTGCAATGTTTACAGCTCGGAATTCGTTCTCAGACTTTTTCCTCCTCCGTCTTCGGAGTCCGCTTTATATATCGTGCAGCCTCTAGAACTTTCGGCGTAAGCACTTCCGGCGCCGATTCTTGAACCTTCCAGAATTTGCCGCACATCTGAAAATAAAATATTTTCCGACGTCGAGCCCCGAACCGGCGCTCGCGGCGATCCCACGCACGGCCGCGCGCCGCCGCTCGGTCGCGCGGCCGCGTCGCGTGTCGCCACAAGTATATAAATTAACTTAATTTTTTTTCCATCCTTCATCTTACAAAGAACTCACCTTCACTAGTCCATATTTGAGAGGTGACCATCCATAAGGTATATGCAAAGCGTTGGCGGAATAGTGGTTGAATGTTATCGCACTGCGTTGAGAACCAATTGGAAATGAGTACCACCACCTGAAACGATGATTGCTATTCATAGTCATAGCCTTAATAATGTAGTATATCTATAAACCTCAATTTATCTTTCCTCTGCTCTATGAAGTATCTTTAGATCTAACATCGCATTAGATGGGGCTCTCATCTGAGATGGATTCTTTTAATTACATGGTCCTTCACGGGATAAGTGACCCCCGTCAAGATAGCACACTTCTATTACGGTAGGAAGAAACTAAAGTCTTTCTTGTACGCGTGTATCTTTCAAGAACAAATAATTTTATTCTTTAATTTATAAAAACTGAATCGGATTACTTGTACGATAAAAGAAATCAACTGACTACCATAACAGAAAAAGGCACTGAAGAGTTCCATATTTTAGGTGAATGACGGTCCTAGCGACCACCATACAATGACATTTTCATCCCAACTTCTTCGTTATTTGCAAATATACATGAATAAACTCGTCTGTATATACATAAATACCCTGAATCCGTCTTTCGGCGTGTGGCAGGGGGTGTAGCTTATTGTTGGCGCGCATCGTTCACGGAAAGAATGAGTCCCTAAAACGATTTATCCTAGCATCTATTTCTCTTATTTAACGCTCGGACGGCTAAAGTAGAAGAGAGGGGTCGCATAATACCGATTGCGTCTTCCACAATTGTACGTTATCTAAATTTATCAAGCAATGGCTTCGGATCTTCTTTCTTTCGAGAATCCCCAACCTGCATCTGAGAGCATTTTCGCAACGTAATCAAAACTTCGGAGATACTTTTGAAATTTGCGTGATCACAAAATAAAATTGTAAAATGCTATTACTTTCAACGTACCATTAACAATGGTCGCGTAACAGAGTTTTATTCTAATTTCCTGCCAAACAGATCAGCAATATTTGATCTGAAACTAGTTACATGCTGGAATCCAGCATTCCGAATACTCGCTCAAATATCACGGTGCACTTTTCTTCGCTCCCTTCCGTTGCACTGAACCGCCTTCCCCTCCGCAAATAACGCGGCATTTAACTCTTGATTTTCCTTTTATAATTCGCACCTTGACCGTGTAAAATGCACGGTAGAGTTCCTTTCAAACCGATCCGAATTTATAAATGGGCTGACCTTCTAAGGTGACAGCAATCTTGCTTCATTCTTCCGCTCTAGAGGATGAGATAAAGACATTCGAATGCATTTAAAAGCAAACAAAATTATTTCCCTTTAAAATTATTATCATTTCTTTGCATTTCAGAGACGGATTTCAAGACAGCTTATCTTCCAGTTGATGCTAAAATGCACTTAGAGAAGATTAAAGATATATTTTACAGTAAGTATTAAAGAACCTTAGCACTGGAGTCAAAAGACTGATCCGATGAAAGATTCACCGCATAAAAACATACTTTATCCATTACAGATTTGCAGATGTCAACATTAAATACTTTATGATTTTTCTATTGCTTAAATTTGAGAAATTCGAGTAAGTCTTCGCCAGGCCTGCACAATATACGGCCAGCAGCCCGCAATGGATTTTCACAACTATGCTTTCCACGAAAATTGACGTTCAATTTAAATTAGATCTAAGGAAGCTGTAACAAGAAGTAGGTCCTTAGAGGGACAATGTGAGAAAAATAACCTCTCTTTTAATCCCAAACTACAAAAAGCATCCAAATGGAATAAAGAAAATGTTTAATTAATTGTATATTTTTTCATTGATTTCAAATAAATACTCATGGTAAATTATATAAAAAATCCATTTTCCCATATTATTTACCTGCAAACCCCGATCTTTTTTTGTCTACTTCATTAGGCGTCTTTCTTTCTTTCCCTTCTTTGCAAACTGTTCAGGTCAGGTCTACACCTGTAATTTATTACTACCTGTGATTTATTTCTATATAAAATCCATTTATTCTACGTAAACGTAATATTATCAATATTTTCTGAAAAAATAGGCGCAGTTTATTATCATACTACGCCATCAAACAAGGGGACGACCACGTCTGTGGGAAACGGATTCGCTCAAGACTTTACATTTAAGCCCTGCAAACCGCCAATGGCGCGTGGCAGGGGGTGTAAAACACCTATATCCCTAACTACCCTGAATAGCTATTAGCTTCTCTAATACTTCGCGGGAAAAATTACCAAAAATATCTATCCGTCCTGGATAGACTTTGTCTATTGTCCGACTATTTCCCTGTATCGCTTTTTCGTTTTCTTTCGAAGATTGCGTGCGTTACTAGCTGGGATGACAAAAAACAACTATCTCCTCCCCGAGATCCATAGTGACAAACTTATCGAAATGCTTCCTACGGTATTTAAGTCTTCTATCACTAAGCGAGTTCCATCCGAGGGATTCTATCATTGCCGAAACACTGCTGTCAAATCTGAAATCTCCCTTAACGAACCTAGCTGCCCTACGTTGAACCATCTCAAGATGGGATGTTAATCCTACTTCGTGAGGATCCCAAATCGCACAGCAATACTCAAGGAGAGGACGAATCAGGGAAAAGTACGCTATTTCTTTTACACTCGATGAGCAGCCCCTCAGAATTCTATTGGCTTCTACTTTAATGGTATATTCCTTGCTCAAAAATGACAGATACGAGTGCAACCTTTCACACAACTAGGCATTAGTTTATGCAAAATTAGCAACTGAAAATCGAAGTTGGGCAACCACGCCATACACATCCATGTATAACATCGCTAAACTTTCCAAGTAGTAAAATATTTTTTCCCATGATCTTAACTTACTTAATTTTTCGACATATTCATACCAATATACCCTGTAAGTTTTGGTGGAATCCGTTTTCCACAGACGTGATCGACCCCTTGTAAGATAATGATTGAAAAAAATATTTGTTAGTTATTAAATCAAATATCTGGAATGCAACATTACTTATGAAAAGGACAAAAATATTTTATGTAAAATAACCAAATACCAAAGAATGTTTTGAAATTCCTTGAAAAACTGCAAGGAGAACCCAGATAAAGTTTTACAAAACAATGGCTGTCCCCTTTTTAGTTTATAGATCGGAAGCTTGGACGCCTAGGAAAAGAGACCACAAGTAGATAGAAACATCAGAGATGAAATTTCATAGATCGGTAAAGGGCTGCAAGCGTTTGGACCGCATAAGAAATTAGAATATAATTTGAATAAGATTGGAGTTAAAACTGCGCCAGTGACGGAGATAATTATAAGAAAGAGCAGTTTATAAAGAAAGATGAAGAGAGCATGTTGAACGCATGACTCTAGAATGGATTCCCAAGGTTTTGGAAGAGAAGCCTTTAGGGAAAAGAAGGACAGGGAGGCCGAGATTAAGATTGTGGAGCCGGAACAGGCAACATGCCTCAATCTGGTTAGGAAGATGATGATGATTTAGGGACACAAAGGTCAACTCTATCTCATTGGTTCAATGTCAGCAACTGTGATTTTTTCTGGTGGCAATGAAGTAAGAGATTTATATGCAATGCCGTGTAATAAATTCATTCTTTTGGTTTCTTGACTTTTACCACCGACAAAGGATTTTAATAGGAGGAATTAAAACAGAATTCCACAGAGAATTTTGAATGCATTTGAGAGATCAGAACTGCGTTACCGTGAATGGTCGCCATTATGCGGAAATAAATCGCCGCCCTCTCTACAAGGTAGGATATGATCAAGGATAATGTTATTATTCCTCCAATATATTATTACAACTGGGCTCCCGGATAGCCAAGTGGGCAACGCGTTCGACTTCGGCGAAAGCGATCCCGGGTTCGATTCCTGGTGGGGGCTCATGTGCGAAATGACCTTAGCTGTCGAAGCACTTTTAACAATACTACTACTACTACTACTACTGTTATTATAACTCCTAGAGACCTTACAGCAATTCTTTACTTCAGTAAATTAAATATAAAATTCTTATTATTGGTGTCTTTATGAAGATCTAAAGGAGAGTGATAATTTTACTCTTTCTGATATCAATAGAATATGCAAAACTTCATTACCTAATTTATACAACTGAAATAAAACAATTTACGATACTAATACCTCGCGACTTACCAAAAGGTTGAAGTATTTTGTAAGGTTTCATTCACGGCTTTTGGTTCAATTTGGGGACGAATGGTATGAATGCCTTCTGAGGGAAGACGGCTCTCCTCTTGGTGGAGGCGTTGAAACCCTAGGCAAACAAGCCTCTTTTAATTAACCCACGGCACCTGAAGTCCATTTTCGGTACGCGATGGCTACTATGTTAGATTCCAATAATTATTCTCAGGATTATTAAAAGACTCGAAAATCATGCAATACCCAGAGATGTGTATTTCGTTGGAATGAAATAACGCGGTATATAAGTTTTACGACATTCAACTCCCTTTCACTTTGATGTAGAGACGAATTCGATGGGGCTTGTCAAAGGTCCCTTTCGATTGACAGCACAAACAAAGTTTGTCAGTGATATTCATTTTTATAATTCAGAACGTTCGATGCTATTTTCCCAATTAATTTTTAGAAATAACTTTTTTTAGAAATAAAAATAACTTCATCTTTCTCCTTGGCTCCTTTGCTGTCATTCTTTCGTCTTTTCATCGCCGACCTAAACTTCTTTTTCTCTTCGGAGCTTTGTTCTTCGCAAATTTCACCATTTGCTCATACGTTCTATCAACGCGTTCATTCCATTACACGTTTTCTCCTGCAAACCCATTCAACGCCACAGTCCCTTCTCACAACTACACCCCTTACTCTGCCCAGCAACCTTTTGCCTGCGATGCAAAAATTTTCATCCGAGTTCCGAGTAATCTTTTAATTTTGGAGGTATATTGTCTTTTCCCTCATACATATGTTGAAATTGGTCTCAGTACAGCCATGTACATTTTACCCTTTGTCTCTTTCCTTAAGTGCTTGTTTCGCCAGATAGTGGCGTAGAGAAAACTCGCAAATCTGTTTCCACTAGTCACTTACTCTTCAACTTCCTTCCCAATGTCCTCAAATTTATCTTAAAGACGGAAATGTTATTCAACATTACGTTATTCCTTTAAGAATTTTTAATGCTTCATCAACAGTTCTCTAGTGCTTCAGTAGTTATCAGTGCAATTTTCCCATTTTATGTTTTAGTCTCTTGGATTCCATTCTCTTTGGAAGCAATTTTAGACCTAGTAAACAGCTTTTAAGGCTTTATTCTCCTGAATTTGGTAAATAGAAGAATAAAATTAAGCTTATACTCGCTACCAAGCAAGTTTATTTTCTCTTATGTTCATTCTCCTAGCGTCTTCGTTTAGAACATTATTTTTATTCGCACTCGTAAAAATAGCAGATTCAGGCGTTCACTTTTCGAACAATTATTTTCTTTCGCAAGTGGAGGATATCTGGGGTTTAAAGAGGCTTAGGTGAAACTTGGCCGAGAAAAGGTTGGGAGCCACTGACTCAGAAACTGAAACAAACGTGAGGCCAAGGAAGGGGAGGTGACCCGAGCTGAGACCAGCGGAATGTTCTAGCGTAGACGAGGACCATTCATTCAGTTTTGGTAGCTTCATTTTACTATAAGGAGTCCGTCGGTAGTCCTATAGGGGTATCTAAAGAGGAGAGGTACGTTTCGACACTTTTCGGACTATAAAGCACTGCGGTCGAGCCGCGCGTGGTTACTTGCAATCAGAGAGTCATTCTGCGAGGATTAGTTATGCACTTCGAAGGAGGGATACCACGGATTGATCAGGTAAAGACTACTTCAATTTTTTTTTAAGTGCTGGCGATTTTTATGCTAGACAATTGAACAGTATTTTATTTGTAAATGCTCGAAGTTATTTGACTTTTTCGTGGTCGATAATTTTCTGGTTGTGCAAAATGGGGTTTCATGTCACGTGCGATGCTTTAAGAATGTTTTGATCGGAGGAAGACTTATAACTCATTCCATGGATATAGTGGGGATATTCGAATTACTATGTTTATTTAGACTTTTCTGCGATCTAGTTTCGGGTTTCAATTTGGAACATCCTCTATAAAAGAACGCGGAAAGAACTTTTGCTTCATATTTCTTAATCTCATTCTCTAGGAATCTGAATTCGCTAGACGATAGGAAATTGGACTATTTAATGGTTTCTAAATCGCTGGCAGACCAGTATTCTACTTTGTTCGAGAATAGTTCCTTACGAATCCTGATCACTGATTCAAATAGCTTTCTGGCCAGTATCGAAAGGTATGTAACAATTGAAACTGTACTAACTTTTTGTATTTTTCTCATTCCAGTTCATTGTAGACTTTAGTAATTGTTTTTGAACGTTTCGCTTGTTGCTCTATTACCCTTTCTTTGTTGTTCGGCGTTCCCGGATAGCCAAGAAGTCAAGGTTAACTACTTTGGTGAAAGCTGTCCCGGGTTAGACTCCCGTTGGACCTTGAGTGCGAAATGACCTAAGCTGTCCAAGCATTTTATAACAATACTTTTACTGTTGCTAAATTTTGCATCCACTATTGTTACTTGACGTTCAATCATACGCAATACTCATTTGTTGTTTAATTCATCTCAACCGCATTACCTCATAACTTGTGCACTTTGTCATATCATACATCGTTAAGAGTAATTACAGTTCATTTTCGCATTTATTTTTCTTTCAGTTTAAGGTGATCATAGCCCCTCCGTGATTCGGTTATTGCTTTCATCGCCGGACCCACAGGTGGTAACTTCGATAGCGATGTCATCGTTCAATCAAAGACACTCTCAGGAGATGGAATACGGATCACTAGATCAGATGCTCTGTCTATCTGTCGAATTAAAAGAAATGTGGTAATTATTTGGGTCCACTTTGACATGAACTTCCAAATATTTTGAATCGTTTCGATTTATAATTCTCATTGGTAATAATTTTTTATCCTTTTAACATATTGTCTTATATCAGATTCCGGTCTTTTAATTCTGCATCGTAATTTTTTCAATCGATACTCGATCAATTCCTTGTTATTTTTCTCTATATACGAGAAAACTTAACTGCTCTAAAAATAGTATGCTGATATTAAATCTATAATTTAATAATGAGCAAATAATATTGTAGTTGTGTGCATCCGGCCGCGGGTTTAGACTTAATCCAATTGTTGATACGAATCTACGACAGCGCTTTCGTGAAGAGGACAAGACACAGAAGCTGCAATATATCAGAACAAGCAATTGGGGTTTCTAAAATGCAGTTCTTTTTTTACATTTGAATCTGATCTATGGCTGAGTTGGACTGAATTTAGAGGAGTTTTAAATGGCTAAAAATTAACGATGGCAATCGTTCACCGAAACTGGTTCTTATTTCAGTTGATAGGAAAAAAGTCACTATTCGATTTTTCTTATATTAATTTCTACTAGACAAGAGTTTAATATACGAATTTCACGAGTGTAAGATTTGGCATCTCTTGAGTTTAATTTAATATTAACGGATTTGTCTTGTCAGATGATCCCCAATTCTGTGTAAGATCTCGAGAGAATTTGACGATTCTGTAAAGTTGTTTAAGTAGAAATTTAAGTTCCCAATTTCTTTTAGGAAAATAATAATTCTTAGTAATTTTGGAACTGTCTATAAATTTCAAGCGCATTCCCGTATTGACATTATCATTCGTCTAATTTTTAAGTAACAACATTTTGGTTTTTTTTAAATTGAGTAAAATCCACATGACACACAGAGTATGTAATTGGATCAAAATTAGAGGTTTCATCTTACAATGGTAGATTATCTTTGGTGGTGCGATTTCCCATCTAATATATATATTTTTGCAGGATCATCGCCATTTATTAGGAAGTAATTTTATCTTTTTTGTTGATATTTTCTTTCGACGACGCGAGATTAAATGTCCTTCCCTGATGGGTACCACCTACATACTTGAATCATCCCAGTCGCGATGAAGTAAGTTCCAGATTGACATTAATTCTGCCTGCGGAAGCGCGGAGACCGTCCACATTCTACAGGATCAGGACGAGAACAGCAAAGGCTCTTAATGAAACGTAAGTTTTTCGCCCATTAATTGATATTGTAATCTGCCCCGTAAAATAGGAAATTCAAATTTTTGTGCAATAAATTTTTTACCTAGGTGATTTCGGTTGACTCTTTTGTGTATGTGAAGAATTGCTACAATAAATCAGTGAGTGTTACTTCATGACGCAGGATTGGAATCTATAGAAGATTTAAAAAAAAGGATAAATTTGCTATATAAGTTCAGAGGAGGCACGTTCACTGATGATGTAGCCGATATAATGGGCCAGTGGTAGGAAAATCCAGATGACTGCATATAAGCGGATGATGTTTAGCATACTTAAGAATTTTTATTAGTCCATCAAATGTATTTTGTAGAACTGCCACAGTTTTTCTTCCTCGGAGAAGCGAAGTTGAATCTAAATCAGTTTATGTGCGGTATACTTTTTTATATATTGGAAATGCAGATTTGATACACTTTTCAAAAGAATGAGCGCGATATCCTGTGCTTAATAAACTATATTCCTGCATTTTCTGATTTCCGCTCCGAGTAGTATAATCAGATCTGTAACTTTTAAATTTTACTGTAAAGCTGTAAAAGTTTAAGCTGGAAATAACGAAATTTATTTAATTCTTCTTCGGTTATGCAGTTTCAAATTCGCCACAATAACTCAATATTTTTATCTTCGGTCAGTTGTTCTTAGTGTATGGGGGCCTTTGAGTTCAATTGAATAAACAGTGCATCACTGAAATAGCGGATATAGTTTCGGCCTTAAACTGGTGGTACTCCATAATCAATAAAACACAAATGGAGAGAATAAATTAATTCATTCTCTCCATTTGTGTTTTATTGATTAATGCATTACCGACAATGCATGTGAAGGAATACTTCCACCCAAAATCTAATTAAATGGAAACTGATTTATATTAAATATAAGAGTCTCCAGCGCTAGCGGCATTTGTTTCGCATGCATGCGAGAACCCATCCTATTGCATACTTTTGTTTATCGTTAGCTTTGTACTCGTGTGGGATTGAACCCCAAAAACCCCCTTGGCTACGCCTTTGGTTGTTCCATAACAAAATTTGTTGATACAGTTAATTTTTTGAGGACCAATCCATACATAGGATCAAATCAGGAATTTTCCTGCGGAAATTAGGTTCAACCACCTGCCACTTAAAGTTGTCGACCGTCGTTTAACCTTTTTTCTTTATTATAGTATTCGATGTAACATATTTTTGCATGAATTCGTATATGAAATTTTAGTATCACGAAAATGGTAACTTTTGAATTTGGTGTATTATTTTTGTGAAGTATTGGAGTGTAGTTTTTGTAATAATTGAAGTTGAATTTAAAGGACGTGTAGAACAATGCATGAGAATGGATGAGGATGATGGAGTGGCATTTTTCAACGTAGTTTTTTCTATTATCGACAAAAAGGCGATGGAAGGAGTGCTGCTAACAGTTTGGAGAAGCAGCATTTCAAAATTAGGGTAAGTTCGGTATTTTTGCAGCAAAATGCTGAATTCGAAAGAAAATGAAGTTTTTTCTTTAACTGCTGTGGTAATCAATAATGGGAGAAACATAATGAAATGAATTTTAATTTCGAACAATTTTTTGAATTAACTGTTATTTTTGCGATGCCTCTGGAATATAATTGAGAACCTTTAGCGGTAAATATGCAGCCAATGTCAATATGTTTTGAAATGTTTTGAAATATTTTGAAAAGTGTAGAGACAGCCTCTTAAACTGAAAATTTAAGCCATTAGTAATGTAATTTTTTATTACAAATTCATCAATGTTTTTTTTTTATTCCAATTCCATTGAAATTCATCATTGAAAACAATTCCATCGGCTTCGGGACAATTCTGAAACACTCGGCATTTTACATAACATTGGTTTGATATTATTGAGCGATATTATCTGCATTAGTATATACTGAACAGCATCTACAATGTTACGGAGATCTTTGAAATATTTAGAAAGGTAAATTTTTCACTGCTTCGTTAATGTGTGTAGTTGTGAAATTACTGGTAATAAAAAAATTATAAACTGGACAATGTTTTTTCGTGAACTTTATAGTAATAATTTGTTTTTAGTCAATTTCTTGAACATTCATCTTTCAAAATTGTTTACTAATGTAACTGGGAGTATTGTGTTTTCAGTATTATGGGGCATTACGGTGTGAACACAATTTGCAAAGTACTCTTATTTTAACAAGAATGAGGGTTGTGAAAATTTGTCTAATTTCTGTAGGGTGTTCGATAAAGAACTACCGGAAACCTCTCAGATTATATTTGCGATGGAAAAATACATAAAGTTGGATTACACCATGAATTATGGCCATTATCAATTGTGATTAATCTGAGGTGGATTGGTGTAGCTCTAAAAACCATCCTATAAACTTTCAACTTTTAGTTTATTTTGCTTTCATATTGTTTAAAATCTTTAAACTCAACCAAGACGAGTAGCAGAGCGATATTAAATGTGTTTGTGCGATGTTATACTTTCAGAATTTTCTATGTTGTTCTTATGGCATTATTTTTTTAATTAAACATTTTATATAATTTCTTTGAGTTCTTGTAAACCTTAAAATTGTAAAAGCAAATTAATAACAAAAGCTGTGGAATGGGAGAGCAATCAGTATGTTAAGTTTATCTCTTAGAAGATAACTTTTGGACAATTTATACACGAAATATTTCAATGTTTGAATTTGACAAAATTAACGCTTTATTTCAGATCCAATGGGAAGGAAGAAATTCATAGAGCTATTTTAATGATTATTTACTTGCCGATCTATTATGACATAGAACCTTATTTTAAAATTTAGTAAGAAAGCAGAAGAATAAGTTGGATTAGAATCGGTAAATTTGTACCTTTTTTTTTTTAATGTCTTAATTGTTGTATATTTCTCTAAATCAGCATGTTAATGAATTTCTTGTTATTTTTGAGTATTTGGTGTTTTAATGAACTGAAATGATTAGTCACTGAATGTTTGATAATAGGCATTTTAATGTTTTTTTTTACATTTGAAGTTTTTAAAGTGCTAATTAATTTTTTTTCATTACAGGATTGTGAGATCCAAAGACCGGATTTTTGTATTAGAAGAAACAATTGTGGAATTTGTTATAAATGTTTATATTAAAATGAGTTGTGATGTAAAAATGTGGAAAAAATAAAAGTTGAATGTCAAAGAAAAAAAAGTGCAATATTAACTGTAAGGAGCAGTTGAATCTGCAGAAATTGCTAGCAGCAGTTTCTGCAGAAATTGCTAGCAGCAGTTTCTGCAGGTTCAACTGCTCCATGGGAAAGTAGTGGTCACTAGGCCAGGACCTATCTCCAAGATTTTCTTGGAGATCCGAACGGAAAATTTTTCGAAATTATTGAAGTTTGAACACTAAATTTGAGGTTTGTTTACATTCGGAAAAATTTTGTTTACATTTTGGACTTGCACTAGTTTGAGACATTACCAAGTTAAGGTTTAAGTTTCCAAAGAGATTATTTACATTACCTTTTGGACTTGGAAATTGAGTAATTGATGGAAGGGTTTGGGTACTACATAATTCAATAATTATTCTATTTACTTTCTTATTCAGGTATCTTTAATTAAACATTTTGCTCAGTTAAATAACTCTGCAAGGTTCTTACTTAGACTTCTAACACAATGCTAAAAAATTGAAGTTTACAATTTACGAATATCACAATTTATTGAAAACATTTTACAAAACAAGTGCTGGATATTGTAGAGGCAATTAACGATCCTTCATAATTTCAAGTCACTTTTCATCTATGGATTACTTCAGCTTAATTTTTCATTGGAAGATTCCATCCAAGAATTATCCCGTCTCGAAATTGCAAGGTTAGGTTACAGTGAAGCATTCCTCATTGTTGTCCTCCAAAAGTGCTTTCCACCGAGTCTCCCGTTCTGAAAAGTAAAAAAATGACCAAAAGATACGAGTAGTTTGCAAATATCAACAACCATTAATAATTTAAAGCAATTCAGCAACCAATCAACGGAAACTAATGAAGAGCAATTATGGATAAAACGAATGTCTTTTTAAGAAATCAAAAACTTCATCGTTCACGATTCACCGAAGCTTCATTTTGAACAGGTAATTTAGAGAGAATGAGAAGTAATACTATAAATTAGCTAAGCGATTGGGAACCATAGGGCAAATTCCTTAGTTTCATAATATTAAAACTATAATGATTCCACTTTTAACGAACACCGTAACAAAGGACTAAATCAATAACCACCTCCAAACAAAATTCATTTCTCAATTACAAAAATAAATAGTAAAGCTAATTGCGCTCTATCTTAATTGACATAAAAATGACTATTACATAGACCTGAAGTTTATAATGACTTTCCTTGGAAAGAATATATTCCTAAACTTCGCTTGACCATACATATAACAGAAGTTGTTTTTTTTTCGTGCCTTACCACTGCGGCCGATATACTGTTTCACACAATCAATCGAAGCAAGTTTGCGGAATGCTCGTCCTCGATGAAAAAATTAAAGCTCAAATTACTTAGCTGTTCGGACGCACACAATGCAAGAAAATAAACCGCAGATTGAATAGCTTATTTGGTCCTAACTCCAATTTTCTCAAAAACAGGAAAAGGAGAGCCCAAATTTAACATTTGTCGAGCAAACAGATGAGTGGCATAATGACGCAAACCATTGTTTAGTAAAGAACCATTTCGTGTCAAATTTCCGCCCTTATTGAAATAGAAATGAGAAAATTATTCTACCTTATTCGTATTTACTAACATTCAAACAGTTGAACAAATTGAGGTTGGGGTTGGGGAAAACATTACTCGTCTTCCCACTCAAAATGAAATCAAAATAAATCTGAGCTTCGCAACTACGCATGATCTTGAAAGTTTAACATGCTTAGAAAATATCTTATTTCCAAGAATTTAATGTCTGCAGCACTCAACTACGTTAAAATGGAGAGTATGAATAATATATTTTTTGGTCAGACCACTAAAGGTCTCCGAGTTTGCAACAAGTAAGAAATGCTTTTGTCCATCGAAAGATTAACACAGTTCCATCAAATAAAAGATTATTTATGACAGAGGAAAATGGCAATTACTTTCCTCAAAAGAATTGATGCAGCAATGAAGATGTCCCTTGATGTTACTTTGTTAAATAGAGAAGACGCTTGAAATTAGCGATAACTTGACACAAACCATGTCGACATTTTTAGAAAATTTTCCAAAAATTTCGATTTTTACCAGAATTTCATTTCGACAATTATTAGATTTTAACAATATAAAAAACAACTTAACATAATGAGTATGATCATACATATCAACGTAGGAGATATAAAATGATGAGATTTGTACAATTCCACAGAATATATATTTGGATAAAATAGATTAGATCTATAAATCTGTGAAATTGTACAACTATTAACACTTTGTTTCTCCAACGCAAGTATGAAATTCCTCCAAATGTCGCTGGAAAAGATTGTCTTCATAAACGATTACATAAACAACACAAATACGGTTATCGTGGATTTCTGTTGATAGGAGAAGTGAATTAACTCAAAGAATCATCCTCGTAACTATTTAAATTCGACCAATAATTTAGAATATTATTATAAAATTTAATGTGCTATTTTTATAGTAATAGTAGAAAGAAAATATGAGACTACCAAGGAGTTTCACTTTATCTTCGAAAAGTAAGGTCACAACCATTTGAACCACTTTTTTAAGAACACAAAAAATACTAATAATATTGTATTACTACTTACGAACACACACAACCAAACGGTAACAGCAACAAGTTCGCTCTTCTAGGGAGAACCCCGTCACTATTTACACATCTTTTGTATATGAACATTATTAAGATTGAACTGATATAAAAATAGAACACTCTCTCCAAAAACAAGATTTAACTGTATTTCTGTAACATTACCTTTCCATTTTCCCATAAATCTCTCTTCCGGAAAGAAAACAGAAGCTTTGAACCTCAAAAGACTGACCTCAGGAAGGCAGCACTGCAGAGAGAGGAGGTTGAGACCATAATCAAATGGAGCTCTGCATACCGCCACGCTGATTAGACTAATCTTTTGTCACTAAGTAACAGAAATTAAGGTATCCCAGAAACCTGAAAAATGGGTATTTGTTGTGAACATAATCTGAAAATGCTGAGAAGGTTAAAGGAATTAACTACCTAGAAAGCAAATAAATTAAAGCTTGTTGGTTGCAATGAGCACATATTGTCCATGACGTCGTGGAACAAGCGATCACAAGAAATCCAACTCAAGATTTTAGCATTACTTTTCCTCTAATTTTAAGAGTAAATGATAATATCCTACTAAAACAAATCTTAAGTTGAATGCATTGAGCATATCTTACTCTACGTTGGAATCAATCGTGGTACAATTCCAGACACACTCAGACCACAGACAACCTCACAACTCAGAGTCGGATATGACAATGAGTAATTCCGAAAAATTACTCCAATCAGAAGCGTCCTATTTTGGAACCAATCAGGAAGCTTTTCTTTCTTTTGGCCTTCCTGACCAAAGGTGTATCCTTGTATCCCATATAAACCTTGAGAGCATTGGTGTAATGGTAAAGACAGTGAGATTATGTTGGGTGAATGAGTGAATAGGGTGGTTCAGATCCCTGGATGAGTATTTTTTTTAGCTCTTTTAACTTTAATATTGACTTCTGTCCTTACAATCAAAATTTTCACCTTTATGCCTATAAAAATATACCTGAATTAGTAAAATTACAAATCAAATTCTTTGTTGAAATAAGTAATACCGATCACTAGTCATTTTATGTTCGTTTCAGTTCATCACTAGTCATCATTTATGATGCTAGAGTGTAAAATGCAGACAAAATTTTAAAAAGTAAATAACCAAATAATACTCACCTTAATTTAGCAGCAGTCGTAATTTTCTTTGGGTTATCAAATTTGGAAGGCACAAATCACTGTAAAAAAAGTTCTACACAAAAGCCACAGAAAGCCGCCTAAATAAAAAGTTAACCGAAGTTACCTTCAGAATTACACATAATCTGAAAATGCTGAGAAGGTTAAAGGAATTAACAAAGTCTAACTCATACTCTCTATTGCTCCGTTTTTTACAAACATGCGGGCATGTAAGTGATTTCCAAATGGAAATTCGCCACTTCGAAAGTAAAGGTAGGAGGCCTGATATTTTGGAAGAAAGAGAGATCAGGAAAATTGGCTCTAAAGTTGTCAATGAATATCTGTTTGTCTTATTCTCCATTACTGGATATTACTAAATTAATTTTCAATCGCTGATGATTTGATTTGCAATCCCTATTGTTTTCATCCTCAATGTTTCAAATCTTTTTTCTGCTTCCTCTCTGTCAATTAACACAACTGCATATACTTGTTATTGCTAAGTTAATTTTCAATCATTAACGTCTTACTTTGCTATCAACCTCCCTAACGCCTTCCCTATTTCCTCCATTCCTTAATGACATTTCACCTGAATAAAAGTTTTTAGTGTACCAACCTGATGACGTCGTACGGCGATGAAACCTCAAGCGAATATTCTCCGTCGAATAAAGCCGTTTCGGCGGACTATGTTCAGGCTCGGCAGCTTAACTGAGAACGGGCAACTTACTCTGTAAGACATGCGTCGTAGATATTGTACACAACTCATAATAGACAATAAACTTAAAATATATAAGTTGTAATCAGAAGATTTATAAAATTATAATTAAGTGAGAATGTAAAATAAATCAATTAACAAGAACTATAACGTTCAAAATTTTGTTTTTTCCTTTCAAGTACAAATATGCCTTAGAAACTAACTAGTGTAAAGATGCTGCGATATCATAGAATAATATTATTGTTGTCATGTCACTTGATTAAGTAATATAAATATGATATATGAAAACATACGAGCATACGATACATTAATTCTAGGAAAACTAATTTAATAAATGCTCTAGAAGGAGAGCAAAGTAGGGGCTTATCCCCGTCACAGGGAAATAGCATGACAAAATATCATTATATCAAGAGTAATTTTTTTTGAAATTCTAACAGTTATCATTTTCAAGACTAGAGAGGTGGTTGTCAGTATTTCTAATTAAACAATAAACTGATAATTGTAAATAAACAAATAAAGTAATCTGTGTTGCATTGGATAATTATTTATTCTTTTACTCCGCTAATATGTGAGATAAAAATGTCCTAGTAGGGTCTGAAATTACTGTGGAATAAGTTTATAACATTTAAAGCCAGAATATAACAT
>KZ308363.1:119694-169931 GCA_000376725.2 Ladona fulva | reverse complement strand
TGATTGTAGATTTCGGCCTCGAACTTTGATTAGAAAATTTTTGTTTTCGATAACCTGTCCCGTTGGACTAAATTACGAGATGATTCGATGTGTTATTTTCTCTTTTGTACAAATAGGTATACTACATATATTCCGACATCTATTTTCCCCGTTGAGAATCAACGGGCACTTCAGCTAGTTGTAAATAAACAAATAAAGTACTCTGAGTTGCATTGGATAATTATTTATTCTTTAACTCCGCTAGTATGTGAGATAAAAATTTCCTAGTAGGGTCTAAAATTACTGTGGAATAACTTTATAACATTTAAAGCCGGAATATAACATGATAGTAGCAAAACGATCATAATAAGACTGCCGAATAGGCAACGCGGCGGAATTCTTAGTGACCGTGGCGCTCAGCCGGGCCATGCCGCGAGATCGAAAAAGCCATCGCAATCCCAGAGTAGCAGGTGAATCGAAACCATTTCTTCACATTCTACATTTAGAAACCTTAGACATTGATGTGGTATAAGAGATTCGATAGTTTAGCGCCGTTTTCCTAGTTGCTTTCCTCACTTTATCTCAAAAATTAGCCGAAAAAGGTGTTCGCCATTTTGTTGCGTAAAATGAGCAGAAGTCGACTTTTTAACACAAAACTATAACAAATCGAAAGATCAGAAATCATACCAAAATATGACATAATCGGTTTTTCCACCAGTTTCCTTTAATTACGTCTGCATTGCAGCAAACTTGAAAGTTTTTCAGAAAAATCCGAGAACATTCTTTTCTGTGAAAATTACCCAAGTTTGACACCCTGTATCTTTTTTACGCGCACAAATAACGAACAATAAAAGACAGAACAACAAATTCTGAATATATACATATACCTATGCGAAGTTTCACGTTCCTCACTCTAAAAAAACATTTTTGGCCTCTTGGCTTTTTTCGATTCTAGCCCACTGTGCATCGTCTAGTTAGAGTACATGCCTACACCTAAAAAGCGAAAGTGCTCTGCAATTATATTGGGCATGAAAATTGAAGTTGTTGGTTTAGCGAATCTCCATCCCAACTGTAATTTTAGAACTTTAAATTCAAGGATCTGCTAAACTAACAAGGATATTCTCATTCAGTGGGAAAGGTCATATTGAAAGGTAGAACAGCCGAGGAAAATTTTGGCGAAATTTATGAATATGAATAATAATATTTACGACAGGTTTTAATAAGCTAGGGTCGCTCCCAAAATGTCACCATGGGTATTCTTCGAACGTGGACTCGGCGGTGTTTCAGTCCCTTTCCGACGATTTCACCTTTAACGCGTCACACACTTGGGTAGTCCGGTTTACAAGGAAACATAGAATTAAACAGTCTCGTTACATCATGAGTAGTGATTGTACTATATTTACAGAGATTCAGCAGACAACAAAGAATTTCTAGAAGCAGGTAAACATGGTAGCCGAGAAGTTTGATTCCAACTTACCTTATTAAGACTGATCAAACAGGTTGCAAGTACTGAGTGAATGCAAGAAGGATTTTCTCTTTTAAAGAGAAAAAAAGAACGGAAGTGCATCTAGGGAGGATAAACAGAATTACGTAATATTATATCCCGAAGTACTCCATTACCTTATCTGGAAAATTACCTCCGAAGGTATTTCTGTGCTTATTGGAAAGAGGTGGTGATTTTAGTCCAAGAGTCGAAGAGGAAGTTAAGAAAATGAATTAATCGTTCGGTAATGTATTTGTGACTAGCTCAAAATCTAGTCAGCTGCCAACGTAACCTTATAAGGATTGTTTTAAATGCTCTTCAAGAAAACGTTGAAGACATAAATTTTTATTAATAGATATTAGACTCATGGAGAGGTCAGACCAATGTAGATTAGTGTAAAACGCACATGCAAATCGCAAAGCGTTTTATGCTGGACTCGGTGCAGAAAATATTTACACCATGATTGTTTTTATTTCGAGTACCAACCACATCATTGTAAAAATTAAAAATTTAATACAAATTTGAGTGAAAATTGCATTCTTATTTTTGAAAAGTAAAAGGTTAAGGCCAAAAGAGATTTCAAAATTTTTACCGTAGTTTGAAACTAGCGGAAATACCAGGCATTCAGTCTGGAATTATTTAAGGTAAAAAATGTTTTTAGGGTAGTAAAATGAAATAAAATGTCGAAAAAATAAGTTACTTCTAAAAATAATGGGAGAAAATATTTTCCTACTTGGAAATTTTCGCGATCTTCATTGTAATGCACGTGCATGGCGCGGCTGCCTAACTTTGATATTCAGTTGCTAATTTTGCATAAACTAGTGTGTGAAAGTTCGGACACGTATCTATGATATTTGAGCAAGGAACATACCCTGGAAGTCTTGAGCGAACACGTTTCCGACAGACGTGGTCGCCCCATTGTAAATTGAATGAAAAATTTTTATTAAATTTACTTTCGTCGTAATTAGTGTTGTTTCAAAATGAAACTCATAAACTAGTGCCCAAAGTTTTCCTAACGAAATATAAATCTTAGCCTTTGTTTCCTTGGCAAGTTATAGTATACCCGTTATAAAAGATTTATCTTTACGCGATAAAACTCCATTTCTCCAAGATACAGAGCCATAAAAGTTTAGGAGGGAATGCATTTGGAGCCAGAAATCCCAAGGTCGTAAAGAGATCGGTGTATTTCGGCTTTTTGGATGTTTGGGGAATTTCCAATGGTCATCTAGAATTCTACACCCTATAGCATTGGGAGTACGTGATTTTTCATAAAAGTGAGATTGTTAGAGAAAACAGAAAAAAAAAATCAGAAAACAGAAAAAAACAGAAAAAAAAAAGAAAGGTCTGCACGTCCCAGATCTCAATATGTGAGTGGTGAAAATGTATTTACGAATGCATCAGAATACTTTGGAGGGAGTTGAGTTTCATATGTGTGTTAAAACGGAACAAGAGACCTGATCGGGGGAAGAAATCGATGGACAGTATTGGAAGTTTTTGTCCGGTGTTATCTTCATTTAAATGAGATGTCGAATGGAAGTATTTTTGCTCTTATTTGAGGACTTAAGAATGTCATTTTGACCATCGGATGCCATATTCCATCTTTTAGGATTTCTTCTTTAACAACCCCGCAATACGATCGTAAACGTCAATTTCTTAAAATTTAGATTTTTCTTGTGCAATTTATTTGAAGGCTTCCTGCTATCGAATCCAGGTTACTAGAAACACATTCCAAGCAAATTTAATTTTTGCAGTTTTTTTTCGCGACTTTAATTTAGAAGGAATGATTGCATGGTCTCAGGATTTTATCAAACGAAAGGAGAACCATATTTTTTTACTATCATCATCGAATATAAATTCCGATACGAATTCTCAAAAGTTTTGATAAAAAACAGAAATATTTTGTGAAATGAAATTTTGTGAAATTTTTTTTAGAAGTTAAGCCTTTGACAATCGCAGGCACATTCTACAAAGAATATTTATAAGTCATTATTTATTTATTATACTCCTAATTCTGTTCATATTACAATTTTGTAACTTAAGTTTGAAAATTTTCTAACATTATATGATTCACAAATTTTGCTAGTCCAAAAACATGGACAGAATATCGAATTGGGTTTGATAAGAATAACGTCATTCTTTATATTCGTATGTACCTATAATTAATGAAAGATTTTGTTATTCATCAAATAAAAATCATCATCATCACTACTTTTTATGAAATGTAATTTAATGTGTTTCTCATTTTTTATAACTTTCATTCCTGGAAGATAATAACTTATGTTTTGCAGTAAAGATAAAGTTGTTTTTCCATCGTTTAAAGGCAATCGTAAAATCTTCGACTCTTACTCTCTGTGCAATACTATTGAAGCTCTTTGAGCGAAGACGAGGAAGGAAAAACAAATATCGGACGGAATCGAATTAACGGTAAGCGAAGAGGATCATCGGCGTATAAAACGAGATGCCTTCGATCCAATAAGATTGAAGAAGAAAATGGAGATCGACGGTGCGAACCATAGCCCAACGAGACAGGAACACATCGTGTTCGATGAGTTCTATTTAGAGGAAGATTTGGGAGGGATTCTCGAGTCTGAAAGCATCGGCAAAGTGGTGAGGGAGCCGGGTTACGTGAAGTTGGTGAAGCGGCGATTATCTTTTGAGCGACTCGACCTCCACGCGACCCAAGTGGAATGCGATGCTGTAAGTCATGTTACTGACCAAACGCAACGAGGAGTCTGAAGGCTTAGTAAGAGGGCCATCGCATCGTAAGAAATTCGTAATGCCTGCGAAGAAGACATTTTAATTGCGCGATAATGCAAGGACGAGAGAGGATGCGTCGGCATTCGAGACGCCACTTGTACGGGAGACAGAAAAGAGACAGAAAGATGGATTCTTGATTCATACATTAAAATCTGAAAAATCATTTAACGCATCTCAGTTTAGTTAAAGCCAAGAGATGTATTACAGACTTTAAATGGCAAAATTAAACTTTGCTGTTAAAACGACAGTTCCCCCTACGAACTGCAAAGTTATACAGAAATGAAAAAAAAGTTAACAAAATTAACACTACATCTCATTAAAGACTAATTCTCAGATGATTATATATTAAATTTAATACTTTTTCAAGAATTCAAAGCAAACAAATCGTTTTTAAACACAGAGGAGACTTTTTCTACGGCTAATTTTGGGAATTATCAAATAGCCAAGTAGGTTTCATGTTCGTCTTTGGTGCAAGCGGTCCCGGCTTCGATTCTCGGTCAGGGCCCATGTGTGCCTAATGGCCTTAGCTATCGAAAACTTTTAACAATACTATTACTTTTTTCTGGCTAATTTTCCCTTTGTGTATGAACGAATATGATGCTCAGAAAACATTTCTGTTTGAACTCATCAATTATTACGGTGTTTCGACAGTTATTATATAACGACCAATCGCTTTAAATAGACAAAAGCATAGTCTGTGAAAATAAATAAATATTAATAATATTAGAATTAGGCAAAAGAAATATCTAAGACTCAGAAATAGAAAGGTTAAGATGCGAAATTAAAGCTAAATAAGCGTTGAAAAAATATTCCGCTAGAAAAATAGAATCCGTCACTGAGATGAATGAAAAAAATAATTAAAATATGCTCCATCAAATACTGTTCATTTTGCTTAATCGAAAACATTATCTATCATTCTTAGAAGTAGCTGACTTATCTCTGAATTAGAATTTAAATAATCCTCCAAAAATGTCCTTCAGAAAATGACACATGTTCCTTCGTGCATTGAAAAATATCATGGGAGAGATACCGACCGTCTTTCACATCCACTATTTCATGAATTTCACAAGGAAATGTATATTCATCATTACCGCTTGATTGCATTGTTACAGTTATCAGGCATTATTTGATGAAATCGAGAAACGTGTACAGCTAGGACCTGATGAAAGTCTCACTGTCTAAGCACAGATTTGGTAACACTTTTACTATTTATTGATGGTATTTTCTGTTCATGTATGTTGAGCGCACGTGCCCATGAGTATCGTAACGCGCGGTTGTGTACGAAGCCACAATCTGCACCACAAGTAGATAAGAATGCACTCCGCATCCGAGCTTCGGATCCCATGCGGTCTGCAGAGAAGGAGTGACCACGCTGCACGGCAAATGGAAAAGAAAACGGAAAAATTATCGGAAATAAATTTTATGTTCGAAATAAAAGAGTTTTCGTGATTTGGATTCCAGTTAACAATGGCAATTGTTTGTGTTTAGTGAGTTTGACGATATTTATGTTAACAAAGTTTTCTCAGAATGCACACACTCCTTAAAAAAGCTCGGCTTCGTGAGAATCTACGGAATAAATAAAAGGTGACATTGAATCGGAAATTATACCTTCTCCTCAAAGTTATAAACACGTAATAGTATTTGATGCCGCTTCATACGTTATGCTTTCAAGGAGAAAGCTCATAAAAACGTTATTTATTTTGCATTCCTAAGTCATCATTGCATAACTCGAGAATTTTCCTGCGAGAATTTTGTTAATGCTTGAGCTCACCTAAATGAACTGTCTCTAAATATAACGATTAAAGCCTATAAAATTTGCAAAAGTGCAAAACTCCCATTGGAATTTTTGCGAAGTGAATGAATTAGCACAAACATGCGGTGATTCGCGAAACAAAATACACACGTACATCAGTTAGTTCCTTAAAAATAAGTACCGGCTGAGCACAGGGAAACTGAAGTAGGGTAGCGATTTCTCAATATCCTTTTCCTTTAAAAGGATATTGAGGAATCGTGTCACTTAAAATGTAGAATAATTAGTCATTTACATACATAACGATGAGAGTATCTTTATGATAACGTGTGCAATCAAATTAACACATATAGATCTATATAATATCCTCCGAGCCACCTTTCGGCGTGTGACAGGGGGTGTATGCTCCATAAGATTGTTTGTTTCCCTACTCCAATAATCTCGCGTATCGTTCGCTGAAAAACTGACTTCGAAGCGCCTAGTCCTGAAACCTTAAATTCAAAATTATTTTTAAATGCTTTAAATTCAACATTTATAATATAATCCGAGTAATTTTAAATATTGCCATTTTTGTTAAAAAATTTTATCACTTTACGCGATGATTTTGCGAAGTTTTTAATTATCCAGACTAGTCTCTGATCTTTCAGTAGTCTGTAAACACAAAATTACAAAAGGTACGCCAACGGTACCTTCTTTCGATTAAGCAACTTGTTTACGTGTGTTTCATCTCAGGATTAGTTGGGGGTACACTCGTAATTTAGCCTCCTTAACCACTTTAAAATACAAATCTGGTGTCCGTAAACAAAGAGACAAGCTGTCTTTCGCTTAATTCGCAAGATGGATGCGATATTTTCAGGGCGCGGCCGTCCGGTTGAGGAACCACTTAAATCTTGATTTCCTTCTTGAGCTTTTCAGAGCTGACTCACACCACTGCAATTTATTCAATGACGGAATTGCCAAATAAAAGCGCATGGACAGATGTCTCTACCAATCTATTTTTCTAGTTTGGAAACAAGCTTAATACTATGAACCACTAAAATGGCGAGGCAGGAACTCATCAAGGAATGCAATAACTCCATGCGAATCTCTCAGTACGTTTTTATTTTTACTTATAAGTACATACAGATGTTTCGAATTTGCTTCAAGGAATAGTTTCTATTTTGATTCAATATTCTGAAGTTCATTGCTCTTCGGTAACAAAGCCGTTGAATGTTAACACCCCTCAAACACTACAGTTTCCACACATTATCTAAGCAAAGAAAGGCTCTTTCTTTGGGGTTGGAGTTTCAGCCTCATAAACAATCTAACCCCTTACAAAACTTTCCGAGGAAAATTATAAATTCCATCCAATAATGTTCACTGCATCAACAAGTCGCAATCCTCGTAAAAATTGTTACCATGTTAAAGAAAGCCATAAAAAGTACAACGTTCAACGTAACTCGAATAAACTTGATCGCCCTATACCTTCGACCGAATCTTAAACTGTTACGTTGACCAACGACCTTCGTGGGCAGCATCGAAACGAACCTCGCACCCGATTGCGAGGGAAATGGAGAATTAATAGAATGCGAGCGAGCGCTGAGGTCGGCGGAGGTGCTTCGTGATGGAATGACTGCGGTCCGCAAATTCAAAGGCAGAGGAGAAGAATGGTTCGGTAAGGCGTCACGTGAGTCCAAGCGGTAGCCAATGAGGCCCACAGGAAGATGTAGAAGAGACTGGTGTGAGAAGGATGAAAAGGGGAGGGAGAGAAAAGGAAGGGAAAGCGAAAGAAAGAGGAAGAAAGGAGAGAGTGAAGACGCGCGGGGATGTCTAATCTCAGATGAGGGAATTCAGCTGCAAAAGAAACAGCCAATTTTTGTCATTCCAGCCCAATGAAAATCTCAAAGAATTTTCTATATGAGAGTGAACCACTGAACTGCGGAATTAGAATATTTTTTTAAATAACCCTTCGGATGAAAAATTAGATTCGTTTTAGATCTGTGGAAAACAGGCAATATGGGTTTGTAAGTATTTTTAGAACAATTTAGCCAATTGTTAGAAGAGATGATAAAAAGAAAGAAGAAATGGATGAAAGAATAACTAGAACTTTCGCTGGTTATCAGCTGGAAGTAGTTTTCTTGGGATAGTGGACGTTTTTCGGAAAATTTTTCTAAGAATGAAGCATCTTTGAAAGAGAGCCTTCTACAAACACATTTGTTTTATTAAACAATCTCAGAGAGCTTATGTTATACCATCATCAGTGAATTTCCTTCCATTCATGACATTAAAAATTATTTTTCTCGGAAATAAGGGATCTTAAAACAAACATAGATGATAAAATATATGGACAGAGGAAATTGATAAAGGTACAGTGAGTACTTAAGAAAATCGAATGCGGTGAACAAGAAAAAATTTAGTGTCTGAGTTAGATGAAGCTGTCCATGGAAGCTATTCTCGGTAATTTTTCTTTGACAAGTCATAATTAGTATTAATAACAAGTCTTGTTTACTTATATGTATGTACTATACTGAGAATTCATAAATAATTTTTCGATTCATATAAGCAGTAACATTTCCTACATTCTCAAAATATATGTACATTTTTAAGGAATGATGTTTCCAACTCTTAGTAATCAATGAATCAATCAAGGAACGAATGCCTCCTTTCGCTAAATTAGCATTTTAGCCCTTGTAAAAAAAACTATTCCATCCACTCAAATTCATTGAGAGAAACTGATCTGTAGAAAGAATTCAAACAGATCGGGTTTTTATAAACCTGGTATAAGTTGATTATTACAACCTGTATATATTCGTCCAGAAAATACTGAAAGCAATTTTAAATTAACAAAAGAACTAAATTTCGAAAGTTCACGTGTTAGTATTGTTTACCTTTTGTTGGAAAATTTAACACTGTATGACGAATTGTGAGAAGTTAAAATTTTATAATTGAAAATGATCCGGCCATGTCAAATTTCTCTGATAAATATAGCGTAAAGTATTTCCTTAAAACCTCTATTTTATTCTCCCATAATTCTTAACCTTGAGCTCATAACATTCCAAATCCGAGCGAGCTCAGTAAAAAATATACAATGCTCGAGCCACAAAACATGGCACAAACGATCACACTGAAAAAGACGACGGTATCTCGTTACATGTAAGTAGATATTCTACAAATACAAACGAAAGGTTAACACATTTTGGAGTGAACATTTTAGTTTTCGGAAACATTACTGTGAAAGCACCTATTGCGCTTCAAGTTTTTGGTGAACCTTCTTTTATTTTAATGTTAGTTTCGAATATTCTCGCTTCAGATCCTTAAATATTATATTTGATGGACAAAGTCTTTACTGAAAGGAATTTGATATGATAATGATTAAAATAACTGGGTAAAATTCAGCAAATTAAAGTTTCTGGAATGGAAGTCTGTAATTAAATGTTTGTTGTATTTAGCGCGTTGTAATGTTTTTAAAATTATTCATTAACATTATGGAATGTTAATGAATGCCCATTTTCCCATCGCAAAAATACGACGAAACGAACCAAGAAAACATAGAACCTTTGGGTGAGCATGACAGCGAGGGATATATCACATTAATACAAAAAATCATATATTTTTAAACACAGTAGGCAACATGTTATGGAAAAATATAATGATTAAAAGGATTATTAATGTGGAATTATGAAAAAATGCGTTTAATATAATTATGATAAGTACAGATACATCTAAGCCAAAATAGACGAGATTTAAGAAGAATATTTATGAGTAATATTTGCTACAAATAATTGCTGGACAGTTATAATCAGATGATATTATCCTTAAACAGGACATTTAAGAAATAAATAATTCCGTTAAGTAACTCTAAAAGCTATCGATTTCACTCCCTCTAACGCACGTAAGATTGGAGACGAAACAGTTGTAAGGAAACGGGACTCAGGGAAAAGAAGCACAGAAGAGGGGGAAGATGTAACAAGAGCACGGAGACGGGAATTCGTAAGGATATAAACGATAACCGAAGCGGAGAAGCTAACGAGCAGCGGACGGGAAAAGGAAAAAGGCAAGAGTTGGAAAAATACGAGAGGGAAGATAATTGTCGAATGTTCGCCCACTTTTACCCCTCGAAACGGAAAACTCGAGACGATCTCGTCGAAGACGCGCTATCACAACTTATTCAGAGAGCCGCTCGCTCATTTCCGCTCATTTCTCGCTCACCTTACGAACGAACCTTCTGATGGATGCTATCCTCCATTTACATTCATCTTCCCGAGCGACAGGGATGAGTTCGCTTCTTAAGCTCAATCGCCTTCTCACTTCGAAGGGGACTGACCGGCGGAAATAAAAAGCCATCGAGTTTTTCATGTGATGCATTTCCTCCGCGTCCATTTCTTCAACGAACAAAACTGTTTTCTCCCGACTTCAAAGACGATTCACCGAGTAAGATCGCTGCATTCATTTATTCCGTTTTTGATTTGACGAGTCTGGGATAGCAATCGATAATACTGAGGAGTTTTCCTGATGAAACAAGACCAATACGTTTAGGAAGTCATCTGAGGCCACACCTCAGGCCACAACTATATTCTCCTGAATTTATATCATATCTTCTCTGGTTGCTCTTGGAAGAAAGAAATCTTTCCTGAAGTTTTTCTTCACGAATTATAAAGATACTTTTATCAAACTAGTCCCCTACTCGAAGGATATTGATGATAGCATCACCTATTTGGAAAAAGATTTCCTTCTCGATCGGATATGGAGATAACTGATGACAAAAGAGATCATCTTAAGTATCCGGCATTTTAGAAAAGGAGAGGCGTCACATTTGGGGGAGGCATTTGGATTTCTATTACCAGGATGCACTTAATCTGAAACTTTGATAGAAACACGTAATTTTATTCCTTGCCAGCAAAGTATATATATGTTGAAATATATTAATGCAATTTCATAGAAAAACCTGCAAATGTTAAATAAATGTATACAAGAATGAGAGTTAAGGTGTTATCCTCAGGTAAAATTGTAAGCTTTTGAAACAACGAAGACTGGAATTTTTGTAAACATGTAAAGTGTAAGTAAAAAGTGAAATTTACCAGTATTAAATACAAAAGAAGGACCATTAAACATAAAACAAAAATGTTTTCGCAAAAGCGCGGATTAAAATTCCCTTATAGTATGAAATGTAGTGCATAAATTGTGAATAAAATGCAATGTAATGTAACAAGTATAAAATGCAATACTTGAGACCCCTTGTAATTAGACGATCGCTGAAGCTAAAACGTAAAATGTTGAAATAGAAGGACATTGGGGATAAACTAAAGAGTTTCATATACATTTTAATGTAATTCCGTTAAGATCTTATGATAGCCATCTTTAGCATTTTACAAAAATTGTTCTCATGAGTTTTAGCTTAAAAAATGTTCAAAATTTTTTCGGGCTTTGCGCATTTTGGATCACATTTGGATTTTTTTCAGTTTACCGTCAAAGTGATATCACAGATTTCGTGACTCGGAATCCCACCACTGTGAGCCAAACCGATCGAAGATAAGAAAGTAAGTTAAGAGAGAAGAAATGAAAAAAAAGGAATGGCGAGGCTAGAAGGGACAAAAGTCGAGGAAACAGAAATAAATTGATTGAAAGAAAGATATTTAAATTGTTCCTCCGGGGAGAAAGGAATTTAAGAAATAAAATACAATGAAGGCAGAAGAATGAGATTTTAGCATTCCATATAATGAAACCGAGACCCAGAAAGTGAAATGTTTAGGGTAGATAATACCTAAAAGAAGTACAAGAAAATCAGAAAATAGATGATAAAATAAAATATCACCGATAATAAAAAAAATAGATTTAGACTGGAATGATAGCTAGATACAAAGATTCTTCTTATTTTATATATCCCCTACCTTGCACAATTTTTGTAAAAACTATCATTAATGTACAAAAAATAAGTATCAAAAAATTTCAAAATAATAAGAACTTATGAGAGACTATGTTTATGTTTTTGTTAGTTATGCTAGTTTTGGATTGAAGTCATCTTTATGATCTAAATCAATCAGCAGTCTTAACGGTTAGCTATGGGGTAACAAATTCAAAATGTTGATAGAAAAGGGATCTACTCACAAACGCAAGCAAGGTTTATCGGAATTAGTGGGTCATATCAATAAAAGGTCTTAGATTCCAGTTAGAATAATTCTAAGAAATTTGGCTTGGTTTTTTTCCCTCAAAATATCGCCCTACAGTCTAGCAACAGACGAATGCCATCTTTAAACACAGCAATGTTTTCTTAGAAACGTCCACTTTAGGAACTGGAATCAGACGAAAACCTTTCAGTCAATTGGTCATCGTATGTTACGCTCGTTCAGAGATACGTGATAACAGGAAAAATCTGCTACGGAGATCACGGTACGGAACATTGGGCGAAATGGAGGGAGTGGATGGTGAAAAAGAGGAGGGGCATTGCTTGAGGTGGAAGTGGCAATTGAGTGGGAGGGGTCAGAAGATGGTTGTGCAGAAAGATGGTAGAATGAGAGGAGGAGAGGGAGAGATGGAGGAATGGTAAGAAGACGGGATAGGCGGTGGGAGGCTCTAGGGGAGGGGCGGAATATTCGCGATATATAAGACAGAGACCGCAACCCTTGGCTTTGCTAACGGCTCGTTCTCTTCCCCTCCTATCGTACACCCCTATAGTACAATTCCTCTCCGGAGACCAGAAACAGTAAGGGAAAAGATCTTCCATCGTAAGGCTGTCCATAATCCTCTGAACGAGGATGAATTGGAGTGTCCTCTTATTGTTGGTGTCCTGTGCGGCGGCGCTCCCTCAGGATCGGCCGCAATACGCCCGGAGAACTGCTGTGCATCGACGAGTCCGTGAGTATTTTGCTTCTATTCCGATCGTCTGCGGTATTTGCATTGTGCAATGAGAAAACTATTCCTCGTATCATCTGTTAAACTTCCCATAACCTTGCAGGAAAGTGATGACGTCTATTAAAACAAGCCCAAATTTAATTTCTAACAATCTGATCTAAATGCAAAAGCGTAGATTCAAATTAAATAATGGATTCGTGCGAACGATGGTTTTGATGAGCAGATAATCCTCTTGCGTTAAAAAGTAGCGTTTCCAAGCATTTGAGGGAATGGTTTTTTTCGATCTTATCTTTATTTCGCAGCAAACAAAGGTAGTTATTATGTTTGAGATATTAATAACCTTCAAAATTCTGAGAGCGGGTGACAATTCATAGGTATTAAACGGTAATGCAACATATCGGAGAGAATAGGAAGTGCTTCATCTTCGTTGCAATTCGATTGTATGTATGCGACTTCACTGTGAGTCTTGTCCAAGACGACTATTTGAAGGTTAAGGTTGTCAGAATTGGAAATCAAAAGCCGTTCCGGGAAAACCGTTTTATCTTCAGTCTTACACGTGCGTGGACTATTACGATGCGCCAAAAATATCACTAAATAATATGAAAACAATTCATGGTATTTAATGCGTGGTAGACATTTAAATAAGTGACGAGCGAGTTATCTGTATCGCAACAGTTTTAATTAATGACTCAGATTTCAATGTGCGTAATCAAAATATCTTAGTGATACCAAAAAATTACACCCTGTATTCTGTATTTATCGGTACACCCACCGACTTGAATAAAGGCAATTTTTAAAAAGTTGGATAACGGTTAATCCAGAAGTTAGAAATCAAATTTTGAAATGTTATCTCAGAAAAATAAGAAACTTTGCAGGGAAGCAAATGTATTTGTGGTCCTTCATGATCAAAGAATTGATGTACGCAAACAGGGGAAAGTACTCGCTGGGATGCTATACCCCGTCGATCTGCACAGTGCACAGGGTCCAATGCGAAATCATACGCATCGGCCGAGGAAAAAGATGCGACTGAGTGTGTTCTCGTGTACGAACTTTTAATTGCGATCCGATCTTGAAAATTTCCCTCCTTCGTTCGTATACCAATGACCTCCCCTGAGTTCGCTAGAAAAGAAGCGGCACTTAACGCCCGGTTGCATTTCCGCGCCTGTCGCACTGGACATTGACTTCGCGTGGCAAAAGAGGATGGCGGCGTCGGTGAAACTCTCTGGAACCAAGGACAGAGAAGAGGAAGACACTGAAGAGGTGCACGTTGTCGGAATTCCCTCCCATCGCCGTCACCAAGGTTACGACTACGTCTCTATCTAGATGTGATCATTCTGAAATCCCTCCACACTTATCGCGGACGCTTTATCGATTCTCACTTTCCCATTCAGATACAGTGAAACGTACCATCTATTTAGAAAACGTGAAAACCTTCCTCCGCTTTACTTTAAATTCAGAATGCGGAAGAGGATTTCATAACTGATAATATGAGACTATAATAAAGTTATATATAAGTTTGTGATTTCTTTTTAAAGTCACAAGATACTTTTTACGTAAAATGAAAATGAATGCCGTACAAGACACTGGGATTCGAAATGATTGGTCATTGGAAAACATATGTCAGAAGTCTTTATTTCTTCAAGTGCAGGCCGATATTAGAATTGATTTTTTTTCAAAGAAAATTATTTTCCTTCCGAATTGTTACAAACTAAAAATTATACACCCTCTTGGATGAAACGCAACAAGCTCTTTTACATAAAGCTTATGATTCAGCTTACGTTGAGGATGTGCATTATACACATTTATATGTGTATAATACAATAAGAAGTTAGACCCTTACAGCTAAGTAATAATCCGATACATATTTCTCATTGGATAAAATCTGTATAAAAATCATGCCAGGGTAGTAAATTCATACATTTTCTAGATATGGAATTTCGTAGAAATATGATTATATGAGCTATGAAAACGATAGAAGAGAAGAATTGATATGAACAGATACGACCAAAAATGTTTTCTTTCTTCTGCGCTCTTCGCATATAATCTAAAATACTATCAAATCCATTCGCTATGCACACTTTGACGTTCTATTGAATCTCCTATTTAATAGACACTGGATAATTTTTTGCTTGCAGTATGGTAGAAATATGGATTCATTACGCAAGTAACAAGACTAAAATTCTGATTAACATGTCTATAATGTCAAGGTTAATTTCGTTTTCAAATACGAAGTATTTTTATTCTGATTGCCCAACTCTTAAAATGGAACTTGCTTCTTCATTTACCAAAAGAGCAAGGCTACATGGAATCAGCTATCACGTGAAGAAAGAATAAGTTAATTTCTCGTAAGTGTTCTTATCTTGACTCGTGCATTAAGAAACCTTTAAAATTCATTGTGAGTAGCAAAACTCACTCAGGTTGAGTGTATGCACTTGTTCGATTTTTTATCCTTTTTGGTTTCTTATGGGAAATGTCTGCGATTCTCCTCTGCTTTGTGAAAGGAGCAAATCCGAAATGCAAATCCGAGTGCAGTCGCTATCATTCCTGCATAGGATTCCGGTTTGGTGGCCTTCTAGGAAACGATTCAAATAGCTCCTTCGAATCTTATTAAGCACTTCATTTACGGATATGGACGTTTAGAGATATTGTCTAAAATATCACTTTCTTCAAGCGAAGCTTTTTAATAAAATCCGTCATAAATGCGGATTATTAATTTTTGTATCAATTTGTAAATCAAATATTCAGAAAGAGGATTACTCTCTGTCAAAAGAGGTTTCGTATCATTACAAAATGAACGTCAACCCGACGTTTTTAATTTAATTTTCCTACCTACATGATGCCACAATCGAGATTTGTTACTATTGTGTTATATCGTCACGCCTGTATACGACGTTACCTAACGTAAACAAATGACGCAAAAGATCAACGTTGTGTAATGGTAGAGAAGAAGCATTCACAGGAAGCTATCTATAATATCTATGGCATCGCAAGGATACTATCGGATGCGATAGATACTTTGTGTGGCATATATGATATTTGTATGACAAAAAGGAGTCAACAAGGACAAAGCTGGTAAAGGTGACGGACAGAGTCATTCTTTCTTCCAGGGAAAGTAGATGATGGAATGAGGAAGGAATCAAAACGCGATGCAGAATAAATTATAATTCCATAGCAACTATACTAACGCATTCAATTCATAATATTCATTAACCATATTACTTTTTTCATCTACGCTACCTACCAAAGAGAAATTCAGCTACCAGAAATTCAGATTAAATTGAATGCATTGGTGAATCATACGCAGAGCATGGTATAATGTATATTCGTATTCAAATTTCTGAGATAATTTTGCAGGTCTATCAGATGTGCATATTTTCCGTGGTTATATGAGACAATTTTGATGAATTACATGAATCTGACGAAGCTGTATAAAATTACTTATCTACTAAATTGGTACCTTATTTGCGAACCGTTCTACCTACGAACTTTCCGACAAACGAACCTTAATCATGGTCCATTTAGGCTCTAGATATGAGCTTAATTTTGAGAAAAAAAAACAGAAAAAATCGTAAAGACATAACGGAGAACTAGGTTTCGAAATACAAAGTTTTTGAATTACGAACTTTGAACTGGAACTTATTAAATTCGTAAGTCGAGGTACCACTGTACAACCTCTTTCATATTATTATGTCTATGACTACATAAGTACCCTGCAATCCGCCTTTCGGCCTGTGGTAGGGAAATGCCGTCATGTCTGTAATTTTACTTCCTTAGCTTCTCTTGTACCAGTGTCCGTTTCCATGTCCATGGAAGTTTGACAATTCAGCGGAAATCGACCCAAGCTGAACCCTCGTCAAAGTGAGAAGGGCTCCTTAAAAGCACGCCCATGTCGGCAGATTCGTGCCAAAAACTCGATGACGGCGAGGACACCGTTTCTTTCGCGTTCCTATCACGGCAAGGCGCTGTCCGCACACGCACGCGCGCTAAGGATTCCAACGCGCAGGAAATAAGAATCGGATCTCCTTTACATGTGGAAAGGGATCTCACGCTCAACTCCCTCCACTATCGCGTAAGACACTACTCTAATCAACGCCCCAACTCTGCTCCATCTAAAGACTCTTCGAAGGCAGTTGTTAATGATGAAGATCGAGGGCGACGCCCATGGAGTGCTTTCTGCGCCCTAATACGCTCAATGCGGGATGAAAAAGGTAGATTCTCCTTTGAAAGGTGTACCTTCACGGTTATCTTCGGATTCAACAAGTGTCTGTTTATACGTTTAACATCCGAAATCTTTGAATGGCCATCGACGCTGTTCATACATAAAAATGAATTTATTCGAATTTACATTTGAAATGATTTTAGTTAATTATTTGCGAGTAAGATCCTTGGAGCTTCAGCGGGATTGTCCAACTTTCGTCTATGATTGCTGGAATAAGCGAAGCGAAGAGGCGCTTTTAACTTCTCTGACTATAACCAAGCAGAGTCCATGTCCTAAGTCAGGAAGAGCCCGGAGGTAGAAAAATATTTCATCACTGACTCAATCTGCAAAAAAACGGAGAAAAGGATCGCAAAATTGCTAACTTTAGAAATAGGATGAGCTTCCGAAAACGCGGCAACGGGTAGCCATTACGTGACTCACGAGAGCGCAAGAAAAGGAGATGACGGCCTCAAGGTCCCAAAAGGGAGCAGCCTAAGTGTTTAAAGAGGGAAAGAAATATGATAGATTCCATTACACCAAAACTCTAAGGTCGTTGACTGCTGGAAAAATTGCGTGGGTGCCAAGGAACACATAAGAATAAAATTCGAGGTCACGAGGAAGGAAACTTTGACTCACATACCCAGAGGGGATTTGCAGATAGGCGAATAGGTTAGAATTAGATGTGTGGCAGGCCAAATTTGAAATTAGACTTCGCGCAGTGACTCACGCTTATCTTCTGGAAAACGTTCTTCGCAGAGAATGTTCCCCAAAAATGAATGAGATACATGGGAGTAATGCGATTAAATTTCTTAATTATATGTACTCAAAGTTATTAAAATTACTATTGAACTGGAAGGCTGGATACTGCGCTTAATATTATTCTGCATATAGCAGAATCATAAAACCACCATAATTAATGAATTATTGTTGTTGCTATGTAAGCTGAAACAGAAATTTACCGTGAATGTGTAAAATGAAATTGAGTAATTTATGTAATCTAAAACTTTTAGCTCAGTGTATAAATTCATGATTGTATGTCTAATAACAGCCATATCTTAAGGGATCAAAGTGGGGAAAACGAAACTGCAGCCTTAACGCCATGCGGTTCCTTTTTGCGGATCATCACGTAATCTTCTTTCCGATTGCTAAACAAATGTAAAACTGATATTATATGAATATTATTTTTAGCGACATTCATTACAGCAAAAGAAATTGAAACAGAATACCATATTTGTTAGTCTGTAACGCACTATTTTTAGCAAATACTATAATGATTGATAACTATTTGCAGCTTATATGCTGATTCTATAAATTTATCAATAACGATTTAACTTCATAGTAAGATATACATTTTACCTAACATTTCATGACCATTCCACGAGGATAAAATTTTTCCAGATATAATAGATCACACTGCCATTTAAAGAATCACTAATTTAGTTTTCTTTCTAACATATAAAATAGTTCAAGTAGATGTGAAATTGTGATAAATCCGGTATAATCTCTTTTGATTTATGTATTGAACCTGTCTTTCTGGAGAAAATTTTGACGTCAAATTCTATCAGTAAATGCAACTCCTTTGCATTAAGTGCACTTGCGGCCGCTGAAAGAATGGCTCCAAACCCAGGTGTAGATGCTCATAATATAGAAAGAAATATATCCACATCTGTGAAGCTCCTGCTGATTTATTAGTTGAATAACAAAACTTTAGTCCAAAAAGTGCATGGTAATCCTAGGGACAACGATGGATGTAAAGAATTCAACGGCCAAACGGCGACAAATACGATAGTTACGGGAGTGTCGCCAGCGCAGCTTGATACATGGCCGTTTAAAAACTCAGTCGAACGAGGAAAGTGCGCTTTGCAGAAATCTAATAGATTTATGGACAATAGTTTCGAGTGTGACACACGTTCACACTAAGCCTACCTTGCGCGCCGTCGTGCAGCTCCTATCGGAATTCTCCATGTGCTCCCTCTCCCGCCGTCCTGATTAATCGTCAAATCGATATTCAGGTGTCTCGGGCGCAATAGAGCGAGAAGGGATGCTGTGTCGAGAAGAAGAGCTGAATGAGAAGAGATCGCGAGCAAGTCGACAGCGCACAATCTTACGAGAGCGACTCTGTCTTCTTTTCTTCCCGATTACATCGCCTATTTTTCGCCTTCGCGCGTTCAAGTCTCTGCGGAAGTAAAAGAGGAAGCACCGACTATGCCACTTACAATTATCATTTCCTACGGAAGAGGTATTCTTCGGCTGAGAAATGTGGCAAACACTTCGGACTCTTTCACTCTATATCATGCGACTTAGCTTCCCAAATTCCTTGGCATCTGTCGATGTTATCTGCTTACGCATGCTCCACCTCTCTCGCGACTGGTACACTCACTCTGTTCCCCTCTCCTTTCACCATGTTTCGTGTTTTATTCGAGACCTCTCGAATTCCCCAAAATCGCCAGTTTTTCATTGTTATGCAAATCGTAAGAAAGGGATGAGTCTTACGCACCTAGGTATATAACTGTACATTTTTATGATTAATGTGCCAACAATTCCTCGAACGTCAAATATCTAACGAATCGAATGCTCACCTGAAACGTAAACTCGGGAAGTTCCACTATTTTGGTGAGAGATTTGTGATGTTGAACGAGATTATCTCTATAAAATCAGCCTGTACTTTGGGTCCAACGTACGTCGCCTTGACGAGATAGACCTACGAGAATAAAATATAAAGTTTTCCCATTCAAATCGGATATTGTTCCAAAATCCTGGATCGATCCGTCAGAAATTCTCCTGAGTTGTTTTTGTCGCGCGTTGCATTTTAACGGCGTAGCTTTGGACAACAAACAGAAGCACCTAAGAAGTCTTAGGAGACTGCACATCCACACTGTAAGGATATTTAACTGGTAATGGCATTCACTTTCTTAATCAAAAATGTAGCCTCAAAAAGTTCTCACAAATTTGAATAAAACTGAAAGAAAGACGATTACAGTGTATCCATTTTATATTGCTGTGAAGATTACTAAGTTCTTGGCCCAATCTATACAAAACAATTTGATCTATCACGGCCATAAATTTCTCGAGTGAAAACTAAAATGTTCATTTCTGTAAATCTAAATTCAATCGATATGATAAGACCTTCCTTCGTGGAACGTCATTTAATAAATGAGAAAATTGAACTTCGTATTTTCCACACGATTGTACTATTCGACTGGTTTCGGCCTTACAGCCATCATCAGGTATGTGTGTGGTACCTGATGAACGCTGTAAGGTCGAAACCGATAGAATAATAAAATCGTGAGGAAAATATTAAGTTCAATTTTCTCATTTATCTAAATTCAAGTTTCAAGAGAACTTAAACCCCAATAATATTCCCCGATGCGGGGACGGTTCTTTTACCATTTCGAAAATCCTGAGATTTCGAAGTCATCAAGTGAAGTCACTTTGCTATTCCAGAGAATATGATCTCAGAATCCTTAAATTCTGAGCGTCCGTGGCAAAGCTATTGAAACAAAAGTTATGACGCTTTTACTTTCCTCCGGTTCCCGCTTTCCCCAGAATGCGAAAATACCACAAGAATCTTCAACTTTGCCTCGTTTCCCTCACACCAGTTCTTTATGTCCCACTACCGCTGTAGCCCAGAGGACTCCATCACCCCGACGACTGCTCTCACCACTACCCATTTATTGTCCTCCGAGGAATACTATCTCGATCGATCCGTGATGTGAATTGCACCTGAAGACATACTCAACTGTGCCGAGTTATTCTAATGGTTAAATAGAAATTAGGAGATTTCCCTTTCAGCGCGAAGTTATGAAAATTAAAGTAAAACATTAGGATTTGTTCCGTAGAATTTTTCCCGTCATATTAAAAGATAAGTTGAGAAACTAGGAAGGATGATTGAAAGAAGGGTTTGGTTACAGATTTGCGAAGGCGCGCCCAGCGAAGCGTGAGAAAGCATTTCCCCCATTCTACAGATGGACTCCTCTTGACTGTCAACAAAGCTTTGCCATGACCATGTTGAACGCGAAGTGAGGGCTATACGTAGAGGTGAATATAAAGCAAGATACGGCATTACGACCTTGGATAATTTACATAGAAAGCTACTTAAGCATGTTAGAGTTCGAGAGGAAAAGGAGATATTCAGATACACGCAGAGGTACAATAAGAATAATTATGTTTTCCGTTGGCTCAAGCTCCTTCTTTTTGTATGATATTCTTTTACCATCGAAGAAAAATATTCCGACTTCATAAAGTAAAATGTTAAGACCGTAGTTTTCCAACCATAGAAATTGATTATCTCTTTCTATAAATCGACCTCCGTCAACTTTCCATCACTTTCATATGAAGAAGCTAAAAAGAAATCGCATCATCATCGCAATCGCAAATCGCATCGTAATACTGGAGTATTCGAGAATTTAATAAATACTGATACACTCTTTACAAAGCCTCGATATTTCCTGATTTACTGAGCAGTCACTAATATTTACTTTTTCTCAATCACTAAGAAATAAGGTCTATTAGGAATGCCCTCGTCTTAAGTACTTTAATCAAGTTTTAGGCAGTATTTTTAATAGATGATTAAAAATAAATTTAAATCGTGAGGATGGGCATCCATTACAGAGGTTTAAAATCTTTCAGCAATAATTCTGTTAATTAACTACCATTCTCACTCTAAACTAAATCAATTTATGTATTACTATAAACATTTTTATCGTGCTTTGTTCTTTTTAGCATAATAGTTCGTAAATGGGGATTGCATATGTTATTTTTCTTACTGATTTCCAAGGAATCAACACAATTAAGGAAATGATAATTCGTATGGAATAAATACGATGGCACATTACATTTACGCAATATTTGCAATAATTAATTCATTTTAGCGTCTGAGTGTCTGAATGTCATTCCTAAAGTATTCTACTATAAATTTTACCGGGCATATAAAGCCTAAGTAGGAATTCTTCACCATCATAAATGGAAGCCCTACTGGCGCTGTTTTATGCGAGCTGAATTTGGCAAACTTATCTCTTCGGTATAAAATTATCCAGCCCGAGTAAGTACTGGCCTTTGAAAATGTGAGATCGGCAGGATCGCGATGAATTCTTCAATCATGCCTCGAAGGAACCAAACTTCAAATGAAACAAAAAATTAATAAGATTTTGATGGTACAGAGAAAGAATGTAATCACTACGGAGTAACAAACCTCCGAGCTCTCTTTCTTCGATAACGAGAATGACCTCATGTAAATTTAAACAGTCTACCTGCAGAGCAAGCAGCTCTTCAGCACCGTTCTCACCCTCTCCCGCCTGAGCATCTGCCTTTTTTTTATCGCTCGGTACCCTTTTCATCTCGGACCCGGACATACTCCGCGGATGACTACCTGCATTATGGACCGAAAGCAGACCCTCGGCCACTCCCTTGGGTGTCACACTCGTCCGTTAACCTTCGAATCTTTGTACGGCCGAAAAGAAAGGAGTGTGAGGCCATCGGTATGTAGAGGGACTCCTTGATCTCGAACATCTTACACGTACAGACGTTGAGGGGATGGGAGGGTTTGGAGGGATTCGCAGAAAACGACTCGGCACTGGACCAATCTACATAAAGATCTTTCGGGGCATGTTTCCCCACTTAATTGCCATTTAATTTCGTTTTCTAAATTCTTTCCTTTTTTCCAATATTCAATTACTATTAAATAATTCATTAACATTTCCTTGTTGCAATCAAAAGCATCCTTCCCTTTTTATCCCCAATCCCCTTTCGTATTATAATTTCTCCAAATGGCCATGCTTAACTGTACAAAAAATTTGGTTACTCGTCGTTAAAAAGATGGGAATGAAAATAAAATTTTCAATTAACATGTATAATTCTTTTATTATAAGCAACTGTACCATCAGCAAATATTGTATGTCGAAAAATGTAGATAATGATTTGCTTGGGATTAAGGTTGTGTACCGAGACCAGAGTCAGATGACTTTATGTTAGATAATAATAAATAGGAGTCAATGAAAATTAAATTAAATTTTTTTTTTATTTCAATATTTCATCTGCCTGCCGTTCAGACGTTTTTGAATTTACTTCATCATAGCTCCCGTGAAATAGTTAATAGCTGAAAGTGTACAAAAGAACTCCGAAGTTTAGCTTTCTAACAAATCGAAAGCGTAAAATGGAAGAATAGAGTACTCAAGTGGATAAAGAAAGATAACCCATACCAATAAAACCTAAAATCATCAACATAATTCTATGGAATGCATTATTGTCAACGTTGTTAATTTTATTAACAATTAGGCGATCTAGGCCCATTAGACACCATGTGACCTTCGTGTTCTAAAAACAAGCGCGATCTCCCGAGAGTTAACACCGAACGAACCAGGGATCCTAATTAATTTCATTAGTACATACATATGTTTCCAATCGGTTTTTGCTTTAAAATTACCCGAGATGTTGGTGGTGGCCAAACTTGGAACTAACGTTACAAACCCTCTATTTGCGAAAGAAAAATCCAACAGGTGGCAATCAAGCATCCAACCCCAAAAACCGTCCTCCATTGAACCTTATGGCCCCTCGGGCTCTTCCTCCCTACGCCCACTCGATTCCTTTTACAGCTCCAGATAATTCCAACGGAACGACAGCTCCATCATGAAATACGGTTACGCCCATCCATTTCTCTTTGTCACTCGTTCATTGAATTACGGACTTCCACCCACAAATTACAAATACGCTTATATTTCTTGAGCACATTCTTCTCTTATCTTCAGAGGACAGTTGAAGTCTAAGCCCCTTCGGAAACCTTTGTCTTTCGACGAGCAAATAACCGCACCACTTCCTTCAGGCAAAGCAATTAAAGGTTGAAAATATCTCGATACTGTTCTAAGGTGCGAGATACTTTCTCAGAGGCATGTTACACGTTTGATTATGACTCTGATAATCTTAAAAGGTACATCTACATCTTTCTCACTTAGAACATGAAGGACAAGAAGAGGAAATTAAATTACTTGGTGTAAAAAGCGATGAAGAAAATAATGACGCACGATTATATCTAAGGATCTAATTCACAGCATCGGGGCGTTATGTAAATTAATTTTCCAATTACGTAGAAGATTAAACGATTTCCCGGAAAACGCTCGATGCCATTCACCTAAAGCTATCTTCACATCTCGTCGCACGAATGAGCTTGTTTCAGATGCTTCATTAATGGATGATAATGCAAAAATTCTCCACAACAATTCCGCTCGAAACTGTTTTAGTTTGAAGCTATTTCAGTTACGGTGAAGTTTGATTTCTATAACTTCTGAACTTCCCTCAAAAAACCTCTGAAGTATGAATTAACTGCCTTGATTTGTTCAAAGTAAAGATGTTAATTACGAAATAGCTCATAGTTTTTAAGAAAGTAAACTAAAACTAACCAGGGAATTTCACTAACTTTTCTTTCCGCATAAGGCGGAAGAGACTTCTCAACGTGAATGCTTCAAATTCCTCGGTATTTTTTTCACCAGTCGTTAAGTTCCAAGCCGCAAATACTCTCTCCCACTCCAGTTCTGCCCTCTATCCAATTACCTTGCCCAAAGTTCCGCCGACCGACTGCTGGGCCCATAATTGTTTTCTTATCTCCAAAGAGTGTACCGGGTACAATAGTCAATGTGTCACAACGGCCCCTCCATTCTTCAATTTGTAGATATATTTCAAGTACAAGGATGCAGTAAATCAGAGCGGGAATAACGTGAAACAGTCTAATTACCCACTGCCGCGATGACAGACGTAAATCTATAAAAGCCAAATCTTTGGCGTACATTCGCCCTCTTCTTTTGGATAATTACTGGGTGAGGTCCTGTTGTCATTTGAATAAATATGGTCTGTCGAATTATAACCCATCCTACCTCAAGGGAAGGATTAATGAAATAGAATCAATAACAAGTTAAATTCCAAGAACATTCTCGATGGCAATGAAAGTGGAAATGAAGTATTGAAGGAAGCAACAAAGACCTAGCTGGAAATATATCATTATTAATCGAAGCTCAAATTGATGTGAAACCACTTTAATTATAAATATTTTTACAAGTTTTTCATTAATAACCGTAATCTAAGGAAACAGAGCTAATTTTCCTAGTACAATAACAGCACAATTCACACTTTGGCTGTAAATCGATCAAAGAATCGATAAACGACACATTATGAAGGTAAATAAGAGAAAAACCATATTATTACTGATCAATGACTGAAATCAACAAACCTTCAGAATTGATGTTCCACCGTTTTCCGTCGATTCTTCAGTTTGTTATACGTATTTCATAATACGGGGTCACTGACTAAATGTTTCATTAAATTTAAATTTTACTTTCAAATAAATAATTTTTATTTGTGTAAATAACATTGTAACGAGAGTTAAAATTTTATTCTTATGTAAATACATCACATCGCTTTAACTTAAAACCTCCTTAATTCCATTCCTTATCTTTCTAATCGGCTTATCTGTAAGAAGGAGCTCCTTATTTACCTCAAGTATTTAGAAGATCACGTTTTTAAAGAGGATTTATAGCAAAAAAGTTACAATTTCAGAAAAAATAGCATAAAATATCTTGAGTCAAAGAGAGTAATAAAATTGAATGCTTCTGGAAACCTGTTGCTTTTCCCATTCACAAGGAGTCCCAAGAGGTGAGTAACCTTCAAATTATTTTGAGAACAAGAAGTAAAAATGTCACCAAGATCAGTATTTCCGCGTCCCATAGCGATTTGAATTCTAAGTAGGTCGTCGACCATTGGACCTTCAAAACATTCGTTTATCACTCATTTTATTGCCTCCTCTGAATGCAGGTCCTCCATAATCCGTTCTTTCAGTTGCCGTTATTTATAGTAAAAGGGAAATATCTGGAAATTTTCTAAGGTAATTCATAAACCATTTAAGAATTTACAAATATTTAAGACAATATATAATAAAATAAGATATATCAAGGGTATACTCAATGTGCGTTTCTCAGTATACGCTACCTTTTAGAAGGTCATAATAATGGGAATGAATATCCCATTATTCCTATGAGATAAATCGGGGAAATTGTTTCAATACATAAATATAATGAGCAAAATATATTATACTTTCAAAATCTAATTCCCTGAAATAATCATACTAAAATAGATTTTAATTTAGAGATAGGCTGCTACCCAAGATTAAAGCTTATGGAAATCGAGATGCCGCCTTAGCTTATTTCTTCTTTAATTAAATTCAAACGCTAAAGATACGAAATTGTCGACATTTGGACTTCCAAAAGAATTAATAATTAACAAGGCTTATACAGGAATAGACAATCGAAAAGGGAACATTAAAACACAATCTAGAGCAGAAGAGATCTTTTCTTACGAATTCTATTTGGAAAAAGCGGAAAGTTATCTTCTAGCTTCCGATTAAAAATATTAATTTATGAGGAGAATCTCGAGGAGATATTTATTCCCGCGATGTTACTACGAATTACTCGAGACCATAAAATTTTTTTTTCTTAGATTACTTCGAATCATTGGTCCAAAACCACTTACATAACTTGTGTTCTAATTGTATGCGTCAATGCAATATCCAAAATAAATGCGTATTTCAATTAGTTGATGCAAGTATTAAGATTTCTCTGATTATCTAGAGGCAAAGAACGCCGTATGTCAGCAGAATAGAAATTACATAGAGCATTCCATTATAGCTAAATACACCTTCAAATAGGTATGGACAATAACAATAATTGTGCAAATTTCAATTATAGCACAAAAGTCCAATCTAATGTAAGTAATGAAATCCAATCTTCCCTACCTAAGCAGGGAAAGGTGGATTTCACTGCTTACGACTTAATCTTAATATTAAATCGCTTCCATTTTACTTAAATAAACGCAAATTTATACAATTTGGAACTGGTTATTTCATTCGATCATATTAAAAATATGAATGATGAAAGAATTCATTTAGTCTTCTTAAACTGGTGGAATTGTATAAAAATAATTTCATTCTTATACTGAGATAAACTAAAAAACAAATGTTCCAAAAGTAAATATGTCACTTGAACGCACGATTTCTGGAATCACAACAACGGTCTTTCGCGTCTATAGTATACTCGTTCAGCTCTCGATTCTTGCCGTAAACCACTTCTCGTGGGACAAATGCGAAACGTTAAACCTCGCTTCTGTATTTCTCCCTCTCTTTCTGTGGCTACCTGTTCTACCGTTAAACCTCAGATATATGGCGTACATTCTTGGAGGAGCAGCCATAAGGGAACAGGTAAAAAGAAAGTCATAGATGCGACGCTCTGTGGTTGTTTCCAGAATCTGTGCTAAGATATTTTTAATAAGACTCGTAATCAATTTATATTACAAGTACCACATTTTCTCTCCGTAATACAATTCCTTCGTCTAACATAAACCACACCACGGTCACGGGAAGAGTAACGGAAAGTTTCGATAATATTTTTTTGCACTCGCTACTGCATATGTTATGAATGAGGTATCTATTTCCGTTATATTAGTATGGAATGATTAAGAAAAAAGGAGATTGCAAATTAAGTTTTTTACTTAACTCTCTGTGTTGCAAGAAATTCACAGAAAATCGCTTGAGCCTCCTCTAGAACGCGATCCATAGGTTTGCCACTTATGGTGTTGTAGTGACCCTAGTTTAGAAGATCGATAATTATTTTCGTTTCTTCTATATTATTTCACTACCTATCAACTTGGACAAATATTGACGTATATCGAGCTATTACGTACTTACACATCACTTACCCTGCTTCCTTTTTGGCTGAGTGAGATTTCTGCCTCGTGTATTTACAATTACTTTTCGAATTTCCCTTTTCCCTTCATTAGCAAATATCTTGCGTTTATTGCACATCCCATGCTTTAACTTTTACTCCTTTAAACTACTATGTCTCTATACTACCATAACTCTCTGTCTCTCCTCATCAGCGTCTCAGCCATCAGTCAATCAGTATTTTAATCTGGTAAAACAAAAAGTAAATGATTTAAACTGACATAAATATGACGTAAAAATTAATGACGATTCATAGCTGTGGCACACCTAACCATCATGTATGAATTTTGTTTCGGTTAGAATCTGCTTGCGGCTGTCTTAGATGCCAAGATAAGAAAGTAATTAAGCGGAATAGTAAGGAGAAGAGGCCTCAGCGATACGTAAATAGGAGATATTTCGGAGATAGTGGAACTCAAAGGTAGTGCAGCCTTGTTTCCCACGCACGTCACGCAAGAATTCCCTCTGGGTGTCCCTCGGAGGCGCACCGGAAGCGGAGCGGCAAAGGAGCATCGCTTATATATGCTATGGGAATGGGGGCACATACGTTGGTGCATTAAACAGCGGACACTCAGCGCAACGGGAGTGTGTAATTGGAAAAATGATCTCGAGGGAAAGCATGGGTTGGAATCATAATTCGCATGTATCGTATTTCTCCGATTAGATGCATGTACTTGAATTCGATAGCATCGGGCGGTAGGCCTAGGAAAATAGTAGTCTAATAACACGAGGGGATTCTAACCATCTCACCCTAAGGAGCGATGATTTTTATCGTAATTATTATAATAAATATCAAGGGAAATTCTACAAGAGGGTGAATACTTGGTTAATTTAGATTCACGCAGTAATGAAGTGTCGATTATGAGTATTTTTCTGTTGTTAACGAGGCTTTACAAGCGTAAGGACGTGACGAGCCTTGAGTGGGAATGAATACGCATTCCCGCGGCAGGGAGACAAAAATTCCTCGGGTTGGTCTTGGGTAACTGGATGACTTGAGAAGCCACGTTGAGAAAAAAAATTGAGAAAGCAAATCATATGAAAATCACGGAATGAAAAACACTTTCCAATAGTAAAATTAACCACAAGATAAAAATAACCCTTTTTCAGACCTCTTTTAATGTAGGACGTAACGTAGGATGTAATACCAAACGGCAGCAACGCATGACATTGCGCACAACGTCACCTCAACAAACTTTTTAGCTTTCTTTCCCAAAATTAACTCCTTTCAGGGAACTGAATGTGTCACATTAAATATCATCCCTCGAAGAGGCTTTCATTGGAGATATTCGAAGATTTTATAAGAATTTCTCAATGGTACGGTTACTTTTGTATTATATGGGTCTATAAACCTGACGAGGTTTTAAATCGGTCTAAAATACATATAAGGATATTGTCATGAATATACCACATTTTAAATTGATTCTCTTATTTACTTTGATATGGTATAAATGTAAAATATTTGATCTCGTTACTAATTTTTCTCTTTTTATTAATCGATTGTTAAGCAACGAGAGTTGGTTGGCAGCTTGCAGGGTATGAAAGCTGACGTTGATGTTATCACACATTTTCCATCAGTAATAGAAAAAAATGGTAAAAAGCTGCATAGAGGAGATGTTTATTCCAGAAACGATTTCTTCCAAGGAGATAAATTTTGATTTATCTAAACACACTGAATTCCTGAACTAACTGAATACTCTTTTTCACTTCTCTATAAGGACGACATTCTAGAAAACTTTTTGTCGTCATGGGAATACGTTTGTTCGCAATGGATGAACTCAGTCGTGCCAAAGAAAAAGAAAGCGTTATGTCACTCTCTAAATTCTTTTCAATATTAGAAATAGTAACAATTTTCTGATAATGTTATCTTTATGGCAAAAAATATGTATTTTTCACCGTGAAAATCCATTTCGCTAGGAATGATTAAGAGTAATTCTAGAAAGCATCAAGAGTAGGAACGCTATCGTACTTCTTTAATTAAAAGTGAGTCGAAATATCAACAGTTCAGATTGGGCTATCACTATGGTGACCCATGTATACCTTAAATCATTCTATATACCACTTCTATATATAGAAACGCATAGCGCGAACTTCCTGTATTTATCCTGTCCCATTTGCCAACCCTCCTTTCATGCAGAAGACTTTCCTGATGTACATGAATATTATCCTCCCTATTATCAGTTTACATTCAGGATAACGTTACCGTAAATCGGCTTACTCAACGAGCACATTTGGATCTGGCACTGCCGTCGGACACACTGACTCACGGCGATCTCTCTCTTTGCCTTTCTCTTTTNTCAGAGGTTAAGTGCGGATAGCATATGATTGTTTGAAAATGTTTGTATTGACAAAAGCTATATTGAACTGAATAACTACCAACAAAATATATTTTTAACAAATAAAATTTGGAGAATTTAAGAAAGCAATCACATCCGAGTCACGCATAAAACACTCTAACGTACAGTTCGCACAAACAGGGAAACTTTTTGTTGCCTTCTACTCTAAAATTAAACAAAAATATATTCCATTATTAGACCTGATGATGCAGCCATGCTGCGAAACCATGGTCGTGTGTGTTTGCATCTTGTGGTTTAGTAAAATTTTTGTTAAAATGGAGTTTTTTAACGTTAATCATTACCACAAAGTCACTCCTGATTCTGTGTCTTTTAACAATGAGAACTTAATATAAAGGCAACGGGAATGAGATTGGTGAGTAAAAGAAAGGTAGACTGTTCTATTATTACAAATATTGAAATATTCTGCTTTCCCATGAACCTTCCAGAACTCCTTTCATTAAAATAGGACAATTCTTTTATTTCTCATAGCTGCTGTACCCGTACCTCCGCACGGTGCCGTCAGAGTTCTACCACCACCACATGCATCTGGCGCAAAAAGATCAGCGGTGAAACTTGGATCCGCTAAGCACACCGCCGTGGCGGTACCCATTCCTGTGAGATCTCCAATTCCACCGCCGGTCAGAGTCGCGTCTGTAGTCAAACGCGTGAACCCCTCGAAGAAAGTCCCTGTTTTCAAACCCGACATCAAGACACTCACCAAAGAAGAAAGTGAAGCACTACAGCGACAGATTCAGCAGTGGCAGATAGCCGTTTTGGGAAGTGCAGTACCTCCTCCAGGACCAGCCGGTCCTCCAGGTCCCCCAGGAACACCCCCTACCTATCCAGCTGGACCGGGCACAATCTGGATCCAAGTACCAGCACCCGGCTATCCTCAATATCCTTCTCACCCTGGATACCCACCATATCCCGGTCCTCCGTCCATCCCACCTCCTCCTCCCCCGACGGCACCCCAACCACCCATCCCAGATGAAGCTGTTCAAGGAAGCCTTCAGCCGGTGCCGGAAGTACCACCAACAGAAGAAGGGGTGCCTCCTCAGGAAGAGATTCCAGCAACCGGAGAATCCCCGACTGGAGAAACTCCATCGGAGGGAGCGCCCCCAGAAGAGGAGGTTCCAACTGACGAAGTGATACCGGAAGAAGAGCCAACAGCTCCCGAAGGAGAGGTGCCGGCAGAAGAGGTTCCGACTGGAGAGGAAGGCGTACCCCCCGAAGAAGTTCCAGATGGTAGTGCTCCAACTGGAGAGACACCCTCTGAGGGTGGAACTACGGGAGGAGAGGTTCCTACACCTGGCGACGAAGAAGAAGACAAATTGATCCATTGCAAGGAAAAGAGGGGGCAGTTCTCACACGAGTCTTCATGTTCCAAGTTCTACAACTGCTGGGATGATGTCGTCGTGGAGCAGTCGTGTCCCAAAGGACTCGCGTTCTCTGAAGAACATAGTTACTGCGACTTCCCAGAGAACGTCGACTGCGGTGGAAAACCTCTCGATAGTATGTGATCAAAAGTCGCAGAGAATAAAATCCAATATATTTGCTAAGGAACATTTCTCAGAATAGTACAATATTATAAAAACGATTTTTGCAGAAGTTTTTTCAAATATTTTTATAATTTTACTTAATTTGTTTTCCTTTTTAAATTACTATTCTGAAAATGTAAGACTAAACTTGTTCACTTTTACTGGGTTTCTTAGAGAGAATATCTTTGATTTGAGTTCTATTAAAAAAACTGCCTTCTATCCTCGCCAGTTCCACCACCGATACCCGGAGAAGAAAGTGGATGCACAAGCTCTTACGGTAGTTACAGAAGTAATACCAACTGTAGCGAATTCTTCATATGCGTCAATGGAGATCCAGTGAAGTTTGCCTGCCCAGAATCACTCAGCTATAACGATGTAAGTTAACTCTTTTGGTATCTGATATATGTATGGAATATCATTTACTGAATTCATGCTTTTTAACATCTACATTTAACATTTAAAGTTTCTAAAACAAGCCATTAAATTAATAATTAAAATTCTCCCCTTTGTACCTACTTTAAGCTCTTATAGATTCGTATAAATAATACGGATTTACATATTATTTCATAATATTATAACTACACGTAAAAATAATTTCCATTCCTTGGTTATAGAACCCTGAATAAAACTTTGAAATTTTGCACAGTGTAAATAAACTTCCAGGTGTTCTTCTTCTTAGCGGATTTATCTTTCGATAGGTTTCAGCTGGACATTCTCCATCACTCTCGGTCCTGAGCATCTTCTTTCATATTCATATATCTCCTGCCATTTTTTATGTCAAGTATCAACCCTCTCCTTCCTTTTCTTAGTTTGTCTAACTTTTCCCTCTACCATTCTTCTCAGCAAGCAATTCCTCGTAAAATACCCCAGCCAAGTTTTCTTTCTTGTTTTTATTCCTTTCAGCAGCTTTCTATCCTCTTGGATATTCATCAAATCATCCTCATTTCATATTCTTTCAGTCCACCACCATTTTAAGAATTTTTCTCCGCAACCACATTTAAAAACTCTCCAAGTATTTTTCATCTTTTTTTAAATGTCCAAGCTTTACTGCTCTAAAATGTCCACGTACTCCAAACGTAATACTTATGGAATTTCATCCTCGGATCTGCTGGAATTTTACTTGCTTTTAAGTCTTAATTAAAGGGTTAAATCTTTACACAAGCTTTCTTACCAGTAGAGAACCTCTTTCGCGTTTCGTCTGCGCAACTTCCATTCAAGTTACTCAGCTTCCCAAATATTGAAAATGTTTCACTTGCTCAACAGCATTTCCCTCTACGGATATATTAATGATTGTTTCTTCCTACTTCTTCCTTTTTTTCCATACCTTTTTTCTTCCCTGCATATGTTCATATTCTGAATTCTTTCCCCACTTTTACGATTCTCAAAGTATCTCAAATAACTCTCCATCATACCCTACATCCTCTTCTGATTCTGCCGAAACTGCTTGGTCGTCCGCATATTTCATCGTCCTTGCTGTTTTTCTTCTAATAAAATGCCTTTTGCCTTTTCTATTAATTTGTAAAATCCTCAAGAGTATGCTCCAGTATACTCTGTCAAACACCTCCCTATCAACGAAATATACATCGAGGTCCCGATTCAAATCTAACATTTTTTCACCTTTCATCTTAAACACTCTATAGCATCTCGTGTTCTCTTACCCTTTCTCAACCGATTTTCTTCCATACTCTCATCAGCTTTCTTTTTGAAGCTTATCGTTCGATAATCTTTGCAAGCGTTGCACTTCTTCGGTAAGGGAACTAATATTGTCTTGATTGGGTATGGGTAGAGTAGTTCATGCTAAAATTGCCTTGAGTATGGAAATGATGGAACCTAAGAAGAAAAATTCCCTGGTATTATAGGTCCTTAAAACGGATTAATCGCAATGGTATTATGTAAATATCTTTCATAAGAATGTTTAGGAGATACCAAAAGATATAGATACCTAACAGTTTAGGATATATAAGATACCAGTTTAGGATACTGCCATCTCACAACTACAATAAATTACCTTCGTCTTCGCAAAATTTTCATAAACGGCCCCATAAAAAAAATCAACCGTTCAAACTTTCTATTGGTAAAATTCTTCAATATTTTTCGCGGAAGGACATTTTTGATTTTTTCCAACAGAAATATGAAGTTTCATTAAAAATTTAAAGTTGATGAATCCGACGAAAAAAACACTTTTCATGGATTCTTCCTGAGAATTCAAAAAAGCCAAAATTATCTCCAAAACAAAAGATAAATAGAATATATTCAACAATGATACATCTTTATTACTGTTTTAAATCTGTTTCAATATACGGAGAGGAAAAGCTCAACATTGGGAAATTAATGTAATTTTTCTTGATTTTGCGAAGCAAATAAAATTTCCATAAATGCATAGACCGGGCAATAGAAGGTTATCACCACAAAAGGATCCCATCACAAGTGGGTATTATGGTAAGATTACTACCTTTCCATCCATTGAGACTATAAATTTCCGAAGCATGTTCACGCCGTAAACTAGACGGGTAAACAAGGCTATTAAGTGAACGCATGGGTAGAGTAGTTAATGCCACGTAACAAGTGTACCATGGCATCTCGGTTCCTTCGAGAACGCATCAACAGTTGGCAATACTAATGGTGATGCTCCTTTTACGGTACTAAATTAACCTGTGTTCGGAGTAAGATTAGCACGGTGGATTTTGGAAGCTTGTCAATTTCCCCGCTCCGATGATTGCTGTATGAGTCCTCCCATAAGAGATCAATCTATCAAGAGATCCCATCCTGAGGTCGGAGCACCCAGTGGCAGTGACCAAGGGCACAAGTACGATTACTGACCTCTTCTTAGTTCCATCGAAGAAGAATCTTCTGTGGCTTCAGCGCATTCACCCTACATATTTCAACTCGACGCAACCTGTTCCCCCGACCCACGCCCTTAACACGGCCGTCATAGCAACCGCTTCAAGCGAGAACGAGATTTCAAATGAAACGAAATTATTATTCTGCGTTCTATGAAATAGATTGGCCAATGGGGAAATTTTTATGCACCTAGAATGCCAAGGGCTGCAAAACAAAATGCCTAGCGAGAATGAGTTCTTCGCCCTTTGAGTTTACTGAACTTGTTTTAAATTCCCAGGGTATCATGCAAATTGAAAATGAGTGAATCTCTTAATGCTTCCGTGGTTGGGCTATAATGGACGTGAAGCGAAGCGTACTTCTGGAAAGAAACTTTTACTCGATTAAAAACCTTTTTAGTAGATTCTCGGAGAATCTTCGAAGAAAAAAGGCTAACATCTTTATTCATAAACGAAATCTGTTTTTGCTGCTTATGAGAGAACATCAATTATTAAGGTTCATCCGAAACATTCGTAATTGACCGTTATTAATAAAGTCATTTATGTAGATATCGTACCTTCAACTACCGCGAAATTATTTGATCACTTTTGTATTTGATGCCATCCAATCTTTGTTACGTTTTACCTACAATATTAAGAGCTGGATTACATGAACTAAGTAATTTGCCTTATATGCATGCGCGTAAACTTTCGATTTCTTTTTATGGAAATTCTCCGTAAAAAAGTTAAATATTAAAATCCTCCGAAATAGTCAAATCTGCACTAAAAATCTACTATTTAAGCTACTGCATCAAATTATAGTTTAAAATTATTTTACAGCATACGGCAGAATAACCTCACGAGTGCGCCGTGGAGGAAGGAGATTAAAAGTTGCACTCTAATAATCGAATAATTTACTTTCTTCCATCCATTAATTTCAAGCAAACTTCTCAAATTCCTGTTCATGGAAAGCACTTTAAATGATAAGTTAACCTTTGGCCCTTTCAGCCGTAAATACAATCCGAATGAACATCTTACGGAATAGCGCAAAGACCCAGCAAGCCATACAATTTAGTATCCTTAATCTTATGCACACCAGACAGCAAATCCTCGGGGACTCGATAAAAAACTCCCAACTAGTTGAGGGGTCGATTATTCGATTATCTCCGCATGACTTCCACTTCGCGAAGCCACACGCACGTAATTAAAATTTCCCTTTCCTCGGTGAAATCACAGCGAAGTCTCCATATTCCGCCTTTCCGGCCGAATGAATGAGCGGATGAAGAATCGCTCTCTTGGAATTGGACGAGCTGACGCGTGGCGTTGGTCATTACGACTGCTCATTCACTTTTCATTCTTGTCATTCACCCGTTTAAGATTTCGCGACTCACTCCCTGCGACGCAATGCTTCTCTGACTGCAAGAGATGAATGGGCGCACCCTCTCCTTCCTTCTCCAACTTCCGTCTCGTTTTCCCCGCCGATATGGCAGAACCGATGACACCTGATGAAGGCCGAGTCGACGACAGCCCTTCGGTCCACCGCTCTATAAATCACGGCAAAGGCAAAGAACGATGTCTTTGGACATCTCTCAACGAACCGATGAGATCAGTCTCGCAAAGAAGCTTGTTCCCTTTATCCCGCGCATCTTCACGTAAGCCTAAGCTACGAGTAGTTGCAAGTCTGCGAGGTTTAAGAAAGTCATTTTGCAAACTCGTCTCGTGATAATTTCAGCTTTGCGTTGACGCAAATAGACAGCCTTACATTATGCCGAAAGAAGAAATATTTTTCACTGAGATTCAGTCTCGAAATAGACAGACTAAGTCTGTTGCGCCTCGAGAAATCTTCGTTGCATATTTTATAAGAAACAATCGTACCTTTAATTCAAGAAGTTCTTTCATTTCACTAGATACTGAAATCCTTCATTATTAAGATGAGCTATTGTGGTTGCAGTGCTGCTCAAACCGTTTCTTACCCGTAAAACCATAGAAAAACAGCTATTACTAAAAATGGAAGTGCTACATGACCTCACGCGAAACAAAATAATAGGAAGGTTTGAAAGAAACCTACAACTGTTACTGCTTCACTCAGTTAAAAACTTGAGTCAAATGTTTCGCTAAAAAAGAAATAAATTTGAAAATACAACCCAGCTGTGTCTCATTGATGTAGAACTTTAAAATAGCCATTTCTAGATAAAATATGTTCTGGATTATTCGTAAATTTACTTTAGAATATCCAAGTAGGACAAACATAAGTTACGTACATACAAGTCACTGTTGTGAAGGGATAATAATTAATAAGTAAAACACTGCTTTATTATAGTAGGTAGTTTTTTAAGTACTCCGACAGCGGTCATTTCGCCCCACTGGAACAACTTTCTCCAAAGGCGAACGCGCTACCCACTTAGCTATCCGAGAGCTCAAAACAAATGCTTTCTCTAATATCATCAAATACAACAGAGAAAGGAATAATTTTACAGCTAAGAAACTTTTGCTGAAAGATAACAAAAGGTTTATCACAAAACTTTCAAATTCAACTGCAATAATGAAAATACTGACTGATGTTATATGCCATAAACATTAATAACTGAGGAGTTTTTATTCCTGTTCCATTTTCGTCATGTAAAGTAAACCGAACTTCATAGAATCAGCCGAAAATTTAAATGATCGAGTTGAATATTCATTTTTCTAGAGGATAATAGCTATTGATATGATGATTAATATTTGATGAATAATATAAATAAATTTCTAGTTTAGAGTTGAATAACTATAAAAAAGATTTCTGATCTTTCTTTCTTTCAGAAGAGAATAACTCTCACTGAATGTTATGTCTATTAATTAATTCAAAGAGCTCAATTCAAACCTGAAAACTAGCGGTAAAGGAAACCGTTTTGCGTGTTTTATACGTACGAAATAATCTCAATAGAGCTTGTAGCCCAGATTACTGCTATTACCGAAAGAAATTGAAATAATTCATGGAATTAATGGACTTGATGCGCTTTCATCAAATTTCTTGGTGAACATAAAATATTTAGGATAATTAAGGTAATAGAATTCCCTCATTTTCTCACAAAGGAACTCGGAGTTTGCGACTACCCGTACAGAGTTGATTGCGTCAATCCTCCTGCTCCTGAAACTCCACCAGAGGAAGGAGGAGAAGAATCTTCTCCGGAGACACCAGCTGAGGAGCAGCCGGCAGCACCCCCTTCGGAGGAGACTGGCGATGCAACCAGAGGTCTCCCACCAAGTAAGAATCACTTATTTTTGGACCTTCCATTTCAAACAGATCCTAACTTCCCCATTAATAAGTCTCATTATTAAATGGCGAGGAAAGTATAGTAACTATTTCACCGCCCTTTTTATTCGTATATTTATTGTTGGGCTGATATTCTCGTTTTGGATAAATCTTCTCGTTATAGAATGCAAGCTAATTATAACGCTCTTCGTACTGACCGAGTTATTAAACTTTCATGATAAAATATTTTTAAGTTCTTTTCATCAGGAAAGGCTCGGCTGAACTAAAGAAAAAAAATCCAATAATATAGTAATACATAAGTATATACTGATTTTTACGCTAAATAACTTGAAAGTAGGAGAGATGTTTCCTTAAAATAAAAATGAACTTCCCGAGAAGTCTTTTAAATGTATTAGTAACATAGCATTTGCATAAAATTACTCTAAGCTTATGACTGTATGCACTATTGGTGGGATTTTAATGGTTATTTTCCCATAGATAACTTTGGATACGTTCGTTTTATAAGCGTCAAATCCAGTTACAAGAGTTATTTAGCCTTCGATCGAAATGTTATACTTTAATACTTATCTTGTTCATTATTAAAAGAATTATATCAATTACTTTCTGCTATAATTTTCTACATTAAATTACTCGATTTAGTGTAAAACTAATGGTAATACGAGATTTATGTTTAATACCATAGTGGTAAGATAAATATAATACCTCAGCTGTAGCTGTAGCGCTCACAAATGTAATTGTATTACTTAACAGGCTTCCTGAAAGCTGGATCTCCTTGCTGGCACAATAATGTGTACCCATTGAACAACGCCTGTTCAAGAGTTTCCATCTGTAGATCTGGATTCACTGCTATCTTGGCATGCCCCAATGGAATGGCATACGACAAGTATAAACTACGATGCTTGCCTTATTACAGAGTCAGGTGGTAAGTTATTTGACATTGCGCACCTAAACTTGATAAATGTTTCCTCTGCGTAAGGGTAGATTGTAATGCTGTTCTTAGAATATTTCCTAAGTCTGTGTTCGTTATTTGCTTGATTCTTACTACTTTTGGAACACTAACAATAGTTTTTGGTCCGGAGGAAACCTTACTTTGGTCACCTCTATATATCACCATTTCTGACCACAACTAGTCAATTCCATTTCTTTAAAAGCTAAGAAGGATTTCCCTACTCCTGTTTCTGAATATCCATCTTTGTTTCCAACTTTGTTTTTAGAATCATTAATTTGTATCGATCTTGACAATTAGGAATAAACTTCATTAAGAAGTTTCAACATGATTAAACTCAAGTAACTGCAAGTATCAGCTTGTCAGATTAATTTTCTTAAAACAATAATTCACAGTAAATTTCAAAAGATGGCTGTTATTTTCTTAGCTGGCAGTTTATTAGCATTTCTCTCGTTTCTTCTGTTTCTGTTTCTTGAAATGCACTTTCAAATGGACGTGCCCGTAACATGGACGAGCAAACTTAATTTGTATTGACTAATTTAAACTACTGTTAAGCTAAATTTAGAAAAACTATATCACCTCTGAAAATTCTTTTGATGATTATGATATATGTTTTGTTTTCTCTTTTTCATTCATAGCTAATCGCCCGGTTTGCTTCAATGAATGTAAAAGCTGGAACATCTATCATCGAAAGTGCTGCTAACTGGGTCAGAGAAATGACGGGAAAACATAGTCTTTGCGATTACCCATTTACTGTAAATAAAATATTAGGTTTCCTCCAATTTACAAAGATTCCCGCCAACTTTGTAGCTTATATTCAAGCTCTTATTGAGGGAGAAATCCTCAGAGCACGAAAGTATAAACAAAGCCCATAACCTCCAGAAATTTTGCTCAAACAAATTTCAATTGGAATAGAGAATTCTGAATGAAATATTAGGAAATAAGATTCATTCAGAGTGAACTGTATTTTATCTAAACCTTAGGAAAAAATCAAATATTTTAGAGGAAGACAAATAAGAAATGCAAAATTATGACGAAATAAAACAAAGTTTGAGTTTATGTTGCAATTAAATACGAATACACAAGAAATGGAAAATATAATAGCTTTAAGAAATCGAAGCCATTTTTAATTTTTGCCCAGATGTCATCTTTTGAATGAAGAAGTTTCATTTTTGACTACAGATATTATATTCTTCCGTGAAATGAGGTTATGAAAATGTGGAGTAGCCTCAAAATGTGTTCCTAAAAGCGATAATTTCCATAATTAGTCATCCTTGGGTACACATTTTTTTGCATTTTTGATACTTCATGGCGAACAATTATTTTTGTAACGTCATTTCGCAATAAAATAGGACGAGAACTTTGCGAAGGTTCATTAGCAATCAAATAAAATGACGATGCCAACAAACAAGATGTCTCGAACCTTTGTGACGTAACGTCAAATGTCACTCCAAGCCAGCATTCCTTGCCATTGTCTCTACTGAGAGCATGTGAGAATTTATTTCTCCCCTAACAACATTTTCAAAACGCTTATGATCCGCAAGTGTTGATTTATCATGCGGTTATGAAAGTCATGCCGCTGATGTATTCTTCGTACAATAACATGTAAGACTAATTCAGTTTCGAGCAATAAAAAGGATAATAAAAACTTTCTTTTATATAAAACTGACCTTTTGTTTTAATTGATTGATGAATTTCCCCCTACCTCGAATATGTATATACTCATAAATATATTTAAATTACTCTAATACAAGATGTGTGTGTGTGTGTGAAGTAGCCTTAAAATTTCGCCCAATAATGTTACAGCCAAAGGTTGTTGGTGTTCGGTACTTTGAAATACTGCATTTGGACTAAAACATAACTTCCAAGATAATGTAATCTAGCAAGATAGTCGCATTTGAAACTCAAAAGTAAGTAGGGAAATAATAAGATGATTATAAATGAGCTTTACAGATATTATTATCGGCACTTTATCATTCTTCTATCAATAATGGTAATTTCCGAGGAATTGTAATATTTATAGATTATTCAAATTAATTATTTCTCAGTTTTGAACAAAATATATTCGCAATCGATACCAAATTTTATGGAAACGACATTTGTTATGAAACCATAATTCCATGTTAACATAATCATAAAATTATTATCGATATAAAGTGTCTCTTTGAAACTCACGGACTAATTTCATGAGTTAGTGCGTCAGCCTGAAATGCATCCCGTGGCCAGAATAGCTGATTAAAACATCTCTGACAGTTGTAAATTGTTGGTCCTGCAAGAAAACACACGACAGTGAGCCAGGTGATTAATTACTAAATGGGCATGAAAAATTTGTATCGTCATTTACCTCAAATAAATCTTGAAATTTCAAACATAACCAACACTGACGTAGTAATTTCCACTGACTCATACCATCTCCTTTTGTTTTCTTTTCCATTTTTCAGTCACAGAATATTTATCAAATCAGTCTGGAATTTTCTGTCGTCCAAACAATCAGAATTTTCTGACGCTGTTATTTAAACAACCTATCCCTTTGCACCCTTTCGCGTGAACTAACTTTCTGAGGTAACTAAAATATCAAAAGTTGCAAGTCGAAATCAGTCGAACTTCGACATCAACCGATATCTACTCCAGATTCTCGTACTTTGAAATGACAGCATTGCGTAAAAAGCTTTCAATACTTATTCAATTCAGGATTCAAAGAATGTTTTTCATTAAGAAATGCTGATCATTTAGAAATAAATCTAACGCCCGGAAAACTATTTAAAATTTTTGTTGGTGGTTGGTTGTTGAAATGGTTGTTGTTTTATTTTGCTTAGTTCGCATTTGGTGAAGACGGGTCAGGGTTAGATTCCAGAAGTCCAACCAGCATTATGTAAACGGATTGTAATGACTTTTCAATGGCGTAGCTTACTTTGTAAATGGTTTAAAATTGTAAGTTGATTTTTTTACATTTTGTAATGAAATTGTGTGACGTTCTGCCTTCTGGAGGTTTTGGATGGTTTTTCTCTATACTTGGGTGAATACCAGGCAGGGTGTCTTATTTTTCTTTCTCCTCATACATGACTACCATCTGCCTTATTGTCCATCAGTGGTCATACAAATACATAAAACAAATATGCAAAATGAACTCAGCTATCGAAATGCAAAAATCACTATTACTACTAATCCTGCTTACTGCTTGATTTACAGTAAGACTAATCTACCAAATTGAATTGATCAATTAGCAAATATTTTTTAGGAAAATAATTCAAACAAAAGAGCTTAAGAAGAGCCATAGAAAACATATTTTTGAAAGATATAGTAATAAAGTCTTAAATAACTGAAAAGTTGCTTTATGTTTATGGGGGAATTAGGCTCAGGAGAGAGAACAATCTCAATTCTAAGATACTGATAAACCAATTTCTGGAGAAACCACAATAGATGACATCAAATTTGCTATGGACAATAAGAAAATCACCTTCCTAGTCCTGATAGACCTCAGTAAAGCCTTTGACTCGGTTGACATAGATCTATTTCTAAGAAAGATGAGAGCATCTTATTTCTCCCCATCCACTCTCTCTTGGTTTTCCTCCTATCTTTCTGGGCGGTCACAGACGTGTTTCACCAACAGAACATTTTCCTCCATCCGAATGAATTACCACAGGGTTCCTCAAGGATCTGTTCTCGGGTCTTATTAGGACTTAGGTCTTAGGATTATTCATCCTATACATTCAAAACTTATCCTCACAACTAAAACACTCATCTTACTATTTATATGTGGATGATTTGCAAATATATCTCTCGACCGAGCCACAAAACTATCTCAAAGCAGTCGATAATATAAATGATGACATTTCTAGAATAAGTGCATGGCTAAAATCTTTGGCTCTTAAAATCAATCCAACTAAATCCCAAGCTATAATCTGTGGGAACTTGAGAACCCTGCAAAAAATTAACCATTTAAATGTACCAAGAATAAAAATTTATGAGATGGAAATAGAGTATAGCTCATCAGTTAGGAATCTTGGCATCTGGTTGGGTCAGTCTCTCAACTACTCCACCCACATAGCATCTGTCTGCAAGAAAACTTATTCAGCACTTCATAGCATGAAAAGATTGAAACATATATTGCCCATCCAATTGAAGAAGACTCTTGTCCAATCCCTTATCCTCTCCATTTTCGACTATTGTGATGTCATTTTAAATGAATTGCCTACCGCAACCTCGTCTAAATTAGATCGAGCCTTCAATCAATCTGTAAAATTTATCTTCAATGCCAAAAGTATGATCACGTTACACCACTTCTGAAAGAACTTAAATGGCTTCGGCCTGAAACGAGGCGCAAACTTCACACCCTAAGTCTTGTACATAAATCTCTGAATCATTGTTGCCCAGACTATCTCTTCTCTTACTTCCAATTTTTAAACCAAGGTCATACACTAGGAAATGGACCATCCAGAAAGCTCTTAATTCCAAAGCACAGAACTGAAGCATACTCTAAATCTTTCATGATGCTCGGTGTGAAGTACTGGAATCAACTACCTAATACCAAAATGGATACTTTACCATTTGCTTCCTTCAAAAGGATTGTAAATGATGTACTCCTTAGCCACGAACTATAGAAAACAAGCTAATTACTACTTGGAAATTATTTTCTTTATGCACACATTGTTCTCACATCGTCGNAAGTATTAACAGTGCTTAGTAATTTAAAGAGAATATTGGTCTCTTTTACAAGAAATTTGCATGACAAAAATGGAAATTATTTTGAGTGATTTTTATTGAATAACAGTCTATAGTATATACAAATATTGTTTGTTAAGGTATTCATGTACTGGAAAAATTATTATTTTAGTGACTGAGCAATCATATGCTTAAAGAAATTACTAGCAATCATATCTTGCTGCACAAAATATTTTTCAATTGTCTATTGGTACAAGATATAGCAAAAACCATCTTTCCTCTCTTTTTGCAACAGTTTGGTGTTGGATGTGGCAATATAAAAGGTGTGAGTGATGCTGAATTAATCCTGATCACTCCTTATTGAATGCTACATAAAGAGTTATCCATTCAATTGTGCTTTTTTAACAAGAATGATTTCACTCATTGCCTTCTAGCTCATTTAGGAAGGCTCATTGCCCTCTAGCTCAGTTAGGCTTACCTAGCATCCTGATTCCCTTTCCAAGACTTTTTGTAGATAATAAAGAAGAAGTAAAGGTTCTTACTGGCCTTTGGGATAATGAAGTCACAGACATGAATAAATTAATTCCACTCCTAATTTGACACAATAAAATAAGAGTGGCGAATTCCCTTGGAATAACTAATACTCTTGCAATCAAAATCAAAATTTTAAATTCTCTTAAAAGAGTTCTTTTACTTAAGTAAAAAAGGCATTTTAAATTTAGGAACTACCTTAATTAATTTTCAAATAGTAATGGATCAAAAGACAGCATCTTCAGAAGAACTCATGGTGCAAACAATTGCTGATTGATTCAGTTCAAATTGTAATCATGATTACTCATAAGCAGAGCTTAAATGAATTACAAAAATCACTGAGGTCAAACTTATTATTGATTAAAATATTTCTTCATAATTTCCTCTATCTTAATTTGCTCATATCTAATTTCATTCTATATTAATTCATAGAATGTTTAGAGAATGGGAGAAACAAGCATAGACTGTTTCTTATTTTTTTACAGCAGAGCTAAAAGATTAAAATTTATTCTAAAAGAAAAGCAGTCTCTAAAAACTCTGGAAATTAACACAAAGAAAAAAATGCAAACAAAAGGTAATCTCCTTAGCCATTTGGCTGGAACTAAGTTGTGTTGTGGGGTTTTCTATCTTCCAATTACCTATTTTTGATAATTTAATCCAATCTAGCTTTAGATATGCCATGTTAAACTCCTCTCAATATACATTTTGCATTTAGGAAAAAATACTTTACTTCATCCAAATAATTATTTGTAGAACTCATAGGTACAAAATTAACAAAGCATCTATTGGCATTTATAAGAAGCCACTGAAGGAACTCTATATTGGAAGGCGTGACTTCATGGAAAGACATTATAGAATGAAAACACTTTGTATTTTTCCACAGGAACTTTAAATTGGCGACCAGTTTCATAAGCATGCTTACATCTTCAGGCAACCTTCAGACCCTAAGATGTAAGCACGCTTATGAATCCGGTCGCCAATTAAAAGTTCCTGTGGAAAAATACAAAGTGTTTTCATTCTACACTGAAGGAACTGCTAGATGGTGGAACTACTGTTTCATGGCCTGTTTTTAAATACTATGCAATAATCATTAGATATGTAATAATGGGATATTTTTGATTTATCAGACATCTGAATATCACTAGTTCTGTGTCTCATTTTCCTCTGACAGCAAAACAATTCTGAATAAAAGAGCTCCTTGTACAGTTCTGGCAAAGCTTTAATGAGCATAGTAGCTCGTAGATGCATCGTTTAATGCAACATTTATTTTTTTATTTATCAAATCATGAAATCATAATATTGACTTCTAATTTTCCAACATTTGCAAATTTTTATTTAAATCATTCTCAGAACTTGCCAAATAAAGTTTACATCTTGTCCTTTTTCTAATCATTTCTTTGCATGGATTTAAATAATTGCTTTAATTTCATTTTGCTTTGTTCCATTTCTTAAGGTATATTCTCTTTAAAAACAAACTATACTTTTTAATGCTTCCTTTTTAAAATTCTTTGATTCCTTTAACATGTTTTGGTTTTGATTTGTTTTGGATTGTGCTTTTAGATCTTGCTATTGCTTAAGTCAGCTCATTAAAAATAATCCAAATGTATTTTAGTACATCATAGAAACTTCAATCCAATGTTCACATTTGTTGCTAATTAACAGTAATGCTGGAATATTTAAGGTAATATAAGAGTAGACTGAAATAGATCCAACAAATATAGAGACCATTCTTGAGGGGTTTTATACAAATGTAACCTCAGATTGAGCCATATAGTATGTTCAAGGCTAAGAACTCAATCATTGTAAGCAATGGGAGAGAGTAATGACTGGAACTGTTACACTTAGTAGAGAGTATGGTAATATAAATAATTTTTTGTAAAAATTCTCCATCAATAAATTGAATATGAGTCATCTAAAGCTCCTGGAGAAAGTGTGAAAATTCCACCCATGGTTACCGATTTTATGAGAGGAACTTTTGAGCTGGGCTCCCAGATAGCCAAGTGGGCAATGCATTCGACTTTGATTAAATTTCTGGTGGGGGCCAACATGTAAAATGACCTTAGATGTCGAAGCAATTTTAACGGTACAACTTCCTAACTTTTGAGTTATTTTATACTCTTGCAACAACTAAATTTAAAAAGGAAACTAATTGGAAAAAGTAAGAGAGATGTACAGCTATCTATAGATAAATATACCATATTAATTCACTTTTCTTTATTTTAGATTACTCTAACAAGTAACTCCAGATAATTACTTTCATGACAGTGCTTGATGAAAAACCATAGCAGGACCTGCACCTAGTTTTTCCTTCACTTTCTACATCCATTGCGCCACCGTCTCCGACAATCCCAATTTGATATATTGCCTTTTGATGAAGGCAATCCGACTCCTTGAGGTATGGTGAGTAGAACGCAGGGTTGCCTACCTACCAGGGAGCTCCAAGTTGAATATTTGACTCAGAACAATCAAGCGTCTTTTCATTCAGACCATCATCAGATCTGAGCTCCTCATCTCAAGGCTTTGGTGGGCAAATCACATGTTTGCAGTCAGGATAATCTCCTAAAATATTGAAATACTGTATTTGGCTGCCTCTTCAGTTACACTGAACAGAAGGCTCTAATTCAGGTGACCATAATCAGGTAAATAAGATATTCTTCCAATTTTTCTTCCCTTATACTGAGGTCTTCCTTAGTAGCTTCATCATTTATAAGAAAATAAACTGGAAATTGTAGCCCAGTTAGCAACTGCTGAAAATCAGAAGTCAAGTAATTAGGCAATAAAATCGAAAGACTGTAATGAAAACAATACAAGTAAATAGGACGTCAGAGAATAGTGTGCAAGTGAAATAAATGAAAAGAGCATGACAGTAAAGAACACCAGTGTAAATTATTCCTTAGTCTATATTCCAGCTAAACAAATGCCAAAAATTTTCTGACCTGACGAACTTCTTTCGGTAATATATGCCTCCAAAATATTTGTTATTCAGAGTAAATAATTTTTTCATAGATCTTAAAATTATGTGTCCAATAACCCATATGATGGCAAATTGATTGATCTAGAAATTTGAAGCTGAAGCATTTTGAGTGAGTTGAACCCCTGATTGATTTCACATAAACATTTCAAAATGTAAATTCACCATTGTTATTCAAAGTAAACGTATCGAATAAATTCCTATGATCAAGTTTTATTAAATGACCAGTTTTCAAGACACAGATATTAATATGAAATTTTAGCACAGAGGCATGGCATATATTTAATGTCTATTCTCATTCCTCTACCTTTTATACTGAGGAACAAAGGATTTCAAACACATATATCAGTTATGCAGCATGTCTAGAATGTAGGTTAGCATCCATTCATACCATTTAGACTCAACTATGTTCAACCAGGGTTGCATAAAGCAATTATGTCTAATCAGAGTTCATTTTCCTCCAAGTTAAAATATTGAGAAGATTAGACCAATTGTCCTTATTATATGCAATCACAAGTGAAATGGTACGCCTCTTGGAATTTGCCATGACCAAATTGATCCTGGTCACACCTTCGTCTTTAAAATTTTTCTTTTAATAAGATTGTTCTTACAAACTTTTTCATCCCATTCACTTTGCAAAAACCAACAGGTGAATATATGACATACATTGATTACCTTGTGTGTATATCCAGATACACTCATACATAAGTAATTATACTTATATACATAGAGAAAATTCAAAAATTTCTCTCTGATTGTACCTTTTACAAATAGAAGAGGTATTAAACTGTAATTTTCTTCTATTAACCCTTGTTTCTACTCATCATCTTTACATGTGCTTGTAAGATTCACAGTAATACCAATAACTTCCTCTTCACTTGTAATACAGCATTGGCTACAAGTTTGGCTTATATACATTTATAGCATTTTTGCTGTATGAATAATTAAGAAAACCTTATTATTGACTTGAAGGATATATACCATCCATCAACATGCCCTTTGGAAACATTACCAGTCATCCCTAGTATGCAAGACGTTTCCCCTTAATTCCAAATACATTACAATTAAGGAAGGACTAAGGCTAGGTATGCAGTGGTACATTTTCTTTACTGACCATTTATGTACCTACTTATTCAAGGCCAGCCAAGAGGGAGTTCCATGAATACCTAGCCTTGTTTTGAGGGTCCCCAATTTTAACTTTATATTTTACAGACAGCAAACAATATACCTGTAAGAATTTTTTTACCTCTATTATTTTTGTATATTATTAAAAACTAGTAAACGCCCCCATCAAGCCTGACGGAACTTAATTTAGTTTAAAAATATATCTATTATCGTATATATCTGGTTCTCCGAGGCCAGAAACAGTCTGTTGTAAGATCATAATAACTCAATATATTTCTTACCATTTATAACATTTATTCTGCTGTTTTCAAGTCATGAAATCCTACCTAACGTACATTTCTTATGGAAAAAATATACTGATTATCCCTGTGTATTTATATGGGTTGTTTATTTCCAAAAAAATTTACAAACTCTCTGTGTATTTTATCAATGTTCTTGCAATTTCAAATTTATATGAATGCTTCACAACTAAAATAAGATTTTATGAAAATTTTCCTTTCTTGTGACACTTGTCTCAATTTTGTAGGACCATTGTTTCTAATTTAATTTAGTAAAAGAAATAACCACTGCAAATCATGAAAACGTACTTTACGTTCATCTCTTATGGACAAAGTATTATGGGCTCCTGGGTTCGAACCTGGGCCTTTACAGAGATGAGAATAATTTTCCTGGGGGTTTCAGCATCATAGAAACACAGTGCGGTTTGTTTCAGATCTCTAAGTCAAGCTGTTTCTGAGATAAATAGGGGGACAGACAGACAGACATTTGCTTTTTATGTATATGATGACTTATCATATAGTCAGAGGAAGCAAAAATGGATTGGCTTCTGAATAGCCAAGTGGGTACTGCATTCATCTTTGGCTGTCCTGGGTTTAATTCCCAATGAGAGCCCATTTATGCAAATTTACCTAAGCCATCAAAGCACTTGTAAAAATACTACTACTAATACAGAGAAAGGATCAAGCATTTGTAGAGCCAAGGAGTTTGCATCTAGGCCCCCTATGGTAGATGGCCACCTATCTCTCTCACTGAATCCTTGATTTAATCTACTATTATTTTACAGATTTTTAATTCTCTTCAAATGTATTTACAATTATATATGAATAAATAAACATGTTCTCAGATGTTTTATAAATCATAGGTACAAAGAATATTTTTAAGATTTGTCTATTATGGATAATATACAAATAAAATCTTTCTGCATAACTGAGAAGTTTCCTAAAAAGATTTCTAGCTTTATTTTCACTAAGTTTTCAAAATGAGTAGAGTCTACTCAAAATCTTCTCCATTTACAACATGACCGTTTTTTGTTACTCATGATTGTAAAGAAGAATTCAAAGATGATTTTTGAGCTTTACACAAAATGTATAGGCCTTTGCAAAGTAGTGGATAAGGCACATGTCTGCCATACAAAGAGCTGGGGGGGGCATCTCTTACAATTTCTTGAATCTTTCCATTCTCTGAATTCGACCAATAATCAAAGCAATCTTAAGGTGTAAATACTTTATTTATTATGAGAAAAATATGTTTATGTTCTAATAAACTATACCATAACAAAATAAATATTCATTTTAAAGTACAAAACAGATTAAATATTGGTCTCCAATAAACCAGAGAAACCAATATTCAAATTCCATTTTATGCTCTGTTATGGTTTAGAACATCGAAATTTGGAACCTTTAGTTACTATGTTTCAATAAAACTTATAGAAGTCTTAAGAAATCTAAAAAAGATTATTATGGACACAACTACTTAAATAATATGTTTATTACAATGCATTTTAAAATATTAAGCCCTTATTTTCTGATATCTTCTTCTATACTTCTTTATGTCAGTTTCCCAATATTCAATGAAGAGTAAGTGCCTATTATCTCTGTAAAACTTCAGTGCAGAGGGCTAATAAAGCTGAATTCCAACTTAAAATGTCACTTGTTAGGTTGCAATAGGTATATAAACTTTTTTAGATAATTTGAAACAATAATAACAAAATATTTATTGCATTAAAGTAGCCACCTCATAAACTTGTGATAGATTTAAACTTTGAAATAACTTATAATTTCAGCAATAAATTATAATGCAAGTCATAATTTCCAACCTTAGTTTAAAAGAATTTATATTCAATTTTACATATCAGCAACATTATAAAATAGCTTACCTGTACTTACTTAATGTTCTTTTACAGAGTAATTCTCTACTAATATTTCTCTGTGTTAATAACTCCAAGATGATTAAAATTCATCACCTCAATTTAAGAAAAAAATCTTGGTAGCATTTATTTAAGGTCATTTTATTTTATATATATATATAATATTTA
>KZ308363.1:90266-119673 GCA_000376725.2 Ladona fulva | reverse complement strand
TATATAATATTTATTTTATTCATTTTAAGGAATTTTGTGACTTGAAGTTTGAAAATGAAAATCTTTTATATTTGGTAGACATTTTATTTACAAAACACAGACATTATTATCCTCTTCCTCAACTCAATTTATGCACAAAAATGATGTCACAAACAATTTGTAATACAAAATATGCCTGATAAATGCATGTGAAATTAAATTCTTCAAAACTTTAAAGCTTGTCATTGATTCACCCACATAATACAGCACTCCAATTTGGTTCTTTCATTTTTATATAGAGAGACAGGAATATCCACAACCAACAAATTGCTGTGAAACACATTATTAAACACTCCTGGTTTCATAAATAAAAAGTTTCATTTTAAATTTGGCTTCAACAATTATAAACTTAACTGATTTGCAACTCTTGCAAGATGAAGCAGTGATCAGCATGAAAACTGCACATTAGTGTTGCTGGTATGATGTAATGAGCTCTTGGTGGTTCTTGTTCATTTTCTGAAGAATCAAAATTTATTTCCTGAGTCCCAACTTTTGGAGCTTTTTCACATCAATGTCTCCATAATAGTCCTCGCTGTGAAACAAACATTGGTCAGGCAACGAAAAACCATGCAATGGGACAGTGAACAGTAAAGAGTATCAACATATTCAATTTTAATTTCAAGTACCTCTAAAATGGGGCTTTCTGAATCTTTCAAGGATTGCGGAAAAGAAAGAGACTAGAATGTGCTTAAGACAGCAAGTAGAGTTAACCAATAAAGAGTTCACTTTGTACAACAAAGACAGAGACAGTTAAATGGAAGAAATTAACATTATTTTACAAACAATTACAGATAATCCCAGTCAGTGTTAATTGTGAGGAAATTAGGAACACGGAAAAGAACCATGCGAATCACTAGTGCTTTTTAGTCAAATCAATTGGTGATAAGAATCATTTATAGTGCATAAATTTGAGTGTTTGTGAAGTGATAAAATCTTGTGTGGAATAGAAGGTAGGGGGAGTTTCGATCTCATCCATTAATTAAGATAAAATAACACCATTTTTTCTTATATATATTTTTTTGTATGAATCTGATGACTGATGGTATGTGTTTACATTTTTTGTTCCAACTCCAAAAAGAGTGAACTTGTATATTTTCTTAAATTATGGGATCTGCATTCAAACAAATATGTTGCAAATCCATCCTTTACACAACATCTCAGGACAACAATAGTTGCTCAGACTATTTAATTTTTGGGGGATATTCAACTAATTTAAATAATTTCAGTTTTGAATATCTATGCCATGGAATGAAATTTAATAATCTCAGAGAAGCAAAAGGTTGACAATTCTAAAAGAAGACAAATTTCCTTAAAGTAATTTTGGAATAGGAAGAAAAATTCAGAGACTTCTTAATTCCATTCAATTCCAAATGGTTAGATGCACATGCTTCTCATGCAAGTAAATGCATTTTCATGCAATGGCACAGGAATCTATAAAACAAAAACAGCTTATCATAGAGATTTTCTATAAATGAGCAATTTTCTTGTAATCCAAAGAGGCAGAAAGCATCTCATGGACTTTGGTTTGGTTGGAAATTGAATCAGGAAGCAGAGGTTATAGAAAAAGTCCTTTCATTACTTTATACAAAAACATGGCAGTCCAAGTGTAACTTAATGTGGGATATGAACATTTTCATAAAAAATTTAATCACTTGCACTACTCCTTAAGAAAAGAGTCCATGACCAACTGAGCAGCCTCTGACACAAGTTCAAATTTGAAAGTGGTACTGCCAACACCGCTATCAGAAGTTCCCAGTGCAATAAGATATCTGCATCAATATACAGTGAATAAGTTGTGCGGTTTTTTCATGTCATGGGTTACTTCCTTGGCAACAGGCATTCCTGTAATGGAGGCTAGAGGCATTTAGAATAGGCACTGAGTTAAGGGCATTGAAAGGTCTTGGTTCATTAACGGTGAAACCTATAGGTCATGGTATTTCTTTTTTCTATGGTTCTTAAGCAGCATCATCAAAGTCGGGGTTCTTTGAGGGTGCAGGGCGGGAAGCTAAAACAGATGAGGGTGCAGGACCAGAAGAGGAACGAGATTGAGCTGTAGATGCTGGACGAGGCTTGCTCTTGGGTGCAGAAGAGCTCTTGGATGGGCTGTGGTTTCCTGGGAGTCCAGCAAGAAGTTCACTCTTACGGATAGCCTTCAGATCCAGGTCTCCATAGTAGTCCTCACTGTTTAAGGTCGGCATGACATGGGGACATTTTAGCGTATGTATCATGAATGGTATTGTATGTTTCAACAAATATCGAAAGAATATGTATTATGGCTTGATGAATTGCAATGATGTATGAAATCCGTAAATATGCTCCTTTGTTTTGGGTGAAAAGTTATGAACTTCAATAATAACAGTGAATTTTAATTTAAAAGTTCTTGAAAACTCCAAGGAAGTCACAAATATAGTGAAAAAAATTGAAAATCTCTTTATATGGCACCAAGAAAACATTCAAATCACAGACCAAAGAAGAATTTATAGATTTTGGTTATTGTTATTAAGAAATAATAAGTAAACAAAGAGAAGGGAAAGTATTTTGTATGAGTACTACATTTTTCATCCCATGTAACTTTTATGTTCATTAGTGATGATACATAGAGAAAACATCACATTAAATTATCAAGTACATTTAGAACAGAATATTTGAGTGCATTAGTACTAATAATAAATACCACAGAAAAAGTTTTCAACAGTAATTATTGCAAGAAATGAAATTTTATGCAAAAGTTAGTTTGTACTCACAGAAAGATTTTTGTGAGGTTAATGAGAGAAAGAGGAAGACAGAAGAAAGAAGAATGAATGTGAAGACATGATATAATTCAATAGTTATTAACAACAAGTGATAGTGTAACATGAAAGTCTGAAATGTTAATGATCAATTTAACAAACAATAAACATAGAAATTATACACCACAAGTAGTTAGTTACATTTTATGTGAAGGAAGAAAAATGTATCTAAATAATAGTATTCATTAAAAGTAGTCTAATATTTACTTAAAATATCATACATTTCCAAGCTAGTATTCAATCGATCATCAAAAATATAGACCATTATTCTTCCATTTAATAGGAATTAATGATATATTTTTTAAAATTCTCCTTCACATAAAAAGCTTACTACTTACTTACTTACTACTTTAAACATTTGAAAATATTGTAAACGAAAGTACAAGTTTATTTAATTTGTGCAAATTGTAATTTTTTTTAGCCCCATTCATTATCCAAAAAATACTATTTACTAGTAAAAGTTCACTCATTCAAATCATCTTGTAAATGAGAGTATTTGAGTATATTTTTAGATTTTATTTGATAAAAATATCACTATTTTTATATTACGAAATAAAACAATAACTAAATTGATGATTTCTTTTGCGACAATTAACAAATAAGGCAATCCAAAACTAATATAATCAAACAACTTACTTTTCAAATGTTAGGCGAAATAAACAAAAATTGTGGATAATAATGACATGATATTCTTAATATTTACTCTGACCCATCATTACTCACCATCCGGGAACTTCCTCGGGATCTTCGCAGTTACCAGATCCTTCAGAATCACCAATCTTGAAGACAGTGCCAATGGGGCAACCATATTCACGGGCAACTCCCTCTAAACAAATGTAGTACTTGCGGCAGTCATCAGGATGGGCATGACGAGAGAAAGTTCCGCTGTTGGCGATTTCGCCAGCGGCAGGGCAAGCGAATCCTCCGGCAACCTCTGTGGATTGGGATTTAAATAAGAATTTGGCCAAAACTAAATCATCGTAGAACATAGACAGTGCTAACTAGTCCAATCGGAAAATCAATTCATAACAAAGTTAATCGTAAATTACAATTAAAATTCAAGCAATGATAAGCCTGATCAGTAATAACTGCAAAATCTCTATCCTTGAAAGGTAAAATTCAAATTTTAGCGAAAATTGCTGAAAAGTGATATCAGTTGACAATTTACATGCGTATTTTCAGGCGTAATTTTACATTTATGAAGTTTACATATTGCGTTCAAATTTCCTCCTCAAGATTTTCCCCTGAATACAATAGTATGATGCCTCAAATTATTACGTAGCTTATGGCATGTATACCTTCATTTCTGCATTCAGGAACCTGGTCAGCCCACATGCACACACGAGCTTCACGGTCATAAGCAAGACCTGGAGAGCATTGGTAACGGCTGGACTCTCCATCCCAGCAGTTCCAGAAGGTGTCGCATTTCTTGTCATCAGGGAAGATACCGTAAAGGCGAGGGCAGTGAGCAGTGCCAATGGGGGGTTCTGAAGCGAGATAGGTCATAGAATTATTTATCTTGACAACGACAACGCAGATTCTCCATCGTAAAAGGGCTTGGATTTCCTCGCCCTCTGAAATTAAGCTAGAGAATATGGTCACATTTACTCACCGATATTCTTACGGTCTCCACAGTCAACATTATGGAGGTAGTCGCAGTTCTCGGTCAGATATTTGGGATCGGAAGCGTCGAACGCAAGACCATTACCGCATGTCTTGAGTTCCGACGCTCCATTTTCGCACTTCCAGTATTTGTCGCAAGAGGATGAATGTGGGTAAAATCCATAGTCGTCGGGGCATTTGAAGTTATCTTGTGCAAGACCTGGTGAAAGAAAATGCAAGGACTTTGAATATTATGAAATCATAACTAAATTTTACTCTCTATAATTTATTTGTAAATCTACAGTAATTTCATTTTTAATGTTCTCAACCAAAACTTTCATTGGTCTAGAAAGCGTATAATTTTTGTAAATTGTTTATTTTAACAAAATTATTAGCAAAATCTGGAGAAAATGATAGGCTTTTGTTGAATTACTCTCCACAGATCTGGAAACCTGAACGTATGCAATTGGTAACAAAACAACGTGCATTAATTTCGTCTTGAGATTGCGGTGCTTATTCAATTCTTGCATAATTTTTCTCGTAGACCGATGAATCCATTGCTTTGGAATCGAGGGCGATGAAATAATGGCTAAGGAATTGTGATGTTAGCGGAACTGAAGGGCCCCGACTGAGGCCCCTCGGCACCGAAGTGGTTTTAAGGTGAAACCTGGATGGATTATGACGACCCAGATTTGTAAAGCAACAGGAGAAACTAGATCGTTCGCCGTATTCACTTTCTATAAATACCTGAATCTTGAAAGTATCGGAAAATACGTATTTCTAAGAAAATGGAAAGAGAAATAACTATGAAGCAGCTAAATTTTACTTCAATATATTTTTAAAATGCGAGTGCTGACGAAACAATAATCCTTCCGTTTAGTTCCTCTACGAATGCGCTTTAGACAGCATATTATGAGATAAGATAAAACGCAGTCAGTTTAAACTAATTGAGACGCGAGACATCCTTTATATTTCAGTTTGTTTTTATGTATTAAAATTCCAAACAAGAAGACGGAGAAATCGACCGCAGGAAAGAGCGTTCGAAAATAGAGTGGTTTCGAAGCGAAGGTGAAAGTAAAGAAAAGTGAGAAGAAAGAATACTAATATTGGAATCAATGGAAAATAGGATAAAGGTCTTTTGTTCTTATTTTCTGCTATTTTTAATTGGCTATGGAAAATCTCAATGACGGAACTTGCAATAAGTTAATTTTCTTAAGTCTTCACAGAATTATATTTAAAACGATTAATAGATAAAAACTGATATGTATAATGCTCTCCCAAAATTTGTGATTGTCAATAAACACCACCATCAATGAAGAATCATTGCAACTAATATTTCAAAATTGCTAATCAACCCTGTAACGGGGAGCGCATGATTTTTCGTACGTTAAAACAAGGCTTTGAACTTTAGGGAAAACTGAAAGGGTTGTGTATATATATATTTAATTATTTATTTATTTATTTAACAGCGATGGAAGCAATAATAATGCAATTAGTAGGGACGTTATCAGACATATTCAATAAATGATTCTATTAATAAATTTGATTTTACCATGGCGACTTTTTCTGATATGGTTCATATTGATTTCATCATAAAATCTTCTATTCCGGAATGCCTAAGCACCCTTGCGTTCCGGTCGTCACATTAGAAATCGAGGCAAGTCTTCCTGTCCAATGTAAAAAACGGATTCCTAGCATTTTTTCCCCTCGAAAACTTTCATCGTGAGATTTGTCACGTGGATTTGTTGCCGGAAGAGTTCCTTAGGTTTCGTTAGTCTCCCGTTTCGGAACATTTCATTGGAGCTTCCGTATTTCCCTGGGGCGAATCACGACCAGTGTTACTCGTCCCAAAGTAGGGAAAACCACTTCCGACTTGGAATAAGTTGTCAATGAAAGCGCCACATTTTTTCCGCTGTTTTATGGCTAGAACAGGCCATGAAATGAGGGGATCATTCCGTTACGTTCGGAGAAAACTCAACAAGCCCGATCATGCTCGTCGATTTTCAGATATATTTGTTCCGATAATCTCTTAAACGTGGAGATTTCCTTCCAAACTTCACTAATGCACGGATTAGTTCAGATATACAAGTAATTCGGTAATTTTATGAAAAATTTTTACGAGATGGATTGAATTATTATAGCAAAGATGGAAAATAAATTGCTTTGATTATTTATAAATGGTTAATTTCGTATTAACATTAACGTAGTCAACTGACATTATATCATAATTTTACATGGGTATCTTCAAAAATTATTTTTGTTTATGGATATAAATATGCAAAAATAGAATGACCGCTAACATTAATAATAAAATAATTCAAAAATACATAGTTTTAAATGATACTATAGTACTGGTAACCTATTTATAATTATAATCTAGTAAACTATTCAGCGTTTAAGGTGTAAAGAACTTTACGAAAGATCTGTGCAGAAGCAATGTTCATCTCAGAACAATTTCTTGCTCGTAAAAGGGTCTTCGAACACAGATGAGAGTTGAGTTTCTTAAAAAATTAGAACCAGCATCTTTAAGGTCACCGTTAAAAATCCCTCTCCCCTCCACGATTTCTCTCTCTTTTACCACAAACTCCGACACAACTCGTTTCATTAACATTTGACTTGGCGCCTTAGCGAGCTTTTGAGATGGAACAGATGGAAATGTCACGTGCCTTCAATGGAAACCATGCCGAAGAAGTGAATGGAAAAAAGTAAAAGACGAGTTCCGATACAGCTTTCCTTTTTTATAGTTGGTAGAGAGAAAGACCTTTTACGCTTTGGCTGTATTAAGGCTAAAAAGTAAAACTAAAGAGATTCCTTCGAAGTTAAAAGCCGCTCTATATGTTTTTCAGATATTAAAACTGCCTCGGAAAACTCGTCATTGGAACGTATTTCGTTGGAGAAGCACGTGATGGTCCCATAATTCCTCTAATTTACGATTTTAAATGATGAAAACTGAAAATATCAATTTCTTTTGACTGTTTCCATACTTATATCCTAAATCTCGCTACAGATTGCCAATGTTCCTTAATTTTACGCTGAACTTCCGCTTTCCATTGAAACTAGCGAGATTTGATGCATAAATAAGTTTAAGAGGACTCATTTAACGTATTTTCGGTTCCTTTACCTAAGAGTTTACTATATCTTACACATTTCGGGATGTTTTCAAAGTCCAATTACTATTACGTATATTTCAGAACGTCTTTACCAAAGCATGTTAGGTGTTCGTTCACCGTTAATCATTTGAGATGTGCATTCCTCGAATCGCATACGTAATTTTCCCTCTCGGAAACGCAAATGAATCCAGGCATAAATTTCCGTCAGTGTCGTCACCGATAAACGGTATATTTTATTGAAAAACACCTTCATAAAGAAAAGGAGCTTGGAGTAGGAAATGAAAGAGAAAGGCATGGGAGTCAGTTAGGACCTTACTTTCCCTCGCGCACACAGTGGCTGCTCAGACTAACGGTAAAGCCGGCTCCAGAAGGTAGAGTGAGATGGGGAAGGGGGCGAGCAGGAACGGTAAGGTATGCATCGATGGTGTTGAGGATGCACGCAGATGGGGAATGGGGTCTTAGGTGGATTTCGATGCACAGGTAAGAGATTCCGAGGCAGGGAAAAGAGAAAGGATTCCTTGAAGAAGCGACCACGAATCCAATCACTGTCAGCACGAATCAACTTCACCAACAAGAAAAGGGCACGCTAAGTGCTGTCGTACTGCAGAATTTTCGACAAATTTATTCAATTGGTTAAGTAGTAGTAAATAGACTGAATGAAAAAGGAGTTAATTTTGGTTATAAAACTCACTTAATCCATATTAAGTTTTCTCCACTAGGTGAACTAACCATCTGTTTTTCTTAAATACGTGCAGTAACAAACAGAACATGATTCGTGTCACAAAAGCGACATTAAAAAAATAAATCTCCATATTTGAAGGTACAGGGAATCTGCTTGCATCATAGGGACACTTTACTTAAGAAATAAAGCGAGTTACTAATTGCAAAAGAGCAAGGATGTTAAATTATATTGGCATTTAATTTCTTGGGACGAAATTACAAAAATGACGTTTATAGCTCTACTGTCAGGGTTTATGTTCGGAACTCCAATAGAATTGATAATACAATAGAATAGAAACTAAAAATATCAAAAAAGGACAATCATTCTCTATTATAATCACGCAAACAATTGTCCAGAGCTGAGTTATAAGGAATTACTCATTGCTGCGTAACGTACTCGAGAGAATCAGGAAGAGGTGTGAGAACATTCCATCCGGGTGACGCGCAGTTACGAATAAAACGTCAGGAAGTAATCATCGCCATTGTTGAGATCCTTGAGAGTAGATGTAACTTTCTTAAGAGAAGAAGCTAAGAATATGACGAAATGTCAAACAAGGAAGAGTCTTGGTTGATTGCCTCCGAGGGGGGCGAGGTCCTTACAACAGCCGAAGCCAAAAATGAATTACGAATGGCGAGGAGGGGAGGGGGAATAACGAGTGAAAGTCTGGCGCACGTGGCCTTTTTCAGTCCCCGCCTCTGATCCCACGCAGGAGCCGCTACAAGTGGGAGCTGAGCGTGTATGCAGACTTAGGGATGGTCCGGGGAGGTGAGCGTCGCCAACGACCTTTCGGCTGATAGAAAGGCATTCTTATTTTTCACGATCTCGAGGATGATATGCCAGCAGGGAAGGATCTTACTGAAATGTCATCCCTCTTTATCCAAGAAAACAACAGAACTAAAAATATATTTTCACTACAACTTGTCTAAGCAAAGTAATTTGTTCGGAAATAGCCCTTTTTCTTTTACGCTGACGAAATTCACAATTCTGTTAGACCTTGACAAGTTAGAGATGCAGAAACAGAATAACAAATCATTTGATGAGAGATATCACGAGATGAAAGCGGTCAACCACTAACAAGACAACATTTTTGGAAATAAATATAAAACTTTATTCGTTAAATTTAATCGTTTAAAGCCGTTTGCATCAAAACTGTTTCTCGAAGGTACTGGGAATATTTTCACAATCATATATTTTCACCATCTGAAGGGAGCATCTTGAACTTAAATGTCAGTCGAAAACTTCGTGTCATTTCATACAATTTCCTATGTTAAAATTAAGCGTTCCTAGGTTTCTGAAATCTATGCGATAATAATTGCTATAATTTTACGTCTCCATATTCAAATATTGGAATTTCTAGTTCACTCATCGATTCCGGACTATTCTAAGAACAATTAAATAATATTGATGACTCACGAAGATATTTTGGAAAGAATCCATATTGTGATTCATCGGAGAACCGAAAATGACGTCATCGCTTCAAATTTTGAGTGGAAACCACCGAATCGTAGCCGCTGTTTTCGTGCATCATTGATTAACGGGTACCCTTCCAATGAACTTCCGCATAGGAAACATTTTACAAGTGCCATGTATCAAATGGGCTGTAGTAAGAGAGCGTACAGGAATGTGGAAGAATGTTGGCAAGGAAATCTAAGCAGTAATTTCCCCTTGCTATGTAATATATAATTTCGCAATGAGTGATCTCAATATCGGGGCGTTTCTCGAAATGCCTTACAGCCTCACTTCCGAACCTCATTCCGTTACTGAGAATATTCCACATCCGTGGCTGAATGGAAAAGCATTGATGGCTATTGCACCATTGTTTCTGGAGTTACATGGGTGGTTGTTAAAACGTAGGAAGGTGATTGCCTGAGAAACATAAAGTGATTTACGCTACTTAGACCACTCTTAACGTATTAGATTCTTCGATAGCGAAACTACATATTTCCGGAACGGAATAGTTTGAATATTACACGTAAGTTTGCAATTCCATTCATGAGTTTAATATAACGAAGATTAAATAAATGTGCGTTTGACTGGACTTAACAATTTAATAAACATCATCGATTATTACCAGAATAATTCCAAAAACTGAATAGAAATGGCAAACAAGGCAGGCAACGGCAGAGAAACCGCACAAGACTCATTACCTATACTTCAACTGCACAAGTTGAAATGCCAACTCTCTTTTACAATCAACTTGCTTTAAAACATATCTAAAGCGGCAACAATAAGGCATTTCAGTGAGAGACTTTGCGAGTTCTCCGTGACAGGGAGCGCATGATTTTTCGTACGTTACAACAAGGCTTTGAACTTTACGAAAAACTGAAAGGGATGTAAAGGGATTCCTAATTATATATNGGATATATATATATATATATATATATATAATTAGGAATGCAGTTACCCACGCCCACTCCTCGTGTCTCGTACACATACGCACGCATGCACAAACGCCTACTTCCTGGAGAGACAATATCTGCTCACGCCCTCCCTGCTCCACTTCTCCATACAGGCCCTTTCGAGCCCTTGGCTCCAAGAGGTGGGGCGCAAAGGGCGTTGCCTCTCTCACTTCTGCAATCACCGTTCACAGTCGCCTTTCCACCCCAGAGGAGTCTGCATTGGCGGCTGCGGGACCAAAAAACTTTTCACGACGGATGATTTCACAGGAAACAAATTCGATAAATCATTTGTAACTTGATGCATGACTTGCAGCAACTTCCTACTCCTGTTTTGAGTTTCCGGCGCAACGGCTTTCGTAATTTTCCGGGTAATTCACTTGGGAAAGTATTACTCAATTTCCAACGCTAATGAATCTAACTATCACGACTGTATCATTATCATAACTAATGACAAACTTTATTAGTGGACCCTAGAGAAATGTACAACGTATCAATGCACGTTGTTAATAACAACCCTTTAAGCATCGGTAGGTATCACTACTTAGACTTTTGCAAATTCATTTAATAATAAGACGTGCGAATATGTACAAATCAGAGAATTTATCCCTTTTTAAATCACTTTTTGAGAGCAACTGCTACTCATTCGTAACTATCGGTCTAAATATGTCATTGTTACTATAGATTTTGTGTAATATGGATGCCGGTAAATGCTGATTAACTTGTGCAAAGGAAGAGAGTGAGATGGGAAAATGTCGGATGAGGGTGAAATATGGTGGAATGACCTAATTCCCAGTCTCATTCATGGCTGTATCCGTTTTACCACATGTACGCTTAGAGTAGGATACTTCGTAGAATGTTGATCTCTATCATTCGATTTCTATAGCGTAATCATTAATGTAGACTAAGTATTAAATACAACGGGGAACTTTCCTCAAAACAATTCATATAATACTTTGATATTAGAAAAAAAATTACCTATCTCAAACTTGATTGGGTTCTGCTAATGGTTTAAAGAGTAAAACGAGCCTCATCAACTCCATGAAATCGAAATTCCTTCTCTGGCAATGGTTTTCTTGCAATAAGGGAAAGTATCCCCGCTCATAATCGATTATATCAACTATTGTATGTAAGGGGAATTAGATTTTTTGTTTTCGTCATCACCCTCTTCTACGCCCCCAGCGAAGAACGTTTCTGTGGCGGGGGTGGATGGGTGTGGGGCAGCGAAGGCGGCGCTTTCATACGATGCTTCCCCTGATTCATTCCACCCCTTTCACTGAGGCTGACACTTTCACTCGCAGATGTGGGCGGGGCGACGTAAGAATCTGTTCGTGACGCAGGAAAGCCAATAAGCTTACCCGAGCGAGAGGGAGAACAGAAATTCCGCACTATTCTGGAACTAATTTTGCCGTTCCAGTAGGTGAGATTCGTTATTGAACCTGCATACAGCACTTGTAGCACTCTATTTTAAGCGGGAAAGTTTATATTACGAATTAGACTATCGTTGAAAAAGACGCTAAGTCCACTTCTAGATGCTGTAGAACCAATGACGACCTAGAATTGTCTTATGAAGTGTCAGCGTAAAAGGTGACATTGCATCATTTTCATTAGTACAGATGAAATATAATTATTCTGGCTTAGCATAGTAACCTTAAATCGAAGCCCCCTGACTGGTGTTTTCTAATACCTATAACCTCATATTGCAATTCGGATAATAAAACAAAAAGAATTTTCATGTAATATGTCTAATTTGTCCTTCGATGATAGACTATTTTTCACTTGCTGAGAGGAAGAAAGGAATTAACTTGGATCATCCCTTACGTAATGGGTTATTCATTTCCAAAGCGCGAAGCATCTCAAGGAGTTTCCTTTCCATCCTTCTCGCTTCCTCTTCTCAGCGATTTGAATAACCACGGAATCTTCCGCCGTTATTGCTTCGGAACATAAGACGCCTTCGTCTTAACCACATGAAGCGGTGTCCTCCTCCACAGTGTATAGTGTCAGTGTCCTGTTCGGTAAGGTCACCTTGAGCCAAGAATGACTCAAGGAGAGTGGAGCATTGAGTCGAGTGTGAGAAGATGCGGTCTATCGGAGCAATAAGAGTTAAAGAGGCGTTAAATTTTCTCGCTTCTGTGCGGTCTGTCGATGTCAGTTTTCCTGGGTCAACGAAGCGGTTTATCTCGGATGCTTCAGGAAATGTTAGGAACTCTTCCGTAACTGGGACATACGCACTCTGAATTTCCTGCGGAGCCTATGATTTAGCTAAAAAATTATTACAAATCATCACTATTCCATTAATATATTTCTTATACTGTAAGACCACTGACGGAAAAATATTTCACAAAATCAGGACAATTTGTTCGGGATTTTTTCCTTAAAAAAAGAAATTAAACTTAATCGGACCTTAAGAGACCAGAAATTCATCATGACGAATCATTTGCACGATGAACTCATTCTATCGAAATTTGACGTAAAACGCCAAAAGATGATATTCTCCCTCGTACAAAGAAAATTTTCTATGAGAAATGTTTGAGAGAAAGATAACCCCAATATTTTCCCTAATGACGCTCTTGATGAGAATACGATACACTCACAATTCTACGGCAAAGTTATTATCGAGGAATCTAAAAAGTTCAATTAAAGAAATAGTTTTTAAACCCGAAATCTGAGCGCAAGGGATTGCGACTTGGAATGCAACGCCGTAAAGATATTGCCATCCTGCGGTTTCGAGTCATTTAGAATGACCTTCGCCGACTTCAAGAATAGATCTCACCCTTGTATCGCGTGCAGGAAGCTTTATCGCTTAGCTGCTCGCTAGGAGTAATTCAAACTGCCGTCCTTGCGGGAGGAATTTGTAGCGTCCGTTTCCTCATTTCTTTCGAACAGGACTCCTAAAAACATCGTCGTTGGCTTGTACTAAGAATCATTTCCCCCACTACTACGTCATCAGGAACTCAATAATCCTACGCATTCGTTTTTTCTTAGACTTTCCTTTCGTCTGCGACATTACTCTTGCGAAATTGAGCACCAAGATTTAAACAACTGTATCCCATGTTTCTCAAATAATTCAAGGCCTTTTAAGAAAATCGTTGGCCCCATAATATTGTTTCCATGTGCACTGGACAGTTTTCCCTTAAGTAATGGCAATTATCACATCTTCTCCTCCGCGATTGCTAATGACGATTTTGAACTGAAGAATTCAACAGGCTTCCGTTTGAGTTTGCGCTCCTCTGTTATAAGACATCATGAACGTCATATATCTCCGTCGAAGGTGACTCCGGATGGAGAATCCACCCAGAACAACCAGTGCCCCACTCTCCCTTAGGGAGGATACGACGCCTTCTAACCTCCTTGCCGCAACCCCTTAATCTCCTGATCTTAGGGAGGCGATCACGTGGGCTGACTGTGCGCCGGGGGAAGTTGATCACCTTGAGGAAGCGTCCCCTGGATGTGCACCTCTACTCATTCCGCCGTTTCTAAGCCCTCCCTTTTTTTAACACTCTCCATCATTCCCTTCCCTCCACTTTCCTCGGCGAAAGATATCCCCTTCAATGGAAGCTTGGGGCCCTACGGGGTGACCCAGACTAGATGCAGCCTTGCAGCACGGCCTTTGAATATGGCCTCAAGGTAACTGGGGCCCCTGATCTAGAAAGCTGTACCACCCGATAGTTGTGTCCGTCTTTCCATGTCCTGTCGAGCTGGAGGTGAAGCCAAAATGGAGTACGTAAAAGTTTAGAATCTTTGATCACATCCTTATAAAATTAAATCTCTCAACTACCAATCTTTCCATCGTGCTACCACGAATAGTGACAGAATATAAGAAAAAACGTATTACGTACTAATGTAATGTAATGTATTACGTGGAGCAATCAATGTAATGCTAGCGAAAAGAATTATTACTTTCCTCTGTCGTTTACGCCAAGTAAATTTAAAGCACTGGAGAATGACCGAAATAGTTTGGTTGTAATAACCTTCTTCGCATTATCCAAAATGTCGTATTTCATCCAGCCATGCTCAAATTTCGAATTGATCTCGAACTCAGCTGAAAACAACAAAATCCTGGAAGTTGTGTGGTCACTCACAAACTTCTTTATGGTGTCTTTTCTGGAGTTTATTCAACTTCAAAAGTTAGAAACTCGCGTCCTTTCATCCCACTCCGACTTCCTCTGCCTCACATCCCCACTAACCTCATTGTCATCAACCGTAAAGTTCCACCTAACATCTGCTACCACAACGCCAGCAACATTTGGACTACGTAGTAAAATGGGTAACAAGGATTGGAAAACTCTGAAAGCACTCCAAAGAGAACCGAGGGTAGGGTTAATAATCGAAAATTACGGTTAACTCGGCCGAACTGGAGGCTAGAAATTATTTGGGGTAAACTTCATTCCTTGCTGTTTCCTTTTTCTCAAACCTCTTCAACCACAGCCTTTGGGCGGTAAAAGCGACCTCAGCGGATGTTCTCGCGCTCGTACAGCGACAATCATCACAGCGTCTTGCGGCGTGGAATTGGGTCGAGAGATAATCGCCGTACATCCGCCCAACAGGAAACTTATTTCGGACCTTATGCTGTTCCACTACGTGCGGCATTGTTGCCTTGGAAGCCATCCGCGGAGAAGTTAGTTATCTCGTCAGATAATCTGTGATCCGTCCCACGGCGTTCGTGCATGACCCGTCTAACATCAGTCCGTTTGCGTAAGAGAATTTCTATCTTTAAAATGAAATCACTATCATCACAGATTAAAGTGACAAGAAAGAAATTTTCCAAGTTAAAACTAATGCTTAACCCTTGGAAATTTCATTCATATTCAATTGCTGAGATGAAAAGCTTTGGGTCCAGGGGGAAGGTACTCATTGGTATCACATAAAATCTTCGTACATACAGTTGATCATTCAAGTGAATGTTACAACAGTAATTCTCTCATTTGTTTATATTTGCAAGATATACGATGTACTTATGAGTGTCCTACTTCCCCTGGAAGCTAAGTTTGGTTATTATTAGCGATGACGGTTGTAATTTAACTCAAAATCCGAATTGAAATTCAAATGGGAGAGCGTTTACCTTCAGGAATATAAAATCTCGCGGTGATTCACCAGCAGCTCATATACGGAATAATAAATTCCAGAAAATTCTTTTCACAAGACGACAGTCACCCGTTAAAGTCACCAATCGGTTATCGTCGACCGGACTTCGTCTGTATCGCCTAAGTTTGAATTAAATGACACATACCTCGAAGGCCAACAAGGGACAGATCCAGATTCTCACTGACCGATCAATATCCTTGAATGGTCACAACGGAGACCGTAACAGACGGGTCCTAAAATACGACTTGCATATGGAAAGAGTAGCGGGTGAGTCTGAAGGTCATGGCGATGGGAGGGATTTTAAAACGGCATCCCAAAGGTGAAAGTGATTGGACCAAAGAACAAGAGAGGAGAAAAAAGTGAATCGATGCCATTTACGGTGGCCCTTGTCCAGACGTCGCAACCTAAAGCGGGATTCCAGCCAAGCCCTTTTTCCTGCCCAATTGGCTTTGTAACTGCCCGCCACGGGGGACAAAATCATTTGGCTCTTACGACACGAGGGACGAGGTGACCGAGATGTGAAAATGATCGAACTAATTTGCTTCTTCGCAGAAAAAGACCTACTTCTCATCAATTAGAATACACTGTAATTATTACTGGGAGAAGGTCGAGTAGTTCCAAGTATATATATTCGTGAAAGCTCAGTTCCGTAACGATAGCCGCGGTGGTCCGCCTCGTAAAAAAGTATCAAATTTTGAATGAAGTAGGGCATAGTTAGGGAAAAGATGGTGAGAGGGAAAGAGAAGTCGGCCCCTAAAAACAAGGTGTAAGGGTGTGGCCTCCGAGGAAAAATGCTCCGGAGAAAGAGAAAGTGCGGCGAAGATCTATCTTGCCTTAGAAAGAGACGGAAAGGAATTGGAGAAATTATGGAGTCTTCCAGGACTCTTTCAGTCACGCACTCGTCAAACACTAATGTGCTCATTTGGTAATCCAAGCGAGCTCTCTCAGGAGATTTCTCGTAATTCCGCGGGATGAGCTTCTTTTACGTAAGGATAATCTCCAGTCATACCGGAACAAGCAAATTTTAGGAAGAAATGGACAATTAATGGCGGGACAGATTCCGAGGGATATATGGTCATGTGAGATGGAGGAAGAAAAGATCGAATGAACGTGGTCGATGTAACAACAGAATGGAGTTAAAGGTGCGGTTTAAGGAATTAATGGAAGGGATGCAAAGGGTGCTTTAACATATTAATATGGGAAAGGGAAAGTTAAATGGAGTGTAGTGTATCTCAGCGAAAGGAGCCCTGGATGACCTTCTTCAAGAGTCTCTTCTCCTTCATTAGTCGCAATAGGAGACAAAACGGGGTCACTACGGTGCGATTTTAACTACGAATTCAGACTAATTGCCCATTTCTCCCCTTTGCAGCTTCTTTGAAAGGCGAGATTAATCTGGCTTAGTGTAAGTTGTGTAATGAGTTTTTCTTCTAAAGTGGAGGTCAGTTTGGAGTGCAATTTTTTTGCTCTGTTGAAGCGAAGAAAAAGGAGCACTCGATGCTCGTCTTCTATCTCCTTAGAAGGAAACATCATAATTCCCGCCATTTCTGCTATCCGATACACTTGTTTCTCTTATGTTATTTCGGAATCTTAAAAAGTATGTAGGAAAATTAGGATGTTTTAAATTATACTCAGATTTTTAACTTGGGATCATGTATTGCTAATAATTCCGCGGACATTTCTTTGCAATTAAATACTTTATTTATCGTATTTTGACTGTGAGAAAGCACACAAATCGTATACTTGATCCTTGGAGATAGACAGGAAGGAGAAATATGTTACAATTTCATACTCATCTTCAACGGTTTATTTTATGAAAATATATATAACAAGCGAAGTTTTGAAATATTTGCGATTTATCAAGTTTATAAAAATTGGTGCTTAAACGGGAATTTTAATCAATAACTATACAAAAATTAGCGAACTTTAACTTTGAAAAATGCATAGATCTGAGAATCGGGATAAAAGGGAATTTCTAAAGAAAACCTCTCTGTCCAGTAACAATCTGGTTGCAAATATAATGTTGATATTGGGGTACGTTTTTGCCGATAATATATAGCAATTTTTCCTTCGCCAATAAACTGTAAGAAAATTTTTTAAATGTGACGATGGTAGAAAATGCATATGAAGCGAAAGTATTTGGGTCGTTCTGGGAGACAGATTCCAGGGCAAAAAGGTAACGCGTACATTTGATTCTGTGTTAGTAGTGGCGAGAAGAGAAAGAGTACGTAGTGTGAGAGAGATCGTAAAACAATCGTCCCCAGGAGAGAGGAGCGGGAAATTAAAAAGAGTAGAAATCCGAATGGAGTGGCATCTGCATCTATACTTTCACCGTGTGCCTGGCACTGGGCCTTGAGAGAGAAGTGGCTGCTGAGGCGTCTTGAAAGGCTCGCTCTACTTCTCCGGCCATTTTCACGGCTTCGAAAATATTTCGGAAAAACTGGTCAACTGTCCAAGGTCAAAGAAAGTGCTGACACATGTCCATAGGTTCCGAGAAACGGCTGCTGCGTCGGTTTACGCTAAAAGTTTTCAATTCATTCGATTAGCTACGAGTTGGGTAAGGGTTATGACAGGCATTGAAATCTCTAAGGCCAAGACTTCGTGTAAATGAGCTTTCCTATGTATAAACCCCTAATTGAATCCAATTCATGCATGTAATTTTCTTTTTCCTGCTAGGATGTAAATATTTTCTAAAATTCGTAAATAAATATCTCGTGATTAACCTGGGAGGTTTTTTAAATAACTTGAAGTATTTTAAATCAAAAGGAAACTTTTCAAATCGCAAGTAAACCCTCAACTGGGTGACAGAAATATCGAAAGATTGCTCGGAATGGAAAAGAAAGCGGCGATTTTTTCAAAACAACTTTCGTTTCGTCTCTATAACCGGACCATTTCCTCGGGGCAAATTTCGAGCTTAGATGGGATGACCGCATGCAAGCATTATGAAAACGACTAATGATGACTCAAACTGCTTTGAAATTTCACCTGAAGAAATTTTTTCAACAAATATTCCTTTTGAAAAGCACGGTGATTAATCCATTCTCGTTTGTAACATGCAATGAAAATAATTATTCTTCTTTCATGAGATCGCAAAAAACTAACACTTTATGATATTTCACCTACAATGCATCTAAGGCTAAATAGAAGGGTAGTATTTTTTTAGTGGGGTAAGTTCAACCGACCTCAAAAAGTGAGGCATCTGAAAATCATCGGAAAAGAGAGAGTACTACCTTAAACTACATTTCTTACTCACGCATCTTCGGAACTTCGAAACATTCTCACCTGAATACACCGCTCATCAATCTCACCGACTCAGTCCTATTTCTCATGGAGATATAATGCGAACATTATCATGAAAAAAACTCATCAGAAATGAAAGAGAATTACTTTCCAAAATTGCGAGAAAGTGATCTGCATTTGAATCGAAATTTGTCAGATATTAAACCTTTTCTCCAACCAAATACTACCGTGACCACCTTGAATGTAGTAGATGCACTCCGAATTAGATTTAGGAAAATAAACTGAGAGGACACGATGCCTACAATTTCTCAACTGAATTTGTCACATGGACTTAACTTTCCTTGAGATATATAAATATCAATGGCTATTAGTATCATTTTGACCTTTTCCATATTTCATTCCATCTCAAAAGACCAAGAGCGATTTCTAGCATCATCGAATCTCCCTTTGTAATAATCAATGAATCCGAAAAATTACTATTTTTCTAATCACTTTGTAGAGAACCTGTTGCTCAAAGAGATTCATATATAGAATATGTAATTCTTCCATGTCCTGGTTGAGAATTTCCTTATCGATTCTCCAATGAAAGCTACGAGATGATCAATTGACCTTGAAGAAAACTATTCATGCAAAAGTGAACGCAAAATCCTTCACATTCCCTCCCCTCTTAGCTTTTGATGCTAAGATGAATAGGAACTCAGAACAATTTACAGCAAGGAAACAATTATTATCGCAAAGTCACGTGGTACAGGATAAATTGAAATTAAACAACTTTAATTCATTTTCAGTATATCATAATTATACTTTAAATTTTATCATGAAATTTTAGCCGTATTTTTGCCCAAATGAAAGCTTTTGTCAATATTTCTTTCATCCGAGTGATGAACTGTCTCAAATTCACTCCGCATAATTACATCAGCACTTTGAATTAATGGATACGAAAGAAACTAATGAGATTGAACGTGGACAAAGGAAACAGATAATTTTGAGAAATAAGTGGGAGAAAATCTCGGTAAGAGGTTAAAGCGTTGCAAAAACTGGGTCAGTAGCGTTTGGAGCTCCATCTGCCGTCATGCAGAAGAACAACGGTGTCGTAGCGCACGTCTCCAAAGAACCGCTTTGGCCACGCCTCTGAGCGAGTTGCCACGCCAGCAGCACCCAGCAGAGAAGCGGAAACGATGTGTAATTTATGCAGAAGGAAAGTGACGGTGTCAAGGGAAAGCCGGAGAAGGATTGGATGTGGAAGAATGTATGGAATAGAAGCGATAGCGCAACAGATGAGCGAAAGTTGGGCACTTCTTCAGATATGGAGCTATTAATTAACCAAAACTGGTGCTTAGAATAGAAACGAACAGGTATCTCTTCGAAAGGAAAAGGGAACTTTTCAATTCATGAAGCATTCCAACCTTCTCAGAGTAAAGTGTGAGGTATCCAAATTTTCTACGATTCAGTTTTGAGGAAAACTATACCGAAATGAAATTATGATCCTAACACTTGTATACAAAGATGAAATATTTTAACGACATTGAACACGTTCATCATAAAATCCTCAGAAGGTTATAAAATGCGAAATCTAACTCTTCACCGCTGAAAAAGCTGAAAAGAATATCTAACAATTAAATAAAAATAAAATAAATTTGTCAATGGTTATTCATAACTTTTTCTTCGAATATTACTGCAATCTTGACCAATGAAAATTATGCCGAGATATAAAGATAAAGTTAAATTAACGGTAGTTAAAGAATTTACGTAAAAATTGTGGCAAGAACGGAGATTGTGATATTTTTAATGAAAAAACTTTTAACGTAAAAATTTAATTTTGAGTAACATTGATGAAACAGCCAAGAATTCCGTAAATTGAAACAAATAGTAATAACGAGCGGAACTAAATTTTCGTGAAAAATGTAAAGTATTTTCAATTTTGAAGCACAGTCGAAGCTCCGTATTCTTTGATCACTCAATAGAACAACACACTTGGTCAAATCCGTGATTCATAGATCATTTTTCAGATGTAGTCGACGTACTTTTTCAAGATACTTTCTTTCAACATTTTCGTTGAAATTCGAGGAACAAATTATCTGAATTCCATCCGTTCTCCTCCACAAAATTTTCGTCGAAGATCACCCCGCGCGTGTCTTTCGTGAACTTTTCTTAACGCGGCTTATAATATCTTCCAAGGAGTACATACCGACTGCCGCCAATGCACCAACCACCAACAGAAGACTCCTGTAGCACTTCATTTTCGACGGGGAAGGCGAGGGGATTTTATAAAAAATAAAAAACTAAAAAACAATCGGACAAACAGTTTTTCACTTGTTTCGTCCCACGATACCTCGGAAAGACCTCATGCGGCAGCGGCGGCGTTGGGTTATATAGGCGATCAGGGGGAGTGGGGGAGGAGACGAGGGGTTTGATGGGGGGGGAGAGTAGAGTGTGCGTGGAGTAGTAGAGATGGTGAAGGGGGAGGAGTGGAGAGAGTTAGGGGGCGCTGCAGCTGGAGTGGAAAGTGGGATATGGAGATATGTTTGTGGATGCAAGGAAAAGGAAGAACTCAGAGACACTTTTTGTTTCCTTGGCTCCTATTTTTGAGAACACACTGCCGAGTCTCACGACCAGATCCTTTAGTGATACGCGGGAATAGCCAAGTTTTTCACTTTTGGAAATTTACGATTCTGATTCACTCCCATTGAATCCTTTAGCCACTCAAAAAATATTTCAAAATCAAAAATTTGTTACTCGAATCGTAGGTGATAGTAAGCTTTTCATTTAAGGTAGACAACAATCTTTTTGCCTACACGATTTCTTTGAGTGACGTTGATCAATTAGCGGAAAATGTCTCCGTTAAAACGACTTTAACTTCAAATTCGGTGATACGAAAATGATTTTTATGATGATCTGTCTTTTCTCATCTTTTCTCGTCTTTCATCTTAATTCCTTCAAATTTGCTTAATATTGGTGAGTTAATATCTTTTATATAATTCTAAAGAATGTCCACAAATAATATCCCTTACTATACTAAAAATATCTAGATGAATACCATAATGCTGGAGAAGTTTCCAATTAGTATCACTCGCAAAAATCTCGGGAAATACGGAATTTAGAATGCCCAAAATCATATATTCCAGTTCCATACGTTACTACGTTCAAAATTAGAAGTACTTTTTCAAAGTCAATTATGCAGTTACCAATTTATATTAAGATTATCTCGACATCATTATCATATTTTCAAGATTCTTTCTCGTGAAATATCTGCAGATTTGACCCGCCAAGGTGAGCGATTGCCTCATATTTCCTTTCACCAAGTACACCGTTAGCTGATGGGGAGCTCCGGACTTGAATCCAAATATATTCCCGAAGCAGTCCCAGCTTCACGTTGAGCTTCCTCCCATTGTCATTTTATTCTTCGACGGTGAGATCCTACTTGGTAAGAGAGAAATTCTTTTGAAATTTTTTAAGAAGATTGAGGCCAAAAGTGGATGACTTAATGGGCAGAAACTGGTATCTTTTGGTTCTTCCTTGGTTAATAGTTTTTCCTTCCTTCTAATTCACCATTAGCATAAATATATTTGACAAACAAATGAGCTAACACAACTGTTTATATTAAATTGCCAAAACTAACGGAGAGGGATATGGATATGATGTAAATAGTGATCGTTGAGACAGGGATTATATTTCATGGAGTTCATTCTGCCAGTGTTTCAATTTCTGTATTCTAAGCGTATTCAAAAAAAGAGGCAAATGCTTAAATTTATTCATACTTCCCCATCCGTATAAAGTTGTAAGAAAAAGAAGTATCTAAATATATAAAGCTTCGTTTACAATTATTATATCATAAGATAAAATATTTAATTTGAAATTATAACCTTACCGTTTGAAATGGAATATTTAAAATTATTATTTCTTTGCGTGCGATATTCAATTCTATAATATGTAAAATAAATACGGCTCGATATTTTAATGGAATATCAAATAGAAAAATCAAATAACTTAGAAGAGTTCAAGACTAGAGAAAATCCTCTCTGAAATACGTTTATGAGGTGTGCAATTGAGTATGCGCGTCCGTATGCATTAAAGTCTCTAGATCTGTCACCGATTCAAGGGGACAACGACTTAGAGAACATGCTCGAGTAGGGAGACTCGTAAGCAGTAATATTCTACACAAGGAGGGCGAGGTCAATTATCAAAAAGTAAATCAATGCAAACAGCTTCGGAGGCACATAACATCTCTTCACATAGTCTCTCCTTTTGAAGGTATCCATTTAGCAAACTATTTCATCATCCGTCAATATTTATTCTTCTCGTCTTCCACTTTGATTTAGTCCGTTGCTCAAAATTTACACCAATAAACATAACTTATTTACAACGATTACTACAGTTAAAATAGCCGTATTTGGTTCCATCATAACAAGTTTGTATGGAAAATCTGAGTCCAACTTTCGCAATAAAAGTTAAATTTCATGTTTCTGCAAATTACTGGTGTTCATATAACTCCATTTCTTTCGACAGAAAAGAGGTAGATATGTTTAATTACGAGTTGGATAAAACCATTGGATCAAAACGCGGAAAAGAATTAATCATACAGACATTCTACGATGTGGATCATTTGCTCGTTTTAATTGAAGAGATTAAACGGAGCATTCACCAAAGATAGTTTTCGAGGCATTAGTATTCTATTTTTTATTTTAAATAGGAATTAATTTTCGTTGAAATATCAATTACATAAAAACGATTTCTGAAGTATGAAACCTAATAAAATCGTATGAAAAATGAGGCATACCTAAATTAGTTTACACTCAAAACTAAAATATCACTATCCTACTTTAGGATTAAGTTGTTTGGTCTTTACAGAAGTGATCATGATTTTCTAATTGATGAATTAATTCATTTCCTTTAGCGAAATGGTTACCTTCACCTCGAAAATGGACATTTTGGTCACTAACCTAGTTTATTCCTAAAAACCGAAATTGACATTTTGCCTCGAATAGCTGGGAAATAATTGTTCGATAATATATTGCAAAATTCAGAATTGGTCAAACCGAAGGACGAACACTACCTCTCGCCTAAACTCTGGTTTCGATTTATTTTTACATATTCATAAAGGAACATGGTTGCGTTCAGAGAGTCAAATAGGATTCCACAGTAAATGTTATGATACAGGATTATAAGTAATATTCATATGATGAGCTATCTCAAAATAACATTAATTTATACCATTTATTAATACTATTTATCGATCGAATTAGCTAATAGAAACTCATATTTCTTTACATGCCCTGTCAGTTTAGAGAGGGTCCACAATTACTTTATTTGACAATAAAATAATTTGCTGATTAAGGTAATTTATTGGTTATTGAAAGCCTCCAGGCTGAGTGGTAATTCATTCATAATGAAATTAGTTATTGAAAGTAAGTGACGGGTTAATGGGTGAACACTACCCGCCGGCAACAAAAACATTTCTATTATGAAGTGGAAATCTTATAAAGTGCAGTTGGATTCAAGATGTACACATGGCGTTTATAAGGTACGTGTAGGGAAAGATAAGTATATTGCCAAGTTTTCTTTTCTGTTTCCCTAATCCCTCTTTAGAGAACAAATCCGTCGACATGTAATCTAAATAGAAGTTGACATTCCTAAAACGTCTCTCTCGAAGTGCTCTCACTATTTCTAATATTCAAGTTTTATAAGTAAGCAGAATTCTCATTGCGGGACGCTAAGTTATCCCTAAAGGACCGCATGTGCTCCACGAGCCTTATTTCGTGCAGAGTTGGTATAGTCGAGGTTGGTAGAGTATTTATTAGAGGTCCTATGTTTTAGATATTTCTATTACAAAAACAACATATAACTCAATGAGAAATAAGAACCAAACACTCTGTTTCTTATTTTCATTATGTCTTTCCACGAAGTACGACCAAAAATGATTGATTATAATATAACTCAGAATGAGTTTCGAAAAAGTTTTATCGATACTTTGAAAAAAATAATTTATGGTATTTAGGGCTTAACTACGGGAAAGTAGTTCAGCATAAGCGAACGGAAACCTTTTAAAAAATCTATGTTAGTTCATAAAACGAAAGCATTTAAAGATGAGGAGGGCATTTTAGAAGTTCTCTCCATTGAAGAACATTGCCTTTTAAGGAGCTTGCTTGATTAGATTATATTATCAGGTAAAAATTGGATGCATTTATTATATTACCCTATTATAATTCGATATCCAGTATTGAAACACCCACGTCACTGATCACGTCATACTTCGTCGAGTCTTTCATTACCCAGCCCTTTCTTATCAATGGATTCAAAATGCTACCGTAAAAATGTAATAGTTCTGTGTCTTGCAACGTATAATTAGATACTCGTGAAATGTTTTCTGTTACTTAAATAGATTATTTCACGGAAACAATAGAGTGTGAAAAAATATTTGTTCTAAAAATCTTTCGACATCCACTTCCGTAAGCATGATTCTTTCAAATTCCAGAATAAGATTGCGGAAGGTTATATTCGCGACATTTCATAAGGCGGAGAAGAGAAAACGAAAGCCCGAGAGGAAGAAAACGGCAGCGGAGGAACAGGGCGGTAGTCCTTTGAGAGAATGCATTGTTGAGCAAAATGCAGCCTACGTTGCGCTCATACAGACCATCAACCCTCGATCCAAAGAACAACGTCATTCCCGCTTGGTTCACGCCTATCACCCCTCGTTAAGTCTCTCCAAAGCTGAGATTCCCAAAGTGGGTGTGACCTCTCTCTGAACAGCGAAAAGAAGCAAAGGTGCTACTGACGTTTGGGTATGCTACTAATTTGGCTATTTTTCAAATGAGTTCTAGTTATCAAGAAAAAATCGCCTAAACATCGCTTGCAGAGACATTGTTGAAGAATTTCAGAATTAAAATTCTCAGGCGTTAATATATTTCCTATGAAGCCAGGTATAATTATAATATTTATCGAAGAGTGAAGCGTTGAATACGATGCGTTTGGGTTGTCTTCTTGAAATATAGGAAGTGATGGCTCAGAAATAGTTAGAGTACAGTTGTAGACGACTATTACAATAATATCCATCTTGTCACAGATTCTATTCCGAGCCAAAGTTCTTCAGAGAGTACGAAACTTAACGAGTATACCACGACAGGTATTCACACCCCTTCCTCTCCGAAACATTACAGAAGCTACCCTCACCCTCTTTTCATCGCCTTCACCTTTCTTAAAAGCACTTTCCCCTGAGAATCCGTCACCCATAGGGAGAGTGGCGTCTTCGTCTTCACCTCCGAGCGTTGAAGTCACCAGACGAGGTCCGTAACATTTCTGTTTTTCTCGCAGCTCCCGGTGTAGAGAATGTTGTCCGATGCTACAAGTCTTCCATAAGTTTTTATTACTACCCAATCGCGTGTTCTCGCGTTCCCGAAGGTCGTGACTGCACTATATTTGGAAGGAAGTTTTGGAGAAGTCATAAAGATTTGTCACTGCGACTGAGAAAACTCATAAATTAGCAGAGGAATTTTTGAAATTTAAATATAATTTCTATATGTCGTAGCTGAATTCATAAATCTGCTTTTGCAGCGAGCTTTGATTTCCTTCTTTTTCTCAAGGTCTACCGTTCTCTGAAAATTAGCGATCAGATTGACATATGCAGCTAAACGTTCGTATGCTTTTTGAAGAGATTAAACGGAGCATTCACCAAAGATAGTTTTCGAGGCATTAGTATTCTATTTTTTATTTTAAATAGGAATTAATTTTCGTTGAAATATCAATTACATAAAAACGATTTCTGAAGTATGAAACCTAATAAAATCGTATGAAAAATGAGGCATACCTAAATTAGTTTACACTCAAAACTAAAATATCACTATCCTACTTTAGGATTAAGTTGTTTGGTCTTTACAGAAGTGATCATGATTTTCTAATTGATGAATTAATTCATTTCCTTTAGCGAAATGGTTACCTTCACCTCGAAAATGGACATTTTGGTCACTAACCTAGTTTATTCCTAAAAACCGAAATTGACATTTTGCCTCGAATAGCTGGGAAATAATTGTTCGATAATATATTGCAAAATTCAGAATTGGTCAAACCGAAGGACGAACACTACCTCTCGCCTAAACTCTGGTTTCGATTTATTTTTACATATTCATAAAGGAACATGGTTGCGTTCAGAGAGTCAAATAGGATTCCACAGTAAATGTTATGATACAGGATTATAAGTAATATTCATATGATGAGCTATCTCAAAATAACATTAATTTATACCATTTATTAATACTATTTATCGATCGAATTAGCTAATAGAAACTCATATTTCTTTACATGCCCTGTCAGTTTAGAGAGGGTCCACAATTACTTTATTTGACAATAAAATAATTTGCTGATTAAGGTAATTTATTGGTTATTGAAAGCCTCCAGGCTGAGTGGTAATTCATTCATAATGAAATTAGTTATTGAAAGTAAGTGACGGGTTAATGGGTGAACACTACCCGCCGGCAACAAAAACATTTCTATTATGAAGTGGAAATCTTATAAAGTGCAGTTGGATTCAAGATGTACACATGGCGTTTATAAGGTACGTGTAGGGAAAGATAAGTATATTGCCAAGTTTTCTTTTCTGTTTCCCTAATCCCTCTTTAGAGAACAAATCCGTCGACATGTAATCTAAATAGAAGTTGACATTCCTAAAACGTCTCTCAAAGTGCTCTCACTATTTCTAATATTCAAGTTTTATAAGTAAGCAGAATTCTCATTGCGGGACGCTAAGTTATCCCTAAAGGACCGCATGTGCTCCACGAGCCTTATTTCGTGCAGAGTTGGTATAGTCGAGGTTGGTAGAGTATTTATTAGAGGTCCTATGTTTTAGATATTTCTATTACAAAAACAACATATAACTCAATGAGAAATAAGAACCAAACACTCTGTTTCTTATTTTCATTATGTCTTTCCACGAAGTACGACCAAAAATGATTGATTATAATATAACTCAGAATGAGTTTCGAAAAAGTTTTATCGATACTTTGAAAAAAATAATTTATGGTATTTAGGGCTTAACTACGGGAAAGTAGTTCAGCATAAGCGAACGGAAACCTTTTAAAAAATCTATGTTAGTTCATAAAACGAAAGCATTTAAAGATGAGGAGGGCATTTTAGAAGTTCTCTCCATTGAAGAACATTGCCTTTTAAGGAGCTTGCTTGATTAGATTATATTATCAGGTAAAAATTGGATGCATTTATTATATTACCCTATTATAATTCGATATCCAGTATTGAAACACCCACGTCACTGATCACGTCATACTTCGTCGAGTCTTTCATTACCCAGCCCTTTCTTATCAATGGATTCAAAATGCTACCGTAAAAATGTAATAGTTCTGTGTCTTGCAACGTATAATTAGATACTCGTGAAATGTTTTCTGTTACTTAAATAGATTATTTCACGGAAACAATAGAGTGTGAAAAAATATTTGTTCTAAAAATCTTTCGACATCCACTTCCGTAAGCATGATTCTTTCAAATTCCAGAATAAGATTGCGGAAGGTTATATTCGCGACATTTCATAAGGCGGAGAAGAGAAAACGAAAGCCCGAGAGGAAGAAAACGGCAGCGGAGGAACAGGGCGGTAGTCCTTTGAGAGAATGCATTGTTGAGCAAAATGCAGCCTACGTTGCGCTCATACAGACCATCAACCCTCGATCCAAAGAACAACGTCATTCCCGCTTGGTTCACGCCTATCACCCCTCGTTAAGTCTCTCCAAAGCTGAGATTCCCAAAGTGGGTGTGACCTCTCTCTGAACAGCGAAAAGAAGCAAAGGTGCTACTGACGTTTGGGTATGCTACTAATTTGGCTATTTTTCAAATGAGTTCTAGTTATCAAGAAAAAATCGCCTAAACATCGCTTGCAGAGACATTGTTGAAGAATTTCAGAATTAAAATTCTCAGGCGTTAATATATTTCCTATGAAGCCAGGTATAATTATAATATTTATCGAAGAGTGAAGCGTTGAATACGATGCGTTTGGGTTGTCTTCTTGAAATATAGGAAGTGATGGCTCAGAAATAGTTAGAGTACAGTTGTAGACGACTATTACAATAATATCCATCTTGTCACAGATTCTATTCCGAGCCAAAGTTCTTCAGAGAGTACGAAACTTAACGAGTATACCACGACAGGTATTCACACCCCTTCCTCTCCGAAACATTACAGAAGCTACCCTCACCCTCTTTTCATCGCCTTCACCTTTCTTAAAAGCACTTTCCCCTGAGAATCCGTCACCCATAGGGAGAGTGGCGTCTTCGTCTTCACCTCCGAGCGTTGAAGTCACCAGACGAGGTCCGTAACATTTCTGTTTTTCTCGCAGCTCCCGGTGTAGAGAATGTTGTCCGATGCTACAAGTCTTCCATAAGTTTTTATTACTACCCAATCGCGTGTTCTCGCGTTCCCGAAGGTCGTGACTGC
>KZ308363.1:1829-75275 GCA_000376725.2 Ladona fulva | reverse complement strand
CATTTCTCAAATATTTTGATTATAATTTGAATCGCTTTCAAAACAGGGAGTTCCTTCCTATCTGAGGAGCTTTATTCAGAATGATGGTAAGTAATAATTCTCTTACACATGCACGGAAAACTCTACTGATGACGCGTTTCCACCTCACCTATCCCTCGCACAATTGGGAAAATGTTTGATAGCTGGTTAACCGCTTTCAAAGATTTGTCGTTCACGTGAAAACCGCATCTGAAAAATACTCTTAACCTTCTCAGGGTGCCGCGAGACGTTATGTACAGAGAACGCCAAGTCTCGTTCCCGGAGGCTATCCATGTTCTACAAACGTCGGCCTGGAGGACTCGTAAATGCAGCGTTTACGATTTCCCGCATCCATGAAAGCGTAGCGCACGATGATTTTCACAGAGGCTGGTTTTGCAGAAACAGCTGCGAAATAGTTTCAGAAATTTTTTTTAGATGAACTAATAAATGTTTGATTTTGGTCCGATACAAAGGAAGACAAAAGCGAATGAGATCTTGCTCTCAAGATAGGATTACGTAAAGGGAGATCAGTGATGGATTAACACTTTAGAAAATCTCATTCTCGATTTGACGCTACAGACAGATCAAGGATCTAGGGAAGGATGTCTAAATATATCTATATTCGGTGAGACCTTCATGCAAGGGAAACTTAGTTCAACTAACCAAAACTTTGTTTAGTTTCACTCTTAATTGTAGCCCAAACCTAAACCAGATATAAATGAGGATGTTTTTTCTATGGGGAATTGCAGTACCAAATTATGACATTCAGCAGACTCCGTTAACTGAATGAAAAATGTATTTGACTCTTGAGGAGAAAATAATTTCCAGATAAATAAATTTTGTTGATTCTCTAGCAATTTATTAGAAAAGCCTGCTGTAATTCTGCAATTTAAAGCCTTCTGTAATTATTTCATAAACTTGAATTCTGAACATCTTTACTTAATTACTTCGACGAAAAAGTTTTTCGTAGCGAAAGTTCTTATTACTGTGATAAACAAACCTTAGTTTATGAAGTACGGGATTTTATCTTTTCTCTTAAAACCGTTGTAATAAGTTGTGATATTTGATTTAAAATATTCTTATCGAAAACCGAGACCGGTTATATGAATTTTCCGTACAAAAATTTCCTGTCGTCATACACTTATTTCTCAGTTATATAAAACATTTCTATTAGGTTATCTAGCTTCATGTTAACATTTAAAACCATCAAAAACTCCTTTAGGCAGTACGCATAAACATCATCTACTTATACATATATACGAACTTATAAAAAAATCAAAATTTATTCAAAAATAAATACAAAGTAAGATATATGACCTCTAATTGGTTGTCTAGAAGGCATAGAGAAGACATCATAGTAGGTACGATGATGGAATACATTCAGTAGAAAAAGAATACCATGTAGTCTCAAACAAACTTAGATGACTATCGATTTAAGTTTATTTTGTAATGCTGAAACCTTTTTCAGCTTTTTCACGAGAAGTTTACCATGTAAAGCAGTACATTCCCTAATGTCTCTAAATTGAATTGATTGAAATAGATTGAATCATAGATACCAGACTAAGAAATGACACTTTCCTATATCTTGAAAAAATTTACATACACCGAAAGGCTGATTTATTTAAAAACTCTCCATTCTTTCGTTAGATTTAGGTGTGAGCCGCTAAGTATATGTGATAAGATCTTACTCTCCGATGATTCCAACGGATGAGTCACTTCCTCGGTGGTTACCATTAACCTTCACCAATGAAATAGCGCGATATAGGCGCGGAGCCATTGAAGCAGCTCCACATCCTCGATTGCTCAAACTAAGACGGATAAACCGAGTCCGAGTATGTACGCGTAAATCGGCAACAATGCGTCTGGACCACGTCTCTTGTGAGTCAACCATGAGACTAGATTGGGGATTCAGTTCGGCCACGCCTCGTTGCACGGCGATGACTAAGGTTGCTCCGCGTGTCCTGTTGATATCATCGGATGCCGTCAGAAGAATACTTGAGACCGCTTCGGATTATGGGAGAGCGGTTACATGAAGCTGTATTATGGTGAAATCCTTGAGAAAGAAGATTCTGCCGCTCTCGTGAATAGAAATGCGCCAGAGTCCTGCCATTATATACGACCTCATGTGAGCAAGTAGCAGAAAAAATCCGGGGGTCTTGTTGAGTAATTTTCTATCTCCGCTAAGCTTAGGTCCGCATCTACAAAATTCTTTCTGCCAACTCACAGACTGTATACGTGGAGTACTTTTGAATTTAGCATAAATTTTCCTTTAGATTTTTGGACAATTTTTAGTAGAAATATTTACTCAATAAATCTCAGTACTCTAATTCCAAAACTTACGAGAATACCAACTTAATGTAAATGAAATAGAATCATTTTAGGTGCGAATGTATTTCTGAATAACCCATTTTTGAAATGTTTGTGTTTTTACTGCCAAAGTTGGCACTTTTATTCGTGAACCTAAAATTCTTCTAAAAGTATAAACGTCAAAGAACTCTTGGTTTTCTTCAAATTTATTAACAATAAAAAGAGATTCATGAACTCTTGGATGAAATTTTTAAGATGAGAGAAATGCCGCATACATGGTGGAAATACAGAACATTTCTACAAGCTTATTCTCCCTCACGCACTGTGGCTGAGGGAAAGTAAGCGAATGAATGGTGAATTGAGCAATTACGGTATAAGTTCATGCTCAAGTTGAGGAAATAGTGATGTTAACAACTGAATTAGAATGGTTCGATTTGTATCTTTGTTTGTATCTGCCCCATAAATTATAAATAAACACCATTATTGAGGTAATATATAATTCTGAATTCCACTATTACAAAAAATATATAGATAAGAGGTAACTTTAATTAACCTGTCTGCTTATAGATTTAATGTTCCTAAGTCCATCGGCTAACACAAATTAGTAGTCGTTCATACGTAAAATGCATGTTTCGAGTAATAATTTCAAACAAATGTACTGCATAGATAGAATGAAATATGCGTAATTAACATCATCTTCCCTTAGATTTTATTTAACTCTGAGTTACTCAAGGAGTCAAATGCGATAAAAGTCAATGCGATAAGAAAGTGTCGAGGTTTCAACAAGGTAAAATTAAATTCAAAATGCTCTTTATTCTGTCTCATAAAAACGGCCGGCGTAATTTACAGGTAATCTTGTCATCCTCTTTAGTTTACGGCGATTTCTTCGAAATTCTGCAAGTCAAAGGAGCCCAGAATCCTGACTGGATCTGGACGTATAAATATCGATCAAGAGTAGGATATGAGTATTTTCAGAGGAAGATAAGGATTCTAAATTTTCCTACTCTCTTTTGTTCTTGTCGAACGTCAGTAACATCAGGAAAATTATCTTTACCGTTACGTTTGCATAACCTCAGCTAAAAGTGTTTCCGTTTCCTATTTATACTACGTTATTTCATGATTCATGGCTCATGAGGGAAATTCGCATTGCTTTATAATATTTTCGAGGTGACAGATAAAAAAGCCATATTTCCACATAGCGACAACCAGAAGACCTATTTTGATTTCCTTCTTCAAATGTAGACTCTTCTAACCAATATTTTTCAAAAGTACTGTGTATTTCTCTTATTAAGGGATTACCCTCACTTTCAACAAACACACATGCATGAATTATTATTCCAGTTAAATCACACAGCGATGTAATTCATGCAACAGAAACACTACAAAAAGGGTATTGCATAGTTCAAAAGACTTAACATCTCTCCGAAACTTCTTTAAGACTGTCTCTTAAATACAGAAAAACCAGATCATTGTAATGAAAAACCTCCGTTTCTGCATCCCTCGCAATTACGTATAGGAAAACGTGCTCCCTCTGGTTTCAACCTTCGAGCTACTCGTATCTATAGGTGCTTTACCTTTACTGGAAATGAGGATCACTAACAACTTATTCTTTCTATAAATCAGATATTATCGCAAGTGTAGTTTAATTAAAATTCAGAGAAAAGTAAAAGTTTGAAATACTTCGTTATTATCGCAATACATTTTCTATTTATACTCAAACTAAATTTCTAATAATTTTCATGCGAATTAAAACTTAGTCACCACAGTAAGCGTAGAGTTAAAAGTAATGATTATAGAATGATAAAATAACAGATAAGAAAATCTAATAGTGAAGAGCTATTTACAGAAATGACTGCTTACAGCGGTCTGGAAATTCCATTACGATGGCGCAGGAGTCCATGCACTTTAGTGTATTCCACGATGAATGCCGCCTGGATAGGATATTCCCCTCAAATGGGTGACGCGCAATAAACCTCGTCCATATTGGTTGCAGAAATACAGAAATTATTCATAATAAAAATTAAATGAACTGGTTTACATATTTATACAACCTTAAATCGTTTTCTTTTAGATATACAATATAAAAATATGATTTCATAATAATAAAAATTAGAAACAATATAATTACTTTCTATTACTCTATGATTTTCTATCGTATCATTAAATTTCTATTGAAAATCAAATTTTATTTCCGGAACTCTGATACCATAGGTCAAATCCATTCCATAATAAATGTAAATAATTTCGTAAAGTTCTTTATTACTTATACGCTTCTCAACTACGCAATATAGGATGCAATGATAACAGTCATAGGATGCAATGATAACCCCATTCTCATTGATGCTGGTGGTTAAGGCTGTGATTCTGTATCCTTTATTTTAAGCCAAGTCGATACGTTTCGTAACTATGTCGTGTAGATCCCATTGAGAGCCCATCACAAAAAAAGAGATTTTGACCCTAGCTATCATAAGTTCGATCCCAGAAGTTCCCAAATCCCCATTTTTTTGTAAGAAATCATTGCGCCAGTTATCAGAAATTAACTTAGCACTTCCCGGAAATACCAGTTCCTCCAATTACAGACCCGGTTCATTACCAGAGATGCCAACATTTTTCAGTATGCCGCTGAGATACCCTAATAAGTCACCGATCTCAAATAAATATCCTTGAAAAGTGGTTAAAAATACTATAATATATAAAAAAGAATGATAATAATCCAACAATATACAAATGAAACAGAAAACGTAAACACTATCTACACCAAGCTGTTGCGTCCCATTTTTTAAACATAAGCCCCATAACTCATAATAATGATATGATAATAGCCGTTAATGTCACTGCAACGCAATTCTTTGGAACATTTCCATCATTGAATCGATGCAGTAATTATATTCTTCCTAATAGCTTGTAACTAAAAAATATATTTAAATTACTTGGTAACTATACGTAGAGCAGAAGTATTTTTCGATAAATATAATTCGACAACCTTTCGAATACCAGTCCTCGAATTGTCCGTGCAAAGGTCACTGAAGGCGTGCACTAGACGCCTTGTTGTTGTTAGAGGGAAAAAACATTCTCACCCCTGGTTCTTTCATGAAGAATAAATTCCCGACAAGACGAAGCGGAGAAATCCTACAAAGACAAAGTCAGATATCCGCAAAACTGTAAAAAAAAGTCGCTAATGGAAGAAAGAAGTCGCTAAATCTAGCGGCAAAATCTCTAAATTGGCAACTGAATCCGCCACTCGAGGTAATAACTGTTAGAGAACGTGGTTTAGTAACGTTAAGGGTTACGACGTTTCACAAAATGACCCTTGGTTTGGCGCAAGGCTTATTCAAACCTTCCTGAAGCATGCATGAAGGTATTTTTAAGTACTTCCCGGAAAGATAGATAACTGTCAACCAGCATGTTGATAGAAGAAGCTATATTATTTTGCAAACGCCTTCAACAATTTCAAAGATGCTGTGCCTTACTCAACCTTTAGTCTTTATCAAAATGGGTAAACCCAGTTGAATGAATAAATAAATTAATATCTGGCCTCATAACTACTTGTTTATCCAACCGAAACTAATTTTCCAACAGAATGGACTAACAGACACTTGTTTGTTCAATGTCCTCTTTGTAATTTGACACGCATCTCCAACCCGTATTTCTTATTCATTCAATCGCATACATCGTAATTTGATCATGCAAAAGAGCTTTAAAGAATAAAATTAAATTAGAATGTGCTGGCGCGGGTGTTCATGACAAGTTAATGAAGATGATAAATTTGATCGAAATTATATAATCTGATTGTGGAAATTTATTAAATATCTTTATCATATGAATATATGCCATATTCTCCAGTCATTTTTCCTCGAAGACGACCAAAATATTTTCCTATTCCTAAGATTACAGGTAAATATTTTAATAATAAGAATTTCACCATTGCGTACAGATATCTCTGGCTATGTGGAATCAAACTAGGAAAATATGTCTTAGTTGGCCATTCTTGGCCTCATTCCTCAAATGAAGTGCAAACGAGTGGAAAGGAATTTGGGTTTGTCTCTAAAGATAGTGAAAGTACATCCGAGAGTCGAATATAAATAACTTGGTTAAATTTGAAAAGGAAAGTTCTTAGAAAAGTATTAGAATTCGGATGGAACGAAATGGAATGAAAAATTGAAGAGCTTTAAATATAACAAAGTTGTATTGTGGATACAATGATCCTTCATTTGCACAAATTTTGTTAAATTTTAATAATTACTTTCCAAATGGACGAAGAGCGTAGGACTGGATGAGTTATCAGGAAAGCTGCCTCTAAAAATAGTGTCTGTGAAAATAAAAAAAGAAAACCAACTAAATTCAAGAAATAAAGTGGTACATAAAAATTTTATATAAAGCTTTTTATGTCATACTTCACATTATAACATTTGTATCATCGTTACAGGACCCAAAGAAGGCAAGCGGCTGGCTGTTCGAAGCAAGTGATACCAGTTTTGACGTCTGAAATCGTAAAATAATTGCAAATACGTATAAAAGCGAAGATGCATTATAACTAGGTTTTAAACACTTATTGAGTAAATAAAATCATTTTCCTTCGCAAAAAAGTAACAATGGTTCAAAATTGTAAGTTTCTTAGACCATTAACTGTATTAATTTTCGAGTAATTTTCATATTTATTATTCCATTAACTTACAAGATGAAAAGGGAATGCAGCGGTATCCATAATATGCATTCATCATTTAAATGATAGAATTATAAATTCTTTACAATATAATTGGAATCAATTTCGAATTAAAACGTAGAGAAATAATAATCAAAGCTGAGACTTACGCATATTTAATGTAACTCTTAATTTATATAACACCGTTTTAATTTAAATATTTCAATATAATCGTGCTTCTTCATTAAAATTTAATTGTTTCCCGAGTTCAAGGATATTTTTTGACATTGCTGGTATTGTTGATTATTATCCTCAAAAAGATGGGACATTAATTTAAGACACGTTTAATTAAGATATATTCAGTAAACTATGTAGTCATATTTCGAATAAGGAAATAAATAATTCAGATAAGCACGCACTTCAGACAATACAGAAAGTAAAGTGCAATTCTGTTAGATGTGATCAATTCACTTTGCCCGAAACGCAGCTAGACAGAAATTCTCATTCAATTGTTTACACACTCAGCCTCGGGATTCGAAAATCACCAAATGCAACAATTACAAAAGGAAATATCACTTCTTTCAATTCGCGCCGAATTTCCAGCCTCGGCGGCTCTGTTCCACATCCTCCTCACCGTCGAGAGTGTACAATGCATGTGAAGGTCAGAACGTGCCCGCTCCAAGGACAAGAGATGCAACGAGAGGAAGACATCCAACGCCGCTACATCTTCCTACCCTTTAGCTTCCCTTCGCTGCCTTTTCTCCATCCAATACGATCCTCCGCAGCACCCAGAATCACGCCAACGAGCACTCAAGGGAATTATTTCCGAGAATTGGATGGGTGTAGCGAAAGGTTCGAACGAACGGAATAAAAATAAAACACGCGGAGTTTGAGCGGGTGGAGAAGTTCGGGAGGAGCGAAGCTGTGATTTCTAGGTGCAAATCGCATTCCTTCTTCCATGGAAGGCCTTCGTTATGTCTGCTGCTACCATCGCATGCCTCAGAAAGCATCCTGATGTAAAATGAAATAAACAAAATATTCCTCAAGAGGAAAGTGCGTTAAGATCGAATGGGATGAGGATTCCATTGCAAAAACTTTGTCGTGCACAGAGCTGTGTTAGATAAAAATGAGAAACCAGCAAAATATGGTAACCTTTTTATTGTTGTATAGAAAGTGATGTTCTATTCCACATACCGTAAGGTAATTCGTTCGATCGGCGCCCTTTCTTGTCGGCAGAGATGAAATCACGTGCTACTTCTTCTGTAAAAAAGTCATTTTCACGGAGAAATCTCAGGAATAGACATTTAGATCCGCAAATCAATCCTCATTTCGCATAACATTTCTTTAAGAGCATTGTCAGATACACAGACGTGGTACGTAGCCTCACATACCCAACTCCATCGTTTTTTCGATTTTGTTTACATTTCATGGAAATCCCGTTTTCAATTCAATTTATTATTGCACATAATTAGATACTGTATAAAAATAGTTACAAAAAACATAGAGATATAGTTAGTTACAAAAGTCACAAAAAGATTATTATTAAACGAGAGGATTACGGAATATTTCAAACACAAAAATTCCTCATTTCCACTTTTCATTGGATGAATTGGATTGGATATCATTGAAATTATTGGTACGATAAGCATTTTGGAGATCCATGGTATCCACTGCTAATATTTTAGGATAATGATTCGTTTTTCTTTCACCTCTAAATCTCTTTCAGCGTTTTTCTAAAGGCACCATGAGTCCCTTTTCCTGTTCCTTCGAAACAAGTCGGGATTATGTATCAACTTATGTGCTTCATGTCAATCATCGGCAACTATCGATGATATATATGTATTCTCATAATTATACTAATGTATCCATATTTATCTCCAATATTTTTTAGATTGCAAAATAACATTATTGACGCTCTCTGGAGGTTGAGTATATGGTTAAGTAATTTTTGAAGAACTTACTGAATTATCTGAAGTCACCAATGCTCCAAGGTATTTAAAAGATGAGACACCCTCAAATCTATTCCTTCGCGAATATTTGTTAAAATTTATTTGAATACTCCTTACTATAATACAGTGCTCCCTATTCTCAATCGATTACTCCCAAGTCGATTAATTTCCGAAAGAATTTCGGTAATGACTGTGGCGGTCAAGTCGTCAGAGTATAAGCCGGAATTTTTACGAGCGCCTTCTTGATAAATCTCGTAAAACCAAATTTCTCCGGAGCTCACGGATTGGCCACTTTACAAAGTAGCAATTGGCTTGGAAGAGAACTGATACCAACTCTGGGAATATTTATGCGGTCCATTTCCGAAACATTTTCCCCTTTTCTTAAGAAATGCTTAATACCCGGCATTTGACATTGTCCATAACCTTTCATGGTCACTGGGACGAGTCTCTGATGCGGCGAGGAAGATTCTCCGTCTTCCACGCTATCCTTAGTTGCTGTCGCTTCACCACCGCTCTCTGGTTACTCTGCCGTTATGCAAAGTGGAAAATAAAGGAAAAATAAAATGGCCACCCAGACAACACTTGCGAAATCATTACGCGAGATTCACGATATATCGCGAGATACTCCTTCTAAACTACAATTTTAGCCTTCGCAAGGAAGAAATAGAATAACCTTTTTACGCGTGAAGTGCGTTCAGATACTCAGTGATTGTATGCGTTAGTTTTACTCTTGAGAAGTATGTTTCTTTCTCGGGATGCAACATGAGGAAATCCATCATTTATGTAACTTGATTATTTTTAGAAATATTAAATCAGTGAGTCGTAAGTTGAAGCCGATTTCCAATGATAATCGTATTGTGACATTGCATATATCAATTTTCTAAGAACCAATTTACTCTAACCATCCATTATATAATGATTTAATTAGAAATAGAGCCGAGACCTATTAATAAGTGAAAACCGTTCGCTTGGAGGTTTGACAGAATTAATAACCGAAGAAAATCACAAATTCGACATAACCAAAAAAACCACAATATATATTTATATGTATCGTATTTTCGCTTAAAATAACGACTTCTACGTTCTAAATTCATACAATTTTCATTCAAGAAAGGTAAAATAAATAATTTCATGAAGTGTTTTTGTATTCTTTTCATTAGTATTGCATAATATCCGGGTGAAAGTGATTTCTTGTGTCGAGGCATAAAATTGTTTTCCTCGACTGTAAAATGTGAAATTATCGAACTTGGAATGCCAAAATTGAATTTCGAATGTCATGTGAAACTGCTGAATAAAGGGCTTCAAAATTTTCTCCGAAGTTTTCCCATTGCCATTCGCAAATAACTATTTTTACAACGAATATCTGAGCTTCTTGAGACTTTCCCTTATTGAATACTTGTAAAACTGTCACTGAAACGGCTCGATTTTTATTTAGCTCCGAAATTCCGAAAAACGAGAAAAATAATTTCCAAGAATTTTTGTAACAACCCTCGTAAAAGGAGTATCTCTTTGTGAGATTCGCGACGTTTACCTCCTCCTCGAATTTTATTCGCAACACTGACGCAATAGTGACAGATAAAGGATTAGAAATATAAATAATAAAATATTTGAAAGAGCAAATAAATATAAATACATATATAAATAAAAATACCTCTACTCCCAAAGAAAGTGCCAAGTTTCTCTCATTTCTTTAGCACTGAATTACAGCTTCCTAAGTGCTGTAAAGAAAAATCTCTTGAAGATCTAGAAAATCTTGAAATAGTTTTCTCAATTTCTTTAGATTTTATTACTATAATTTACGATAAAATTGGTGATAGTATTAAAATTGGTGATAATTATCACCAGCTGTAATAAATCAAGATATTTTGTCTAATGGAAGTTCGCTTTAAATACGTACGAAATCTCTGCTTTGCGTTCAGAATTTTCTACTTTAAAATATTGATATCAAACGGAAACTGTAACGTGGCAATGATTCAATACGCCCGAAAAATACTAAAATGTCTAAAAGCAATTCAAATCTAAAAGCATTGTGATTATTTAAGTCCTTGTGAAAATATATCAGTTTTATGAGTGAGCAGGAGTGTTATTCTACAAATGAATTCCTCATTCAATTAATACCTCGACCCCATACCTAAATTTCTAACATTGTGCCACAAAATTCGAATCAGAATTGGAATGCAAAATATTCACCTCCGAATTTTTCGTTCGATTTTTGTGAGCAGAACGATAATCAATTTGCTATGGCTCTTGCTTCACGTTTAACGGTCGTAATTCCTCCGTCATTAAAATATAATTTCAGTGCCTACAAGAATCTTGGATGAACTCACGGATCCTATTGTGTCGAAATGTTAATCAATAATGCTCGTATTGAAGAACAAATTCGCTACTTATCCGTTTCCTCACAGACATAAAGAATAGAAACACTAAAAACGCCTAAAATGCTGTGTATTTGAGTGCAGTTAAAGAACACGCATAAACTCAAAGGGAATCTTTCTCTCACAATGGTAGAGTGGGCCAAACTTTCTCAGCTGTTCCAAGGGATGAATGACCCTCGTGATATGACGTTCTTCGCCATCCGAGGCGGAGAGATTCTGGACGGAGAGGTTTTCTAAAACAGGAAGATGCGAAGAAGGGAAGAACGGAAGAGGAACTGATAAAGACGTGGATAGGAAGGACAAGAGAGAACCCGCCCGAGGGAAGAAAAGGTCGTATTCTTCCTTGGAAAGATCACTTCCGTCCCCCTTTCACTGGGCTGAGAAACAGTGTGGCTACTACGAATTTTCTGCTGAGAAGTCCGGGGTGTGCAAAGATTAAAACTGTTTTTCGGAGGTCGCAAATTATCCCTCCAAGGATATGAAATAGAAATGAAGGCCTAAAATTTGTCTCCTCGATAAGGAGAGACAAAGGTCCTATTTTGTTTTCTTTGGTTGATAAGGTTTTCTCAATTGTTCTTAAACTGGTTATATTAGGAACTGAAGCGTACAAAACATAAGCCACCAGACTCCAATGTTGCATTTTGAAGTTATTTATTAATAGCATATTTGCCAAATATGCAATCATATGTATCATATTTGCCAAATTTGCTATATATGTTGTATCTTGATGTTGTTTATTGATATTATATTTGCCAATTTGTTTTTACAATTTAATTATTTGTCAAATAATTATGTTGTAAAAACTTTACTTGCAATAACATTCAGCGAGGTGAGTGTAGTTTTGCGAAACTTCGTTATCACGGTATATCGAGGGAAAGTGGTATTTTCATCGAAAGCACAATTATCAGAATAACTTGCTGATATATTCATTTTCATATGGCATTTAGAAGTGAAAGAAATGAATTGAGGATAGGCCATCAAAGGTCGACATTGTTCCAATAAACAAAAATACTGGATATTAGATTGATTATCAGATTATTACATATCGGATGTTAGATTTTCTCATGAATATATATTTAAGGTCTGAAAATAATTGTATTGAGGGATCTCGCGACAATAGTTCTGTCATCAGTGAATACATTTACATGCAAAGGAAATTGTTAAGAGTTAAACCTTTGTTTCAATACTAAAACCACTGTTTAATAATAATTTCAAATTTCAATCAATGTATGTACTCCGCTATTAGCGGAAGATCGCTACGCATTTACGCACTGTGGTTCCTTGTTTCGAAAATCGGAAAGGCTTTCATTTCTTGCACAGATATCTTCAATAATACATAGCGATAATGAGGCGTGAATCTCACTTTCACTTCATTTTAAGCCTATTTATTTCTTAAATCTTCATGACAAATATTATGTATAATGTTCTTGAATTTATTCTGAGTATATCGTGTTATATCGCGAGCGTGATGTTCCATCTTCGAAAACGCTAATGACCTCAGATGGAAGACTAAGCCAAAGATTTGCAGCTCATTCACTAAGTTCATAAACATCTATCTACAAAAAGAATCTCCCGCCGTATCAGAGACGAAGGTCTTCATTAACTTACTATTACAGCAAATTGCGGAAGAGCCTAAATATAGCTTCTTTAGAATAGAAGAGTCCTTTGTTATAAATGGTCTATCTTCTCAGATAACACCCAAGGGAAATATTCAATTGTTTTGAGGAGAAATGCATAATTCATTGGAAATTATCTGCGAGACTTCCCGGAAACACGGATGTTATCTAAGAATAAGCTCGCAATGAAACCCGCGGTGAAAGTAATGCTGTCCCATTGGTGTGAGCCGAAGACTGCAGTATTGCGCAATGCTTGGGGTGAAAGAGTCAAATAGCTGAACCGTAATTTATTGCGTTTCATCTTGGATCCTTCTTTTCGCATAATCACTGCTAAATTCCGCTCAAACGTCTCATACACGAGTTTTAGACACGAGCACATACTGCCAAAACCTCTCTTAGAGAAGGGAAAAGCTTGCGCCTTAATTGTCGTTCTCGTCAGCTATTATCACACTCAGTTTACACGCGGAGAGAGGGATATTTTTCCCTCAAACTGAATTGCATCGTATCTCCGTGCAAGAAGAGAAAGTTTCGGCAATGCTTCTATTGCCAACATGGTTGTGGTACTAATTCGCAGATACGTGAAAGACAATTACTGAGAAATATGAGGTTCCTCATCAACAATTCATCGATAACACTCTATATCAAATATTTGTACCCATATATTACCGTCTTACTCTATAGTACTTTAGGATTATTGAATGAACTGTTCTGAGGCATTACTAAACTGTTTCACGAGCTGCAAGAAAGAAATTTACTTGTACTTTCGCATGATTCTCCTCATAGACGGGATAAATTAATGCTAAATTGTCTCACTGAAATCTAAAAATTATTTATACTGGCGATACGACTGATCTAATCCCTCGACTTCAATCATAGATAAATGATGAACTTATAACTCACGGAGGTAAGGCATACGATTTCTTGTCAACAGCATACCTAACGCTTTAGAGAATAATATTCAGTCGATTCTTTTCCAAAACTTAATCAGTTATTGCATCAATCTTTCTATAAAGTTCTGTCCCTTCTAATAGTTCTTAAACATTCTAACTTTATAATATCTATTTCGTCATTCTAAAATTCATAAATTTACTGACCCTAACATTTCTAAAGGATAAAATTAAAGGATGAAATGATTAAAAAATTGAGGAATCTCTTACTTCACTTCGTGTTATTAATAAATTAACTATAATTGACTGTCACAAAACCATAGCATAATTACAGGGTAATTTTGTTGAGATGGTTTTTCTTAAGGCTCAACGTTGAAGTCAAAAAATGTTTGACTGTTTAGAAGCAAAACCAATAGTCGGCAACTTACTATATCTTCCTCCGTAAGGATAATAGCTTATTAGACAGAACAATTATTGTTATTGCTGACCCCAAGTTCTTCAGCGATTTCAAGAGTATATGGTTTGAAAGATTAAGCACCTATTCAGTGGATAGGGAAGAAATTTGGTGAAAGTAGTGCTGTAAACTTAAGTTAGTTTGGTAATCGTATTTTTCACTACTTTTTGAGTTCATAAAATGAGCACCAATTAGTTTTTCTGGATCGAAACAAAAAAATGTTCTCACATGGAATGAAATAGGAAATAAAAGGGCCCCCAATCAAATGGCCATCCTAATTCAGCTTTTCTTTGAGCTTAAATACGAGAAAAAGGTGACGATTCTCAAACGAAATTTGTAATTGGTCCAATCACATCATTTCAAGGGAAACAATTAAAATTTTACTCACTTCTGCAAAGGAATACCCACCTAAAATCTTACTTTGCAGAGCAAAAAATTGGCTATGGTTTATTTTGAATCAGTCCCTTAAGAAAAGATATGATGGAGTCTTTTCTAAATGTAAGAAAATTCTTCCTTTACAAGCTTAATCCAGGACTTGTCTTTTGGAAATTTTTATTACCAACTAAGTTACATCGAGTAATAGTTTTTTTAAGAAATTTGGCATTTATCTCTTCATAAATTGCACAATTAAAGATAAAATAGTACATCTTTTTGTTTTAATTGAACCACCAAATTATATCCCAAGGAAGAATGGACTTGAAAAAAGGTGTATCTGCACCAAACAATACTTAAAATACACTATCTTGCTCGAAGAATGCTTTCTGAATAAAAGTCATTACCTGGAATATTAGGGTTCCCGACGGTCTTTCGTTGACAGAAGTAAAAGCATAAAATCAATTTCTCTCAATTTTAAATGTCATTACTTTCACATGATATCTTGGTATGACCAACACAAAAATACTACAATCATAATACACAGACATAACAATTTATCTAAATGGTTTCTTAACGTACCAGTAAAGCACAAAATATAATCCGTCAGTTACTTCTAGAACTATTGAATTAACCTCACAATGAGAAATAGCTTTACCCATCATAATGCGATATTAATTTCCTACTCTCAGCATTCACATCGTCATGGCGATTGCACTTTTCATCGGCTGCTCTTGTGATTACGTGAAAGGAAATTAAAATCTTCCGACTGACTTCTTGCCAACGTAGCTTAAATTTTTTGGTAGCACAAGGAAGAGCTTTCATCAAATGGAACTGAGTATACTCACCATAAACTGAACAGTACTTTTATATACATACATGAATGTATGCCAATATGAATAATAATAACACGATTTTGTTTGAGAACAAGATTGAGACTGGCTTAAGAGATGGCTAGATATTAAAATATCTAGCCATATTAAACCTCTTTACAGGAGCTACAACGCCTAGACCATACCTTATATATGTGTGTGCGTGGTATTTAGCGTATACTGCAATTTTTAGGGGCAAACTCTTATATTAAAATCTTACGTATCAAGCAAAAACTAAAAGAAATTTTATTCAAATATACGTCTCAGTCTTTCTATATGCTCAATCTCGATCGATTGAACGTCGACGGAGAAGCTTGAGTCAAAGGATGGATATTTTTACGTCGAGCCTCAAATCGTACAAAACGAAATTTTTAAATGGCTCTAAGAGCATCGATCTTCTTTTCCATTCAATAGCTTGGCGACTTTCCCCAAGAATGAGGTCGGCCAAAGTATTACACGAGAAAGAGTAAATCGACACTTGAGAGAAGGCACGAGTACTTTCGCGCGGCCGTGCGTACGGAGCGACCGCTGCCGTAGCGCGGGTGGCAGGCGCCCGGTGATTTCAACGCGCGTAACAGCCATTACGAATGGAATGCACCGCACTTCCAAGGAATATTGAATATTGACGAGGAATAACCGAGCATCTTCCTGTAGGAGAAAGTCCCGATAGGTATCATTTAATATATGGTCTTCGCTACTTTCTTCACATGAAAACAGTAATAAATCATTGATGACGGCGTTACTCTAACAAGGCAAAACAATTAAGGATATTTACGTTTTACTAACCTGCTCGATATATTTCCAAAATTTCAAACCTCTAACCGAAGTAACCTCTCTCGAACAGTTGAATGATATTATCCGCAGGTACCGGGAAGTATAATTCTCATTATTATTTCTTATCCTTTTTCCAAAGTCAGGATAACACCCACAGGATTACTTGGATCAAATAAAGCTCTTGGATTTATTTCTATATGAAATGACCTCGGCATCACTTCATTGATTTAATATTTGTAATAAAAGCGTAACGAATTCATGGTAAAAGAGTTTAGCCATAAAGCAAAAGTTACAATGACGTTGGCACTGAAGTACCACTAAATATTTTTAAGGTTAAATGTCTTTAATATAATTATAAACGTAAACAATCAGCATTGGAAATACTGAAAAAATAAATTAAATTCTAAAGTATATCATAAAATTAGAAGGGGTATATTGTTGTCGTTGTCACCTGCCATTTTTGAATTATTTTGATTAAATTCATCTCCGTGTAAACGCTTTTCCGGATTATACCGTACGTATCCAAGATCTCAGCGAAGATTCGTCTCCCTAATTTGCAGCCAAAAATGTATAACATTTACGTTCATCCAATATAGGTCGACCCTAGATTTCTGTGTGTATCATAATTTGTGCAGCCAAGTTTAGCTTATAATTATATGTACTGATTGGATAGGATTGGAAGATATCGAAAAGTACTTATGCACTATAATGCTGAGACTGAAAGGAGCAAAGCTAAATATTTACAAGAGCAAACTGGCTATGATAATTATACGTCAGTGAAAGGTATTTACCCCTGCCGAAAGGTGGCTTGCAGGGTATTAATGTAAATGTTGATTTATTCAGCAGAACGTGTTTTTTTATGGATACAATTGTATACATCGTAATTACCATTAATCTCCGCGTTTTTGTTGTGTAATAATTAATACGCAAATTAGGCTTTTTCTAATTAAAAATTTCGACTTAAATTAGACATAAATTTCGTCCTTGAAAAGGTATCCACATAAAAGTGACCTCTTACGTTCAGTCATAAAATTGGAGTGAAAATTTCGAATATTATTATGCGTAGTATTCGGTAACCAACATGGACAATACAAAAAACATAATCAAAAAGGATTTATGATCAATTTCGGGATGGAAGAATCATAAATAAAGTATATATATAAAGTTTATCTTCTAAAAATATTCTCAAATTCACGACGCTTAGTTTTACTGTCACATAGTCAATAGAAACACATGATGATTTTTGATAAGGGGATTTTTGATAATTTTTAGTTAGGGGACGAAGAGGTAATTCCCACATATATTCTTTAAGGATGAATTATCTTTCAAGAAATGAAATGACCTCTATTCTTAGCTGTGTCAATACTATTCTCTTCTCGGAGTGCGTTTCTAACTTATGCAAAATTCATCACGCACAGAATTTGACCCTTCTCATATTTTCCCAAGGTATAACCCTACACTCCAACTCAGCTTTAAATTTAAAACCCCACCCACGCATAGATATGCTCCTAAAGCCTCTTCCTCCCCCACATGACCTAACTTTATCCCTCTCAAAAATAACCGCTTTCCACTTACTTTCACTTTCCACTCAAATTAAACTCGCCGCCAACTACTTTTTTCGCCATCCACCTTCAACCAGTCACACCAGCACCCAGCTTGCGCATGATGCCTTACCGCTTCTGAATTCCCAAATCTACTCTTTCCGAAAGATCAATTACGTCTCATTCTTAATAATATTCTAGTTATAGATAGGTGTACAAAAATAAATGGACTTATAGATTTTTGGTATTGCTTATAGTACATATTCTCGAAATTAACCTCATTAGAAATTTTTAGGAAGGGTTACCTAGATATATTGCAGCCCTATAATTTCCAGATATTCGATCTTTAATAGAAGCATTAAAATGAATTGTGAAAGAGAAAATCTTGAGAACGTCTCAGCACAAATGCCTCTCTGGTGAGAGTCTAATAACCGTTGAACCCAACGGCAAATTTCTTTCAGAACTTTTATGACGGTTGAAATCAGAGATCTTTCATTTTGAATTTGTAATGTATCATTAATACTGACATTGGTTATATTGCAATACGTCTTAACTTTTCAGACTATAGCGCGAAAACAATTGTATGCTTTCACGCGACAGACTTATATAAAAATAAAATTAATCGAGTGATATTGGATTGCCTGTGATATTTAGTTGGAAACTAAATTTACCTCTATGTAATTAATACTCGCGTATCTGTTTCGTTTGTTTACTTGTGTCTCCAAACACATACTATTAAAGAACTCTGCTGAAGTAATTTATTTTCTATTAAGGAAAGAATTTCTATATTCCCCCAAAATTGTGATAAACAATATAAATACTTAAGTATTATTCATAAAATCATCAAAAGTAAAATTTTACTAGGTGAAAGTAACTCATCAAAGTGAAAAAAACTCATTCTCTTTGAAAATATTATATGCTTACACAAATACATACCACTACTCTTCTTTGCGCCGCGAAACGTGAATATAGAACCAATGAAAAATTTTTGTTGAAATTAGACGTATTTTTTACTAACGTCGGTAATCTCTAATCTAATTTTCTCAACGTCTAAAATAAATGCACACAAAATATATTGTAATTGAAATATTTAATTTGTAATAGTATATTAATATCGTAATTAAAAATTTAAATCGTTTTAAAATTCTTTGATAGAAATAGATTTCGATCGAATCTATTTTCTATCAAAGAATGGTTCTTTAGCACCATTTTGAACAGCTAAAATTACAGAGAAAGTAATTCTCCACAAGGAAAAGTAAACCGTCCGATGGGGTAATGAATTGCTGGCTTTATTCAAAGATTAAACACAAAACGAATAAAGTAAAGAAACTTTCACTTTCATTCGCGGCATTACGGGTCTTCTCTTTTACCATTTAGAGTGCTTTATTTAATTATTATCATATCTTTAATTACGTTGATATGCATAATTGGAGCAAGATAAGCTTCTTCTTAGCTAGATAGGCTTCTTCTTCGTTAACTCTACATCTAAACTATCAGGATATTTTTTTAAATTTGTGTTGTTAAACGTATATGGTAAAATCTTCCAGACAAAAATATTCTTAGCCACTTCAGTATAGCAAGTCTTTCCCGTAACATACTACAGTGAACGATCGAGATATTAATAATGATGATGGAAAACTATTCTAAGTTTATCATATCATGCTTCAAATTTTTAATTTTGTTACACTAAAAAGAATAGATGATGGCCATATAATTTATAATTATTGATACATACAATCTCGAATTTTATCTCATTGCCATCTTTGTGTTTGATACTGCATCCACAGTGGTATATTCAGTGAAACTGAAATAAAATCTTGGGAAAGTCAACCTGCAAAAATTAGAGATTCCATTCATAGTCGAGTTTCGTTAGTTTCTAGGAATATTACAAGGATGAGAGGATGAGACATTAATCTGTTATAAGAGCGAGAATTTCATTCTTTGCATGACTTGAAGATAGCATTCGAATAATCAATGAAAAAACTGTTTAGACATTCAACTATTGTTATACGCCGGACACAGTTCATAGCCGTTGTTTGGAAGGCAACTGTCCAACTCCATACGTGAGAACTTACTCTGATCTTACACAATGGGTACCAGTCCTTTTCTTCCTGTTCCTATATCACAAACAATATTGTAGAGACCGGTCACTGCCCTACGATGACAGATTTCGTTCCACGCGCATCAAAATCCACAATTGGCATACAAATTTCCTCGTGTGGGCTGCATTATCCATACAGAACTCTATCATAGCTCTCTATCTTCCCGTTCCCATGATGCAATACGAGCAATGATGTAATGAAATACGGCAAGCTACCTAAAGAATATTTTCTCCTCCAATGGATGACGCAAATTTCAGAGGTGCGAATAATATAATTGGGAGTCACGCCATTCAACCGCACGATATATGAGCTGGGATTGGAATGCGAAAGACATTTGTCCTCTTGCAAACAATGCTTTGTAACATTATGAAATGTTCCCAAACCCATTAAAAGGAAGAAGGAGTTTATTTAATTTACTATATTCTCATAAGCTATCGGGTTTTCACATTGAAGGAGATGCAGTACATCGGCAGCGACTGATGAAAACAAACATCCATCTCATGACCTCTAATCGAACCTAAATCTCTATCTTCGCCTAGATTACACTACAGTATACTGACTTTCACGGGAGATACAATAAAGATAATGATGTTTACAATCGCTATATGGAAAGTGGCAAAATGTATCACAATCAGAAAATTTTACAGCTCGAGACTGCTATTGTTTGTACTGTAAAAGGAATTTGCAAATAAGTTAAAAGAAAACGAAGCTCGATCTAAAGGTTCTTATGAAAAAAATGGCGAATTGCTTCAAAGTTTTGTCAGATAAACAAAATAAGTCCGTAGTACTGCAATTCGTTCGGAACCATTTAGAAATGAAAGATCGTATTAAACATAACGATTAAAAAATTAACTTTCTGATCATGTAGAGACAATTGTTTTCTGGCAATGAAAAAATTAATATAGAAAAAAATTTATGATGGAATGATGGATGATGGAAAATTGTCGACTGCAGCACATTTTCACATAGGAGGGCTTAACTACGGCTATGATAAAACTGCTTATATTTCCGTTAATAAAAAAATAACGCAGGTTACGCTTCCTAAATTATAGTGCATCTTACGAACAGAGATACTCTATTGAGATATGAAGTTAAGTATCAAAAAGTTTAATTTACCGGCAAACTATGGCGAAACATTTTGGTCAGGCGCGCACACAGGGGGTGGCTTACTGGCACTAGCATGATTCTAAAAGCATGTCCTCCAGAACCTAATTATAAAGAGTTTTATCAATAAATATGCGGAAGATTAACTAAATCTCTTGATTTGCAGTACTTCCATACGATGATAATCAATAATTTCGCATTACAACGTTAAGCGTAACGTCGTCATTTACTATTGGTTATGATTCGTAAATTCAGCCCCCCAAGCGAATATTGTAGTACTACTTCGGAATGACTGAAGATTATTGCAGCATGCTAGGAAATAATTTCATGAATAAATTTTCTTTTGAAGGTTAGGTTCTTTGCATGAAAGAAGAAACGACTCCCTCACGGTTTCGTGGGATTTTTTATCGCCTTCCGATATATGTTCCCGTACCATGGAAACATCTTCGGTAAGAGAGCGCAATTTTCAGACAATGACAAACTCGTTTATGTTCCAGCGTTATTTCTTAAGAGATACTAAAATCTACTCCATGTTTAGAAATATTTCGTGAATGTTTTCGTAAAATTTCATCCCTTAATTCATCCATTAATAACGGGATTCATTATTGAATTTAAGTCACCAATTTTGACTGCAGATAGAGGAACGTTATGCAGTTGCTGTGACAACTTATTTACTTTAGTGTGTTTTGAATAATTGACAACAGAAAGTTCGTATCTGATATGGTTTCATTGATACCGTCATGTAGTATCTAGTTATACGGTACCTTATGCCATTATTATGTTAATAGTAATACACTGCTACCTATGCCTTACTTTTACGGTCCTCCAGTTTACGAATAATAAAAATGAAAGATTGGTAGACTATAAAAAAGAGCTATCTCCCAATAGGAAAACGTATAGCGGAATCGCAGCCTGTTAAAACAACACTCCTCAACGCTTGAGTGGTCTTACTTCTTCGGAGAAGGGTCACGTACCTTATGATGTGCCGCCCACAAGCAGGAAGTTACGTCACACGTCAACCTTTAGAGAATAAGATTTCCCAGCCTAAGCAGAAGGATCTCCCGCCCCTGGTAATGTAGGAATGGGGCAAAGGGTGGGAAAAATGGTGAAGGAAAAGGGTTGAGATGGTAAGAATGAAAGGGGAGAGTGCGTGTGAGAAAGAGAGAGAAGAGTTCAGGAAGGAGTATTAGCCATAACTCGGTGACCCAAATCAGCCCCTACAATCGTCGGCCAGATTAATCCGTTGCATAATCCGTTATTCGGCAGGAATAACAATGAGCGATGTCACCTAAATGAACACGCAAGACACAGAAACGGTTGGACCTGGTTTATCACTTGTTGAGTTGTACCAATTTTCTTCTTACATCCATTTCCAACATTAAGATAAGCATTATTCTTCATCGTCCTTATTCCTAGATAACAAGAGGTGAGTTATTAAGATAGATTAATAATACTCAAGTAAATGTTACATTGAGGAAAATTTAAATATTCGATCTAATAACATGAAGTAATTTACGCGTAAAAAAAAGAAAAAAACGTCTATTCCAAATCAAATCTGGCAAATCTTCACCGCAATTTCGAAGACCTAAGTGAAGGACAAGAATGCCGAAAACATGTAATTACTAAAACAAATATTTCGTTCATTTCATTAACTGTCGAGGTTGTTATTTCAACTGAAATGCAGTTTTAATGCTTTAAATGCGGTGAATTTGATTATTTATTGTGTGAATACTATACTTGATAGATGAAAATAAGCGAGGATCACAAATACTTCATTTATATGTCAACTTCCGTAGCCATATCTCGGTATATGGTTAGACCCTGTACAGAAACTGCATCTACGCAAACAAGATTCACGTAATTTAATTAAATGAAGCACCAATGTTCTTATTCGCACTTTTTTGAAAGTTAGTGTAAATGTATCATAAAAAATTCTGTTGCTAAATAATGTGAAAATAAATAATTATGTGTCATAATCTGGGCGATGAATTGCATCCAGTCAGCATTTTTAGTTAATTTTCTAACATTTTCAAATTGATCTTAAGTCAATGAGAAATTAGAGCTCTCAAGTCTCCTTCATTCCAATATATACATGAAATTGTTGGCAAAAATTACTTTTGAGTGGCTTGTGAAACAGAAAATAGCTTGTTTGTGAGATATACTATGAAATACCCTTACCTAAAATCATACCTTTATTCTTTGGAGATTATAAGGTTCCTTTCTTACTGGATATTCAATGGTTTATCGTATAAACATCATTATTAAAATTTCGAATTATGAATTAAAAGGTTAAAAATACTTCGGCACTATTTAGACAAACTGTTGAAAGATGTCAAGTGGTGAGTGAGTTTTTGATACGAATGAAAATTGAAAAACAACTGATTTTGAAAATTGAAAATTATTAAACTTAAAATTTATTGATTTTGCAGGATTTTAGTTGAATTCTTCATATATTTGCTTCAAACAGCAGATAACAGCAGAATAAGATACAAATATGAATTAATATTTGAATGTAGCTAGCGATGCAGATGGTGATGGAGAAAACAGGGCACCGGCCCGCCACTGCTAAGGTCGCCGGTTCGAGACTTGTCAAGGGCATGCGCACATAGGCTGAGAGCTCATTCATAATTTATAAAGCAAATATATCTTCAGCCTTAAACCCTCTTAAAATCGTAACTACATACTGTGAGCGGTAAGTTAAGTAAATTGTATATAATCGATTTATTTTTAAGAATACTCTCATAGTGAATAGTGATTCAGGAAATTCGAAACGAGATAAAAACTGGTCGAATGACTGATATATAGATGTCGTTGTCTATGTTATAAGTAACAAATTTCTAACTTAAAGCATAACATCTAATTGAAGTTAAAAAATATACACCTGGGGATCTCGCAATAAGAAGCTAACATCATCGAAGATCCAAAGCCATGCCATAATCCACTTTCACTAATGTCGAAATAGAAATGAAAATAAAATCAAAGCGTAAATTCGCATCGGATCACCTTCCATCGATTTTACACTCTACGCTTTCGATTTTTTTCGTTCATGGACTGGAATTGCATTTTTATAGGCTCCGAAGAGCCGAGTTTCTCATCCCTCTCCCTTACACGATCTTCACGAGCTCCTGACGACATTCATCCCGTATCATATCATTTTATTTTCAAATTTGATGCGAATTATCTTGGAAGGGTTTGCAAGAAGAAAATCATCTGCTTGGAGAAAATGATTTACGAAGCTACTGGAAGAGAGAGAATTTCGCAATCGCCGGGAGCTCAAACGAGAAACGCTCCGCCTTGGGTTCGTAGGAGCGCTAACTGCGAGATCGAAATGTCAAACGTTCACCCGTACTGGTTGGGAGACATTGAAACTGGGATTTGCCAAAAAAAGGAGAAGCAAAGTAAGTCGGTCAACCTTAAGATATTTGTATCCGTGGAAAAGGTTAAGCTAAGGAATGAAAGTATTTCATCAAACTGAGTGACGTTTCTTGCGTTTATGACGTCCTCTTTAATATTCCAAGCAGCGAATGGTAATTAGGGTTGAGACGATACTGTTCAAACGTGCAATGGAGTGAAAGGAGCATGGGGATAATATTGTAGGAAAGAGTGAAACTACAAATGCCTATTTAACTACCCTTCTACTGCTACCTTATTCGATGCTGTAAACATTTTGAGAGAATATAACTATGATGTGATGACTTTCGGAAAACTACGAAAGAAAAAGTATAGCTGATTGCTATCCTTATCCTATCTTTTGATATTAAAGCCCTATCTCTCGCTTATTAAGTATTCCTCTTATTTCTATACTTTTAAGCATCTTCGACATTCTCTGAGTCTTTCTCCTACAGCTAACTGATTCGATTTTCTCAACCGACATCTAGGATGGATATTTAGCGTTACGATCCAATTCTCCGTTTCCTATGAGTAATTTGAGATGTTGAATCAAAGTTATAACAGTAGTAGTATTGTTAAAAGTGCTTCGACTGCTAAGGTCATTTCGCACATGAGCCCCCACCAGGAATCGAATCCGGGACCGCTTTCGCCGAAGTCAAACGCGTTGCGCACTTGGCTATTTGGGAGAGCCAAGTTATATCAGTTAACCCTATTTTGACTACGGTGATTAATGTTTTTTCTAGACCTTCACTTAATCAACTCTGAATTTTTCTAGTCTTTCAAAGGGAAAGGATACTGAAAAAGTGATTTTCTCTTGTCACAAAAAATTACTTTTATAAAAATAATCTGCCACTTATAATTAAACAATTATAGACTTGATAGCTCAACTTGAAGAAGTAAACACTAATTCTCCTTCAGAATAAGAATATAGAAACTTAAATAAAGTCCACTTCAAATATCCGAATTCGGTAAAAAAAATAATTTGGTATATTCATTAAATATCTCCACACCATCGATCCGCTTTTAAACTAGAAAATTTCCACCCCATTATGACTTACAGGTAATAAATTAAATATAAAACAAGGAATGTATTTTTATAACGGTAAAACGCGTAAATTATTAAAGTTTAATTATTTGTGTGGCTTTTTTGTAACAGAGTTCGAAGAGAAAAGTACTGTGACTATACTTCCGAAATCTAACCCATAGAAGTTCCGATAAAAAAGGAAAATCGATGAAAGATTACTTTTACTCATTTTTCTCAAGATATATAATATTTTATTACATTACTTACATAAATTAAGGGATTTCATAGCTAAAGGTTCTGCTAAAATAGGACAGCTAAAGCAAAATGAGGGAAATATGTAACTGTCTTAATCTCAAAGATTTACTGCATTTCCTTAGGAAATGGTTGAAATGACCATGACCACTATCAATTGGAATGACACGGTATGGAGCTGCGTTTGTGATAGTTGCTCGAGAGACGGAAATAAACTACAAATCCTTTATACGGAACTGCTTGTAACGTAGGAATTCTTCTATTTTAGAATAGCGGAATGAAAACATGTGAGTATATGTAACAGTATTTTGCAAGTTGGAAATAATCCCAGAAAACTAAAATACTGAAAGGGGCCCGGTGAGAAAGACTAGTTCTACTTAAAGAAAAGTTCGTGAATTATCACCTTATTCGGCTTACAAACATCGTTATTAAATTACCGATCTCTTGNTTTTAATATTTGTCGAAATATTAAAATCTACTACGGATTATGCGCATTGTTTTAACTCTTATACACCTAAAAATAAGCTATTGCAACGACATATGCGTGATATAAGATCATGGGAATGATTAGCATGAGAAAAATGCCTTCGTCACATTCAATTACGAAAGAGAGGCCGAACTCAATTTTCATCAATATGCTTTACATTAATTTTAGAAAGGAAGCCAACTCGGCGCTTTCTTTATGGCTTGTCATCCATCGTGGTCCAATTTGGAGCAGATTAGTTGAGTTTCAGGGTTAGCAGAAGATCGAGACTTATAATCGGAATCAATCACTCGTGCGTGGTCATTTCGCATTAGAAAGGAAGTGTTTCTAATCGGGCGAATCGAGTGCCCAGAAAAGACCTTTACACCGCTGAATCCGTGACTTTAACTCGTTTACTCCACAACATTGCTCAAGTCCACGCATGAGAGCGACCTGAATACTTGCAGCAGTCGGTTAACGAACCGATGTCTCATTCACTGAATGTAATGGCGATCCTTTCACCTAGAAGATTGACCGCAAGATCGCAGCACGACGCTCCGTGTTTCCTGTGCCCTACGGACGAGACGAAGGACCCGTTTTTCTGGGTTGCGACTCCGAAAAACGAGAAAACCGTGGGCATCGACGATGTGATGTAATAACTGGAGCAAACCCCGCATTCCTTCATTGGTATGGACCGTTCCAAGAGACGGTCTCTTTTCTCCAATTGGAAGAATTCAGACGCATTTTTTCAGATGTCGTATTTTCCTGAAATTGCCGAAAATTCTTATTTTAGGCCTACAAACCTTGAATGGAGCTTAAGAGCATCATTCGTCGAACTTAAAAATCAGAGGGCTTCTTTGCTTTCTTCTCAAAGTGACGTGCAATTAAATTTTAAACAGGAACTGAATAATTTAAATCCATTTGTGGGTTTGGAACGATTTTCTACATATTGAAAGTCCTCAAAGCGGCCAGCGAAATATTTTAGAATCAAATTCTTAGTGAAGAATGCATTTCTGCGTGATTGGGTGATGGACTGCGGCATGTTTGTTCTAATATTTACCTCAACGAATTCCTGTTATCTTACATCATCGTCTGAATAACTTCATTTTCTTTGGCTAAAGTTAAGAGCAACAATAAAATAAATCATATCCATAGGAATAAAAGATATATTTAGTTTTATTACAATCATTTGTAGCCTATCTAAAATGTAAAATTCCATCTCCAGCCTTTCAAAAGATCACCAAGTTCCTCCTCGGTGTGCTCATTTAACTTTTGGCCTAACTATAACGAAAAAAGAAGGTAAGGATGAGAAAAGGTAAATTAATAAGCACGGAAGAGCCATGCGAATGAATCCCAAGGAATAAAAACTAGATGTAATATTATCACAATAAAAAATAGTTATTTTACCGTGGAAATAAGAGTTTAATATGCTATTTTACCTCAAAAATAACTACCACCACGATAATGATAAACGAAAAACCAAATAAAATACGAGGAGGAATAAACCGTTGCCACCTGGTCCTCCGAACAAATTACAACTATTAAATAAATAAATGGAGAAGGTGAGTTTCATCGTCCGTCGAAATTCTTCTTGAAAAAGTAGCCTAAATATGACGGATGCATCACTTTTTACTCTATTATCACTGTAATTGATATTTACGATTAAATAAATATATATTGCATGTCCCCTTAATGGATACACCAAAATATCCATATTTATGCATCTTTAAACGAAATTTATATCCATAGTGACGACTCGCTAAAGGAAAATGAATGTGCAAGAGTGGTGAGAAAGCTTAATTTTCCCCCGAGAAGCTTTTGTAAACAACTTCGCAGAAACCAATGATTGCCTATTCGACTCGCTTCAAGACTACTCGCATCTTTCATTTTGCCTGAAGAGATTAAGCGTGAAAATCTCTCCAGGTACCGAGCAAAACTGGATCGGATCCGCTCTTGGCGATGATGACATAGTTCAGAACGAATCTGAGGCGTAGGTCGAGTTCTAAAGGGAAGCCTCGCCTAAATTCATACTAAATTGGTTTCCTACGCAGGATTCGGTGTCTGATCAAACATTTCACCTTGACGAGCAACGAGAAACCCAAGGTTGCGGACCTGTCACCATATTGTCTCTTCTTAGAAGTCATTTCAGTATTCATCTCAAATGATCGCGAATAAATTAATTTTCTTTCGAATAAGCAGCTGCTCACACCTTGGAAATTACATTCCGTGATATACTTGTACCCAAAATAACTCTGTTTATAATTGTCATAATATTTTTTTCCGAAAATACGCATTCAATACAAAAATATTATCAGTGGAATATATATTCCAAAATTCTCATTCGTGGTTAACTCTATATCGTATCATCTTCATTCATTTAACAATAATTCATCAATTAACCAGATGAGTGTTTATTAATATTTTTATATTTTCAATCGTGATTATTTTTCATTGTTAAATACTGTTTTCAATTTTGATTTGCATATTTACAAAAATACGTCTTGGGACGTTTCAAAAGGAGGATTACTTTTAATATAATGCCTCTGCCGATTTTAATATTTCGATAAAAACAGAATAGAAACCTTTTTAACATAGCATACACTATTAGTACATACAATTGCTACAATAGATTGCTAAGAATTCTTATAAATACGAAATTTTAAACATTTTTCGTAAAATTTTTCGTCTCAATTTGGATTGCTATTTCTGTCTGATGTAACATTCTACACTTCGAAGCGGACGAATAAAATGATAAGTCCTTTGTTGTTTTCTTATAGTCCTCAACACCTAATTTGAAGTCACGTCGTAGGTTGGACTTAGTTTCCCTCTGTCATTGACACCAATTTATATCTCCTAAAGTAGGGTGAACCACTTCATCGATCCCAAACTGAAGGCAATAGAATTCATTACGATTTTATGGCTAATTCGCATTGATTGGTCCAGATACAAGTTCTCAACAAGTTTTGAGACAGTTTCATCACCTACAAAACCAATATATATTATTCGATAAAGATTTATTGAATTTCATTCATGACTCATGACATACAAAACTCATATTCCCCAGGACTCGGTTACATTCAAACAGTTTATTTTAATTATAATTCCTACGAGGAAAAATATATTAAACAAATCAGCAAGGCCTTTTATCTGAACATTTGATGCGATAATAATTTGGTTCAGATGTGCTAACTCTGACACGAACCCTCTTTTACTGCGTATGTATTGCATTTCATGAAAGAAGAAGACAATTGCACTTAATGAGAAGCATCAAACTGAAATTGCGGCTGCAGATTGAAATGAAGCTTCTATAAAAAAGAAACATCCACTTATCAGGCAGTCAATGAGCAGTCCGACATTATATAATTAATCGACTTAACTAAGATAGCGGAATATTCAGCCCTCAAATATTTGGTTTCTTTCACTTTCGATTTGCAAACATTTTAGAAAATTTCCGGTTCGACCCGTCAACAAGGTCGAATCGTTCTTATCGTAAAAAAAAGTTCTTCGAGTGACCTTACCCTTTTCCCGTTCATCCCTTCCTTTCCTCCTCGGCGTGCGTCTCAACTTCTCTTTCCTCCCATTCCACCGATCATCCTCTTGCCGCTCACCTGCATTCCCTTCCGCCTACTCCAGCAACCCATCCATTCCGCCAATTGACACTACTTTCGTTGCCCCAGAATCATGCCGCGTGTATTATGAATTCACTTATTTACTTACATAAAGTTCTCGGATGTTTCTTTGATTCCAGCTCTTTTTATTAAATTTCTATTGCCTAAATATTAGCAAATACTTGATCTAAGATTTATTAATATTAATCACCAGTTCTTGAAATACTATATTATATTGGAGTGTTGTAATTATTTTTATTATTTTACCTTAATTTAGAACAGAATAAAACCCTGATGGTAAAGTTAATTGAGAACATAAAAACTCCAGTACTTGCTGATGGTTTTTAGAGTTTTTCTTGTTATTCACGCTAGTTTATTCGCAACAATTGGACATGAATAATAAGCAAAATTATTATACATTTTAGAATTTTATATTTATCATTATTAATGAGTATTAGTTATTTGGAATAATTTCCTGGAAGATACTACTCGTTGCTCTTCATTATTAGAGAGCTTTTAACGGTAAATTAGATATTTTTCAGTTAACCATTCACATTTTAGTCTCCATTTTAGTTTGCTGGCTCGTGAAGCAAAGAAACTCCACTCTCGCGTAATGAAAATATTCTTGATATTCCTTTTATATTGCCAACAAAATCTTTTATGTGCATATAAGGAAGAACTAGAACTGAATAACTCTATGAAAATCAGAGTTTGGTGGCATATCAATCACAATACATAATTGACGGTGCCCTATCAGCAATAATCAGCGGTATTCTCTCTGAGCAATCATCACTGGAATACCTTAATGACAAGTTTATAGAAATTTACTTCGTTTCGAAATGCATTCGCTGCTTATGGAAAATTACATCGATGCGTAATGACGAGTGATCCTCGAATGATTTCTCCAAAATGTTTTCATATGTCTAGAAACTTGCCATAGGATGAAATTTTTTTAGATAATTTTCTTGAATACTCATTGAAGTGACAGTAATATTAGAGGCCTAATCCTCTCCAGAGTGCTATCTTCAATATGAATATGTACTAACAACCGTCCATCAACAATGAAAATACCATTTTGTCGTGGGTATCCCATGGACGTATTGTGATAGCTGAAGCACTGTGCTTCTAGTTTTTAGCTCCATGAGCAAAAAGCTTGTTTTGCAAACACATCAAGAAGGATTGCCTTCTTCTGGCCTCGCCAATGGTCCAAATAGAAGAACTGCACGTGTCCGAACCAGTTTACGCTCAAATTTGATGAATGACGCACTCCGAGGAGCGAATGGACCCTTTACTTCTGGCAAGAGGCTGCCTAGTAGAAAGCAGAATTCGGTTTCTCCTCAATTGGCGAGAGCGAGAGTGAGCTCCGGAGAGCCATTACTTAGACCTAGGCAGTACTCGGAGCATCCTGGCTCATCCTGAATTTCAAACCCGTCCCTCCTCATCTCGATGCTTACTTTCTTTGCGCATCTGCCTTCGTTCCGCATTCCTCAAGGCATCCAACTCTATTCTTGTTCCAACTGGGAATCTGCTCACATGTTTCGCCGGTCCATCCCAAGCTAATCATTTGGACATTACCCTTTTTCGATTTCGCAAATGGTGATGTTTCCCAACTTGATATATGATCTCTGGAGGTCAAGAATGAAAGATATATAATAAGAGAAAAAACTTTTGCTATTTTCTATGATTCGGGTGAATCTTTTCGCTATTTCAAGAAATATTCTTTTCTCAAGATAGAGGGGTGTATAAATTAATGATCCGTCATCTATTGAAAGCCGTCAGTGACGACCTATTATTGAAGAAAGTTTTTTTTTACAAATCAATAAATCACAGCATTTTTCTCACTTCGGAATAGTCTGCGTGCCCTTCCAATTCACAGGCCCTCGTTATAGTAAGCTTTCAATTAAACAAAGCTGTAGTAAAATTTTTAAAAGGTGGTTCATTTTCAAATAAAGAACTTTCTCAAACCCGCCTCTCAGCTTTCATAAGCGATGTAACCTGGGAGAATGATTACCGACCCGAGTAATCCTCTAATCACAACTAGGTAAAAGACTGCCCCGCTGTTTCCAGTCAAATCACAATAAAGAAACTGTCAACTGATTTTCTTTTTGTGTGAATGTTCAATTTTCTGTGCATATCCAATTGTGATGATAGTTCTTTGATATACTGATTTACCTCCCAATGCAAAGAAAGCCATTTGACTATCACTCTTTCGAAGAAGAAAAGAAGACAATAAAAATTTCATTATCGTGGATATGAAGTTCAGGAGGATTTTTTCGACGATGGGCAATCGACCTTAATGGACGCATTTGTAGGGAAATAAAGTGTTAAACTCATTGTTTTCCTACATGGGCGAGTCGAGTGAATAATAAATACAAACGACCCAAGGATTAATTACATCGTTTTTATGGCCACCAAAATTTCTACCTACAAACCAGCAAGGATTTCTCCGCATCCATTTTTCATTTAGAGCTCAGATTTTTTCCGAAGCTATCGCCAACACCAGATCTAAGTCTCATGAGTCCCTCCCGAAACTCCTTTCTCCGAAACCACAAATTTTACATATTTTCCCATCCCAATATCTCTCTCCCACACCTCTACCCTATTCTATATCCATCTTGCCACCTACCTTTCTCCATACTCCCTCTTTCCAACTCCCCTACCTTCTCAGCCTTCGTTTTCCCTTTTCATCATCCATAACCACCGCGAAGTATCTTTCTCTCTCTCCCTTTCCCTCTCTAGTCGTGAGAGAAAGTCCATCTGCTCCTCCCGCCCTTCCTCACACCCTCTTTCACTTTCCTTCTCTCTATTCTCCTAAGGATCCACATGTCTGGGCCACATCATCTCTTCATGGATAATCACTTCTCCCTAAGGAATTAGAAGTGATTCTATTGCTCCAGTCGAAGCGAAGAAGTTCATCACGTGACCTACGACGCGATGACGAAGTTTTACCGAAAACCACCTCAGCTTGAAGGATGCGGAGAGTTCACCAAGAACATTCTATTAGTTTATTCAATACCGAGCTTAGCCTTGCCATTAGAATTTGTTTCAGAAAACAAGCATAATTTTATAACGGTATAATTTTTAATTGACGGTGGTTCGATATTAATTTTAAGATAATACCGACTGCTTTAGTTTGAAAATTATCGCAATGTTTGTGATTATATCAGCTTTTAGTATTTCAAATGTTCTAAACTTTTTAAATGTTGTTTCTCGTCGTTTATCTACATCTCCTTCTCAGGTTGATCTACATCTCCTTCTCTTACTTTCATGTGCTTTGCTCACTTGTAATCGGAAACTCGCACTCTTACCCCTCAAATCAGCTTATGGAAAACATGAGCGCTCTTAAGTTAGAAAAGATGTGAACCGGCAATCTCAAAGCGACAGGTAAACTCATTATTCACTAAAAAATTTTGAAGGACAAACGTTGAAAGAAATTGGGATAAGACCTTAATACGTACATGGAATTTATGAGCATCCTCCTTACTGCAGCTCATAAGCGGCATCTTTCCTCGGAGCCTTAAATAGCGAATTTCTGAAGAAATACTCAAAGCGCAACCTCTTACGTGGCGCATCACGCACCATCAAGTCTGTCCCCGAAAAACAAATTTATTCTGTAAGGGCCTCGGAGTGCGATTGCTACGCAAAAGGATGAGAGATAAAAATGCGACAGCACATTTGTGACATATTGAGACTGAGATTTTCAAGTCAAGACTACCGAATCATTCCGTGATTAAACTATGTTTTAAAAGTGGCAATCTATTTTTTCTATTAGGGAGTTCTGTGATTTGTGTAGAATATGGCTCGCAAAAGAAAATATACTTTACAGACTTGAAACTCCAACGAAATCCGCTGCCAATAATTTAAATTTGAGAGCAAACACCAAGTTCTATATAATTTAATTCTTAAGGGAATGAACTTTCATATGAGTAAAGTAGTAGGAAATTACATAGTAATACGGTAATGGTACAGCAATAAGCTAATTCATAGGTAATTACAAAGTAAGCCTCATTCCCTCTCCAAAGCATTTGGTAGCTGATGATGGAAGAGTTGAAAACTTACTAGCCTTCAGACTGATAATTATACTGACAGATATACTGATTACTCGCAGATATACTCAGTACAGGGAGATATATTTACTTGTATAGATATTTATATTTGATGCAATACCGAGATTAAATTGTAGTACATGTAAGTTGAGAAAGGACAGAGTTTTTAGCTGTCATACGGCTAACTTTATTCTTGGATTAGAAATTCTTCTAAGATGAAAGAAAAGTGAAATTAATCACCCTGTCATGTTCGTAAAATTATCACAAATCGTTGCAAACCCATAATCAGGACACTCCACTGAAAACATTGCGTGACGAGGTTAGCGTGATTCCCTGTGACGACATCTTTCCATCGGAAGGAAAAATTCTGTTCTTACGCGAAATTCCTCGTAATGGCCTCTTCAGTGAAAGTTTATGAGGAGGAGCAACTGCGACGTAGAGCTTTCCAAACACAAACGTCTCCCGATTTCCTCCTAAACGTAGGCGTCTCTTTAAGGAGCTCCCACTTTAGAAATGCCGTGAGTTATTTCATCGAAACACCCGATCAACAACCGCACTTTCATTCTTCACTTTCACGTCAAACCGTCTTCTTTTTCATTGCTAAATATGCAACGCATCGGCTCAGTTAAAAAATTTCCATTATTATTCTGTGCGGTATCCGTTCCGAAAATTAACGAAATAGTTCCACGGTATGTAGAAGCGAGGATATGAAGCGTATGACTTCAATCCAGAAGCAACCAGAGAGGAATAATGGTCTATACCTAATTGCCCAATTTCACGTGCCAACGAGTACATCCTTAAGATCTATATCCTTTAAACAGTATCGTGTGATGAAACTAAATAAATATGGTGATTTACTCGTTAAAATGTCTAGTTTTTATCTCAGAGGAAACCTTATATTCATTTTTCCTCTCATCGTTTATCACATACACAGATATATCATTTTTAATAATCATTAAGGCTCCAGGGAAACTAGATGCGCGTCAGCTCCCTTCTCAAATTTTCTTTAGTAACATCCATGAATTAGAAGTTATGTAAATTCCCCCGAGTAAAATGTTGCAAAAAATACAACATATTATTTCATTCTCTCGTGCACTTGAAGTATAAATCTTAATACCTCCACTGTATGTATTATTGTATATGTTATTAATTCTCATACATATATTGAAGAAATTAAATACAATGGATGACTCTCTCTTATCAGTTCGAAAGTTTTTATTAGGGTAATGATAGTAATTAAGTCGTAAGCCGGGATAAAAATAAACCACTACTTAAATTCTTTGAATCTCTCGAATCAAATGAAGTTTCTTAATTCCTATATCAACGAATGGTTTTCTGAAGTATTTACTTCGTAAATTATACTTCGTGCTTCTTGTAAATTCTATCATATTCGGCCGTACTTCGTTGCCTTCGTGCCGAAACCTGTCGGAAAATAAAATCCTTTAGTGTGGAAATTTACGAAGTTTCTATTCTTTGAGTTCGTGCTTCGTATAAACTTTCGCATTTTTTGCGACTTAATGACTAATTTCTACGTACATTAATCAATCATATCGATTGGGAAATATTTTAATCCACGTAATACGAGTTACGTTAAATACGCTCTATTTGGTTATTTAAGAAAACGATACTTTTCATTAATTTTTAAAATATATGAAACATTTTTCGACCATGGATTGCTGAACAACTCATTTTAATGTCTTGGTTTTATTTTGAAAGACATATTTATATTTTATATTTTATTTCTCCTGTTTGAATAGATGGGAAATCGGTAATCTTTGAAGTAGTTACACCAGACCCTCTCTGGTCCGCCATTTCCTCAGTTCGTTACCCTTTTAGATATCGGACGGTCGTTGGCACTGAAAAAAGGTAATCTTTCTGGCGATCGTTCACGGGCAAGCAAACCACCGAATTCCCGAAGAATGAAAATGTGAGAGCTTCCAATAAAACTCTCTCGAGGCAGATCGGCGACATTTCGAGGGCGAAGTTGATCGTATGGAAAAAAAACTCTTGAGGAACGCCTTTCTCCTCCCTATGAAAATGAAGCAGGCGCAACTTCCATATCTTTGGAAAAGAAAGGCTTCCCTCCAAAAATCTTTCCGGACTGATTCATCGTCACTTCTCAACTCTCCAATTTTCTCATTAACAAATCTTCACTTTGATGAACACCTCTAACAATAATAATAATGTAATACTGATAATTAAATACTTTTACTCTTAGTAATTTAGCATAAAATACAATTAGATAATTATATTTAGCTTGGGTAAGTTTAAAATTAACAACTTTTATCTTGCGTTTTCCTATAAAATCTCCTTCGGGCAATAAACTCCAACTACGAGAAAAATCTTTACGGAAGCACCATCTTTACCATTGCGTTCACATTCTTATCAATTTGTTCATTAATAAGAAAGTTTTGAATCTTTTAATAGCAAATTGGTAATGTTTGAAAAGTTAGATTAAAACTTTGAATTTAAACATTTGTGGTTACGATCACCCTTGTTTCCCAACATTAATATGAATTTCTACGATAAATTCATAGGCGTCACTAAGATGCTTTTTGACTTGGGAGAGCAATCGTCAAAACAATTAGGTTAAACACACTAAGAGAGAATACTCGAAAGATGTACATACGAGGAATTTTGTGTCCTCCTGACGCAGAGGATATTAAGATAACTTGCGTAAAATCAGAAAATAGAACCAGAGGATTTAACATTTAATCTTTGATAGGAGATAATAAAAAATTAGGTGTTTGAATGGAACGGTGCATGCATCCACTGCCACAGACCATCAAGGAGTCACTAAGGTATTTATGTTGATGTAGATGCAGAACGTCATCAAGTACTCAAGGTCAGTGAATATTTAATTTATAAGTGTGTTCAAGTTAGCGAGTTTCGAAACTAATGAGTATTTCGATGGGAATTTCCTTCCACCGATTGAAAAAATTTAGTTTGGGTTCAAAGTATTAGTATCTGATGTTGTTAACAAACGAGCTGAGGAATCGATAAATTCATTTCTTCACAATGGTCATTTTATTAGTGAAAATCTTTTTGAACATCTTCGTCTTATATTCCATTTTTTCCTTTCCTTTCAACAATCTATCGATTCTTCCTTATCATCTTTACTTACGTTCATAATCTTAGTCGAAACTAATGATCATAAATTTTTATCTGAAACAAGTCTTCCTTCTTCAGCATAGTTGACCCCGATATATCTTTCTACTTAGTCAAGTCCCTCAACACAGAACTTTAAAAGGATTCCATATATGGTAGAAACTTACGGTAAGAATCTCATCGATTGAGCTTATATATTGACAAATAGTGTATAATTTACTTTTTCAAGAGTTTTTACGAATAATCAACCGTTGTATAAACAATCAAGACCGTTGATTTTTTCAATATAATTTTTAATCGAATATGCTGCATGTTTATAGCGTTTAAATCAACCTCATCAAATTCCAACTCTTTCACCCGTCTAGACTTATTGCCAATTTTAAGAAATTTTTCGAAACTTTTCGAAATTTCTAATTTCTTCCTACTAGTACTAGTAGTTACGTACCCTGAGCGGCAATTCTCTTCCAGCCATTCACCTTTTGTGTCTGTACTTTGTAAATACTTTCCCTCGATTGTATCAATGATTTTGTTTTAAATCTTCATTTTCTCTTTGACGTTTTAATTTATAATATAATGATATAATGTTAATCCGCCTCTCTTCCAATAGTCTACATTCGCAGAAAGTAGTTTCTGACTCATGTTCTTGTTCACGATTCAAAATTCAAACTGATACGTCTTTACTTGTTCATTCACATTTTAATATTTATTTCGACTGTTTATTTCTCATTCAACAAAATTAAATGCAATACCTTAATCCTAAATTCGCTCTTACCTAATTACTCAATTATTCATGTGTCATCTTTCCTATATTTACTTAGATATTTCCATTTATCTCTAAAGAGCTAATTTTGTAGGAAGAACTACAAAGTGGTAGGATTTTTAATTGCCTCATACTGATCTATTTTAATTTAGGAGTACTTACTCTTGTAAAGCTAGGTTCATTTGCGATTGGTAGAATTAATATTGGAATGATCGAAGAACATTAAACAGACTTTTGGAGCGAGACGGGCTGACCACCCCTCCCTCCCTTTTTGGAGAAAACCTCCTCCCAGTTTGTGGATCCAGCGAACCTTGGTCGCTGCTCCGGAGACGCACTTTTCCAAAGGGGAAACTCTTTTTGGAATCACCTTCGCCTCTGCGAATTCCGAACGCTCAATGTAGGCCACGGCCCTCAAAAAACTGTCTCCCGATTCACAAAATGCTTCCTACGGTGCCACCACAGTTACGCGTCGCCTCGCTCTCTTATTTTTGCCAATAAAAAATAATCTTCCGTTTGAGGGTCACCGAAGATAACGTGCGAATCATTAAAGAGGAGAATTAACGTGATGTGGGCCGCAATTTTCGATCTCAGGGGTGCTTCAATTAACTATTCCGCTTCGTGGTCAAAATTAATGATTGTTGACGGTTGGCTGGGTAATTTAAGGGTGTGTCCGACCTTCCGGTAGGTTTAAGAACTTCCTTTTGGTTTTGAACGATCACCAGTAATGAAATTATTTTTTCTGGATTAATGAGAACACGGTTCGCAGATTTTCAACTAGCAATAGCAGAGGGAAGATGTGAGTTTATGACAACTTCATGATATTAGATGAGAAAATAGAAGGATAAAATGAGCAAAAAAGACGAATTCGCAATCCACGCTATCGTCTCAATGTCAGCTTCAAAGTAATTACAAAAATGTGATTAAATATCAACTCTATACCCCCATGGAAAACAATATAAATAAAATCAAATTTAAGAAATTAAAACCGAGACTGATCTCCAACGTATTCTGCCTATATCAAACACGATGACTCTGAGATAATTTTTAATAAAGAAACCACCACTTAATCTGAAATTAAGACGAAGAAATGCGACCACGTCGATATCTCTCTATGCGAAGAGCTATATCTGAATTTGATGATGTGAAGATGAAAAGGGTTGAAAGAATTCGAAATTGGGGTATCAGAACGCATGATCGATTAGACGTTTGCAGGTCAGTTACCGTTAACATTAATTGCAGAATGAGTGAAAAGAGGTCGTCTATCTGAAAAATTAGCTTGATTAATGACATTGAAAAATCCTTCTTAAAGAAGCCCCAATTAACCAGAAGTGTTTTCGAAGGTAGGGCTCTCGCTATTAAATAGCAATTGCTTTTAAACATATTGATGAATTTTGCCAAAGGTTTGATTTTCGCTTTGGATAACATAAAACGGTTTATCTTATGCGTCATGTATTATGGTAATTGGTTCTAATTTTTTTAATGTACAACGATAAAATGAGTAAAACCAAACTTTGTATGTAAGTACCACGAGAGATTTTATTTCCGACCGATTTTATTTTGGCCATTGACGGCCATGATCAAGTAATTCCAACCAAGATCAAAATCCAATTGGAATTTCTGAATAGAAACTTTGCGTAGTTGTGAACACTTTTCCGATTGAAAGTAATGTCGTAGTAGCGATGTATATACCAACATTTTCACCATTCGAGTTGAAGACGAAAAGAAAGAATTATCCCTTGTTTACTCTTAAGTATTTTCCACCTTTTGGGAGTGAAGAAAGGCTTGAATATATGTTTTGAATCGTTTAAATTAACTTTTGAATTATTCTTAGAAACATCGAATGATAAATGTCCGTAATACCTACGTACTCTGACATATATAAAGAAAATGTCGATTACGGAATTGTTCTATCTTTCCATTATTTCCAAGTCATCATTCGAACCACACTCCTCCAACCCTCTTCTTTCTCTTAAGCGATTCACTCCTATTATTTCTGATAGTTTCTATTCTCGAGTTAACTTTGAACTTAGCGGCACCGCGCATCTTCGTTAAGGTCCTTTCATATCCAAAATTTTATGGAATTACGGACATTTATATCTTTTTTTACAAACGTTGCTAGACCCACTGTTACACGGTAATCTTTCCACTAACATATCTAATCCAGTTTTTTATTCAGATAGGCTAAAATGATAGGTAAAATCACAAATAAACACAGACATTTTATTCCTTCGAACTAATCCATACCAAAGACTCATATTCCAACATTTTTTGATTCTCAGAATCCTTATTCACGATTCCCTTTTAATCAAAATCAAAGCAACTTGCGAAATACAGGGCTTACCATACTCAGACATTTTTTTGTCTGCTTTCTATGGACAACATATTTTCCACAGGCTTTCTGCATCGCTTCACCGTAGTTCTTCCGGAAAAGGAGATTTTTTTATCTTCTTCCAAATTTAAGTCTCTATATGACCGCTGGCAAAATCCGGTTCTTCCCAAACGAATCGACCTTTTAGCAAATCTCTTCGCTTGTGGTATTCTTGGCATAAACCTACGTGCTTTGGAGCAGACTGCAGTACTTTCCCTTGCTGCCTTTCCTCGGCTCCCAACATTCCTTTCTCCCACCCACTCCCCCTTCCCGCAGCCGCTCTCCCCGAGCCCTGGGCTATAGAGATCGGAGCCAACGGACGCCCAACATTGCCAAGTGGAGTAAATACGGGGTTCCCATTGTCACACCACCAACAGCGGCACTCTCTTGAAAATTTCCCCGGCCCTACCTCGCTTTTTTCACCAACTTTCCTCCTCTCCGGATCGCCGAGAAAAACGAAATATGCCGCACGTACGACAACTCTCCTCCCGTTCACCTTAGATGCCGTCACATTCCCCAACCGAAAATGTTTCCTGATTAGAAACGGTTAGTTTTTTTTCTTCAACTGCTATACTCGCCAGTATGGTACACGTGTCACATGAGAGTATTCTGTGTACAGAGAGAAAGGCTCGGGAGAGAATTTTCGTACCCCCTTTTCCCCCATTCCACGTTTTTACTCAAATACAAGTTATAGCTATATGAGAGGGAATAATAAGCCCAGTATTTTTTCTCAGCAAAAGAAAGTTTGTTTTAAAGTTTTATTTTACACCTCAATGTATTTGTTTTCATTTAATTCATGAGTATAATTGGCAAACACGAACTGAAGAAACGTTTACGAATTGACGGAATTTTCTGAGGACATCCTGGGTGCGGGTCCCGGGTCTTTGATTCTTCTTTCGAGCCTTGACTATAAGATACAGTAGTAATCCGATATTCCGCTGAGGTGCCACTTTCTCCACTTCTATTTTTCTTACGTTTAGTTTCCTATGAATGACAATTCTCTAAATTCTCTGAAATACATAAATATAAGTACATATTTTCGCTCAATTTATTTCGGGAACAAAAGTCAGAATTACTTTTACAAACCACAGAATATTTTATTGATTACGACCATGGTTTCAACGTGGAATGACTCAATGAATCGAAACCATGGTCGTAATCAATAAAATATTCTGTGGTTTGTAAAAGTTATTCTTACTTTTGTTCCTGATGAAGCTCTACCACGAATTCACGGCCCAAGCTGTTGATTCCAATTAATGTCGAATAGTATGTATGTATTGTTTGTCGATTCAGCCGTGCCATACATTCTTTAGCGGCTCGGACCGGAATATTTTGTCGCGTTTTTAAGTTTATCGATAAAACCTTGGCAGAGTAAAAATGTTTATACTAGGCGTCACATATTTAAAAACAAATGAAATCTGTCCGAAATTGCAAATCTATAAAAACTATATGTCTCCGTTGAGGGCTGCTCTAGATATTCAGATGCAAAATCATTCGAGGGCGCTCTCGCGACAAGGCTTCGTCTGCATTCTCCTGCATCATTTGCTCAAATGCCTCTGATTAATGCTTTTCTTGCCTCGCCCGCCTTGACCCTGGTTTTGGCTCGAACCGTAAACTTATGATTCCATTATTAAGATGATCATAAGATTTTTCTCAAAATGGACTATGAATACATATATTGCTGTCATCATCACATTGGTGCCCTGTGTTTCGACAGCTCCGTAATTAACTCCATTATTCCTATGCCGTTCACTTTTCCCTCTCTATTTCTACTAGTTTTATGCTCTCTCCCAAGTTTTCGATGTACCTCCTAAATTCTTATAATTATTTTCTTTCCACACGAAAGTAATATTTTGAATAATTTTCATCCATTTTCGTCTCTTCTAGATTTTTAACCTAACGTATATTCTTGAGATGATATTTTTTTAAGCGTTCACTACACTACTCAATTATTTCTGCTCGTTATACAAACTATCTTACGAATTGATTTACTATTCGACTCAAAATTAGAATATTATCCTGCTAATACTTTGCCTTTCGCCTTTTCGAAACACATTTTCAGGGTTAGATGTAAGTGGAGACTTCATAGTCTCGATCTCTAAATATAACCGTGTTCAATTCTATTCTAATACTTGTAAAAAAGAGCCAGTTTGAATGTAGCTACTCGACGTCTTTCCAGTTTTTCTCCTCTTTTTTCCTTAGTTCTGAATTAGAACGCAGTCTCTAAGAAGTAAATAGGAATCTCAAGCAACTCTAACCTCAGGAACAACTGAATAATGATTCAATGCTTTCATTAAAACGCAAATTACTGTAAACTGCATATAGATTCAAAAACATCGTAGTGCCTGCTTCTGGTTTAAAACACGCTGTAAAATACTCATATAACGTATAGAAATTCCGTATTATTTTTTAAATCTCTATTGTTGATTTTTATGTCCCATGCGGTTTTCTCTTCTTTATTAATTTGAATTAAATCTAAAAGGAGTTAAACACAAGGTTTTGGACTCTGAACTTTGAGTTGATGCCGAGAAGTACTGTCCGCAAGTAGGATTGGAAAGCATAGCACTAGTCGGAGTTAAAACTTTGAAATGTTTGCGATCAGACTCAAAGAAAGAATCACTCTTCCTAAGTTCTTAATGCAAGTTCTTCTTTCCTAAGAAGTCTTTCGAAATCAAAACATATTGGATCCCAATTTGCGATGCAAGAAAAAGAGACGATCAAACCAACTTTCTACTAAGTTAGAACGTTAAAACGAAAGGTTTGAAAGGACCTGCTATTTTAATGGAAACAATTTGTTAAGAATAGGAAAGTTTCAAATTTGAAGGAAGTATTTCATTGGAAGAATTGCAGCACTTCGCTCACACGTCTCTAGCCCAGAAAATTTCACAACATGATTCCATGTCATATTTTTTATGAATGGAACGCTGTACTACTCCATCTGATTGAGCCTGAATGGGTGTGGTGATCACTCTAGGGCGCATACTGAGCATACTGACCCCGTCCTCTCGGTCAAGGTAATGGGACGTGCAAAAGAGAACTTCAATCATCGACGGAGAGAAATTGTGCGGCGATGTAACAGAAACACGGAATTGAAAGATTTAGTTTTGAGGGCACCGTTTGAGGGTGAGCCAGAGTCATTGAAAATAAAGGACACGCACTTATCAATTTATTTAAATGTGTCAAAGCTACGACTTTTCCAAGTGCGGTAACATTGAGGAGACCTACTTAAAAGAGAGATTTTAGTACGAGGATATAAGTTAGGAGCTGCGATATAAAATGTGGAAGGAGGCCGGAAATTCATGCTGCGGTTTGAAATTACTTCAATTAACGTAAATTCTTTGTAAAATTTTTACCGCAATCACGGTTATTTTCGTCGTATGATCAGATGAAGTTTTGGAAAATTATTTTCGAATGGAATGAAAATGCGTCATTTCACATGCGAGTTCCGCTTTCATACCAATAGAAATCGAAATGAAATTCCATTAAATCTCTAATTATTGACCCCTTAAGTCTATCTCTAATAAATGTGGCATTCGAACGCTACTTCTACTTCGAGAATCTAATACTTTTACTATTAAAAAGTAGTTAAACAGTAGTAAAAAAATATTTATTCCATACTAGATAAAACGGTCAAATTCGGGGATAAGGAACCATTTTTTTCCGTCGGAAGCCCGCGTTTATATAGTACTATTAGGTCGATATGTAACCATTATACCTCATGTGAAACCTTCAAGCAACACTTTAAAGGTACACTGGACTGAACTTAACATCTAAATTGTACATAAGATGTATGTAAACTAAAAGTCTAAGAAAGAATTGTTTTATTTTATATTTATCCGATGTAGTAAACGAGACTGGGAGACTAAATTTAAATTTAAAAACGAGTATTTATTTTAGGAAGTGAAGGAAAGGCCGCACTGAACGCCCGAAAAGGTCGCACGTGGCATAAAAGCCGCAGGTTCCCCACCTTTCCTCTACTATGTACTCTACCTAGATCGGGACTTCGAACAGTAATTATTTTCGTCCCGGTTTTTGCTCCGGTCCAATGAAAACAAATTTCGGTTCGTTTCCGGTTACGCTCCAGCTGTAACCGTCGAACATTTTTTTCCGCTCCGATAAAATAATCCCTGTTCAAGTTTGGTGTTGTATGTACATACGTGACCTATATATAGATACTCTTTTAATTAAATATTAGGAACAAACTATTAATATAAAATAAATAATCACATAATAAGTTTAGTTTTTCATTTAAATGTTAATGAGTGAACTTCAAGTAACCGTTGCTCATGTTTATTAAATTTAACTACTGTTACATTTGATGAGAATGCAAACCGATAAACGGTAGGAGAAAAATAACTGTTTTCGGTTACGGTTTTCGGTCTTCGGTTTACTTTTCGAAATATGTATTACAGGATTGTAATACATATTTCGATTTGGGTCCAGTGTTCTCTCCGGCGTAATAACAGTATTTTAAGTATTATTTTTCGGTTAGGTTAGGTTTGATGCCCTAACTAAGGCAGGATACACTTTATAGTGGTTTCTACGCACTGGAGATAATTTAAATTATAAATATTAGGAAGTGTGCTCTAAAATTATCTTTAGACTTAAAATTTATCACCGATACTACGGTAAGGTGCTCTAAAATAAGTGAATAAAGAAGAGATTACCCTCATAACGGCTTTAACATAGAACGATATTCTTTATCTATTCTTCTGGATGTAAACACTGTCCATGCGATTATTTGATAACATTTTAAAAATAAAGGAAAAGAATGAAAATGAAATCAAGAATCACATAAAAAATCAACATCGAGTCTTTCCCACGATATAAATGACTATTTTTCAATTGTAAAAGACTCCTCAGAGTATCATGGGCGTTTTTTAAGCCAAATGAGTAAGCCGTTAAAATGCACTTTTCTGCCGCTATTTCTCCTTACGGATGACCTCCTTCCAAGTCCTTATCTCATAATCCAAATATTTTAATTGCGGTACGAAACGATTTTAAAGGCGAGCGATAAAAATGCCTCTCATACTAATATGCGAACAGAATAAAAAATTAGATGGTGGCCCTTTAGATGCCAGAGAAAGTTCATGGTAAGCTATACTGACTACGCGAAAGTTCAAGTTTATAAGCATTCTGTGTTACGGACTTAAATGGAAGAAACGCCTTGTGCCCTTGTATCCGACTGCCGACATTTTCAGACTAAAAAAGTTAAAAATATGGGTCGAAAAATCGAGTTACTCGAGCAAGATTTTTCGGAGTCCTGCTGATCCGGAAACATGACAAAGCGAATCTTTTTATCATAATACGTTGAGATTCCTTTCCTTCTATGAGGAGACGAAAGCGTGAGGAGAATACTGTTTATCTCCTTTGTTTATTCCAACACTTCATCGGAGCCTATGCATACATGCAACTGTCGAGTGCGAGGCCGGAATAAAGAAAAGCTGCCTGTTTATTTATCTTTCTGGAATAACGGGTGTTTTACCCGAGAAACTCAATGAGTAGGAGACTTAAATTAGCAAGTGAGACAGTAGGTGTGACTTGCGCTTGGCGTGACGCATAGAAAACGAAAACAATGAGAGATAGAAAGGAATAGGTGGCGCATGGAAAGTAAGCACGCGTTAGCGGAGAGGTGTCGCTCCGAACGCTGATAAATCAAAGGAGACGCCGAATTGATACGATCGCTATCATAGGAGACACGTTTAAGATTCATCGCAGATATTCTTCTACGGTGGACAAATGCATATTCAGTCTCGGTCTCACTAAAATTAAGGATGTTGCATGGATATTCTGGAAATTCATAATAATATTGAAGAAAAACATATAACTATTCATTATTTCCTCAAAGTTAGGAATCTATTAATTGGGAATGAGTTATTGTATTCGTTACAACAAAAAGCCCTCATGCTTGAGGAAATCAATGCACGATCTCATCTCCAAAATAATTATAATATTACTTCAAGTTCCTTCACAGAAAATGTCAGAATATGATGTTTATGTTTTCCGAGCCAAAACAGAAAACAAAACAGGAAAAAAGTAGTAAATATCAAGGCAATGATACCCATTGAGTGACAAAAAGTAAGAAGCTGTTTCGAAATCATGAATAGCAAGGAACTGAAATGCAATCAGTGATCGAAATAGTAAGCTGCGGCCACAAACCCAGTGATAGCAGAAATCGGGAAAACGACCATCAAGAGAATTTTAAAATTCAACCGACTTTCGGACGAGAACCGGTGTTTTCATCGTGGTATGGCCGTTGGCAATTCAATCGAATAATATTTTTTGTCTGTCATTACAAATACGAATAAAATTTAAACGAATCTAATAAATGGATCTAGATCAATCTTTTTCATGTTTGGTGAATATAATAGAGAAATTAGAAGACATTTTCGAAGCCTTACCAAACATGGCATTAGCCACAAAGGTTAGCAGCAGTTTCTACGTAATATGAAAAAGGAGACGCAGGTCTANTGACTGAATTTAGTGAGTGAATTGATATTGCAAAATATTATTTAAAATGGAATAAAATGACCAATTTTGAAAATTGAGGTGACTTTTTATTTATATAACATGAAAACGGTGAAAAAATTACAGTTTACATATATGATTTCTTAATAGGTGAAATTGATTTGCAAAAGGATGAATTTGTTTTGTAAAAGGGTGAATTTGATTTGTAAAGGGTGAATTTGATTTGCAAAAGGATGCATTTGATTTGCAAAAGGGTGAATTTGGACTGCCAAACCTGTAATTCCAGTAAATACGTTACTAATGAAAACTAAGATAACAATTAGATTAGAAGAGAATGTTTTCAGAAAGTATTTAAAAATGTGTACTTCTGTATCTTTTAGGAAGAAAAATAAATTCGTGTCAAACCATTTCCGTTTCCTTTGAAGTCGCATGTGTTATAAATACAGTATTGTAGCTGATCTTTGTTTGATCGTTTAATTGGAAGTTTAACCAATTTGCAGATCTCTTTCCCTGTTTTGTCAATTAATGATGAATAAGTCATTGGATTTACATCACTAATGTAATCACTATTTTATTTAGTAACGTATTAATTTTTCCAACCTCAATATAATAAATATGATCGGACCGTACTTGATGTAACGCCATTTTAATAAATGAGACAGCGAACTTCGTATTTTCCACAAAATTTATATTTACGATCGGTTTTGACGAAAATACGAAGTTCGCAGTCTCATTTATTGTCCAACATCGTTTAACTCCATAGTTCACAATATCCATAAGTGAGGGAAGACTTATGAAACGTAAGAAACTGGGAACCAATAAGTTATTAAAACTTGGTACTTAAAAAAAGCCGTAACATTGGAGTCATTGAATCTTGGAATATCGAAGGCTAAAAGAAGCGATGCTACAAGGAGAAATGAGAAGAGAGAAAGAGGGGGCGTGGCAAGGTGAATTCCTTATGGAGGAGAGAACGGGGTCAGCATTAAAGGGGGTGAGGATGTATCGTAGGATATTAGGAGTGGGAGTCAAATAAAAAGATATCGGGGCGTGGCGGGATGGTAGCTTTCCCTCAGCGTCCTTGCCCACTAGACAGCACTTGTCATCTCCCAAAAGAAGGGTCGAGAGTGAAACCGGGAGAGAAAAAAATACAACGATATGGTATAACAAAGCGATGCTCAAATTACTACACCATTACAATTTGTTAGCATTTTTGCTCCTCTGTCTTATTTGATATCGTTAACAATTGCTCACAATTCCTGGATTTACATTATGTGGAGCAAAAACTGTTAAGATTGTATCTAGATGAAGAAGGAACTGAAAATTTTACAGGAAAATGAAAATTCAGAAAAGTAGATATTATTTTCTAAAAATTGTAACTTCATAAATCGATCTTTAAGTAATGTGTGATAAATCATGTTTTCTTTTCTTACCGGAATTGAAAATGAGAAATTAAATGATAATTCCCTAAGTCCCTTTTGTTATGAAATACTTTTTCCAGTAACCTAGCTAGATTTTTAAAGAATGTGTAAGAATTCCAGGTATTTCATTAATTTTGAGGAGGCGATAAAATCGTAGTAAAAATACCTCCTACCGTTTTTTCGTAGAAAAAGGAAAACAGAAAGAATTTTGCAAAGAAAGAGGATGAAGACTTCCGTGATAGATAAGATGTATGATTCCCTGTAAGATAACTCACTCCACCAATGTCACTGTGTATCTAACTTAATCACTAAAATGATTGAGTTGCTCTAGCATCGACTTACTACCACAGCTTATTCTTGAGACGGGTTAATCCCATGAATTCGACAAGTAATGTAATGCCCTCGATAATATCTCAGGGCAGCTCATCGTCATATTTCCATTTCATGGGTAAAATCAGAGTATTTTTTAAAGAATGAGCACGTATAAAATGCATCAGAATGTATTCAAATTTATGCAGAGAAGTTGATGTAAAACTCAAGAGGAGATATGAGAATTAGGTCAAGTCAAGAGTAATCAGGATTAATTAATTTTAAAATAGGGAGAGGAGGAAAGGAAATCGTCGGGGATATATTCTGATCCTTTCGCATTTTACGTCACTGGAGTACGCTTTTCTTTTAAATTTACTTCAGATTCTCCAAAATATCAATTCTATTTTACGGAATTTTCCCGTGATAATTATCGCAAGAGAAGAAAGCACGAAAACGTGTTATAATCAAAGTTTTTCTTTTGTATGAGCAGACTGTAATAGCAGTCAGACGGCCTTCGCCTCTTCTAAATTTCTGGACTGATAGTTACAAAACGGTATTTTTTATGATATCGAATCTGCATTTAAGTTCCGGAGCAGTGGTCGCCAACCAGTGATCCGCGAACTACCAATAGGCAGTGAAACTCTTATGGTGGTCCATAAAGAAATTTTGGTATCGTTTACACTTTTAATGTTAATATGCTAACACACAAGGCTGTGGAGCGACAGCGTGAATTTCATGTTAATAAAATGGAATTTTTAAGATAATTATTTTGTTTTGACTAAAATAATCGCTAGTATTTTATTATTTTGTATAATAATAGTAATTATATGTTTTTGCTTAAAAAAACTTCATATTAAAGGTCCGCGGGATTCAAAATTGTGAATTTAGTGGTCAATGAGTACCAAAATGTTGGCGATAGCTGTGTTAGAAAATTGGAAGAGTTATTTCCGTGGTACTCAATAAAACCATTATGATTTATTATCTAAGTATGTCATTATAACTGAAATTATAGCGATAACATGGTGGTAACATGGAATCGATCATTTATAACTTATTTAATGGAAATAGAAAGACCTCAATAACATCCATTTCAATAATTATCAATATTTACGAACACAAACGACCATTCTTCAGACAGAAATAACCGAAAAGCCGGGACTCGAACCCGAGAGCGAAAATAAAAATGGACCCACATAAATGACATACTATCTTCATACGCTCAGAGGATTTTGAGAGCAAAAATTCACAAATTCTATAGAATAACAAAGCCGAATGTTGTAGTTTAAAAATATATATTTTCGGCTTGAGTTACACTCAAAGCTAAGTTTTGAATTCCTAATTATAATTCCGTTTTCAATAAATTATAGCTCTTCTGACTCTTATCACAGTCTGCCGGTCCAATTGACTCTTTATGACCTCTTAGAGATTAAAATAAGGTGTACATGTTTTACAGGAAAAAGCATTTTCATTACATAGCTACAAAAATTATCAAACCCACGATATCACTCCGATTAGGCTGTATTCATTTGAATTCCCTTCAAACGTCCATTGCAAGAGGTGAGGTCATCTAAGATCCTCTTAATCAAAATGCTATCCCTTATCAAAAAGATATCAAAACCGTTTCTTCCAAGTGAAAGCTCTTCATTAAACGACATTTACTATTCATTACGAAATTCACAGCATATAGATGATCTTCCTAATGTTTGGCCGTCATGGGACCCGTTTTTCCTATGCATTTAGCTGAGAGACGTGAAATAAAGATGAAGTCGAGTTCAACAACGTAGAGGAGACGATTTACCATAGAAGTTGATGGAAAGTAGATTCTTTGAATAAAACAACATAAGCGGCCGCGAAAACATTTATAGAAAACACAAGATCTTTCATAAGATTTATAGAATATCCTTCATATCCTTAAACCATTTCCTTGGTTTGAATCCATAATTGTTCACAGAATTCACTTTCTATGCAAAAAAAGGAAGAAATCTCTCTAGTTTGAGATTCCTTATTCTCTATTCTCTCACTTTTGATTGATTACACGCACAAAGAAAGCCTAGCATAAGTATTTTGGCAAAATTCATGGATTCCTGAATTTGTCTGCTAAATATGTTTGTACTAATATTGGGTAATACAATACGATAATATGAAGTTTAAGAAAATTCAATTTTTCTAGTTGGCTGACTTGTTGGACAAAGAACAACCAACTCAAATGATCTCATAATTTGTTACAAAATTATTACATAATAAAAATGTGGCCAAATATAATACTTAAGAAAGTCAACGTTTATAAATGGTTATAATTTACAAGTGATTATATAGCGCAGATAAATACCATAATTGCCGTAAATATCATTGGAAATAAGCAGCGGATTAAATAGAAGCAGTTCATTGTACTTCAGCAGAATTGCCTTTTCATTTCAGTATTCATCGGGAGCTATCTTTAGATTTCTAGTCACGTTACAGATGTGATTTATCTTTTAAAATATTTGAAAAAATCCTTCAATATCTTCAACGGGAATACATACACTTTTATTGTACGATGAATTCATCGTGTACTCCATTTCTGAAGGTAGAATTTATAGTATCCAATCAAGGACAGTCTGCACAGAGTAAAGCATTTGTCTATATTGAATAATTACTCGAAGAGACTTATGCTTTACATGAATTCAGAACTGTCTTATATGGCTCAAACTGATGTATAATATAGAATTAACACGAATAAACTATTTACTTGCTCTCTCGGTTAGATAATTACCTCCAATTCACCCCTTCAATGGAAAAAGCTATCTGCAGGTAAAGTTAGGCAGCCCGACGGCAGGTAGGATCCTCTTTGCCTCTTTCGACTATGGAAAGGGAATGAGGTAAGGCAAGACGAAGAGTGAGGCGGTTTGCCCTTGCATTCCTCACTGAGCAAGATTCAGAAGAAAAACTCCGCGAAAATGTATCCCAATGATTAAACCTCTACAAAGAATTCAATAAGGAGTGGCCAAAATGAGTTCCTATATTCAGCTACGTTTATATCTCCATATCAGCACTGTGAGCAAGACAGAGACAAAAATAAATAAAAGGAAGAGTTTCGTTTCTCCTCTTCCATAAGACGAAAGAAAAACTGTTCCATTCATAAAAGAATGGAGCAAGAACAACGTAGTATTATTAGGTTAATATTTGGCCTACAATGTTTATAAATGTAAGTACTCTGAGGGTAGGATTCCTAAAGATTCAGAAACTGTCCCTTAATTAGCACATCATCTTGAAGATAAAGAGAGGATATTATTACTATTCTTATTATTGTACAATTCTGCCGCAGGATGATACTAGGCTAGGTGGCGACGTTACATTACTCGCATTCTACAACTAACAATTAAGCTCTACTACTTATAAATATGTATCCATTTTTCAATAATCACCCCGTCTACTAACTACAATATCTTACAAAACTTACTAATTAAAATGTTAAACAGACATAGTTCCATAATAAAATTGAACATGATTTCATTTTTACAGTTTAAAAAGCTTTGTCTTACATATTAAAATTACATAATATTACAAGTTAACAATTTAAGTGGCTATGACATACAACTATATTATTCTACAACAGATAAATCACACCTACAATAGAATGTACATTTAACAATTTATACAGCAAATTTGTCATTCCTATGTAAGAGCATTAATACCACCTGTCAAGAATGACTTATCATGTGCGATTTTTCAGGGTTCAGGGATGGGGTCAAGATCTCAATACGAAAACCCTCCTCGTTTTATACCTCTTCAATTTTGCCCGAAATTCAATCTTTACGTGAATGAAACGAATACAAATGCTTTAATTTCAAAAATAAGTTACTGTAACCTTGAAGCAAAACCCGTGATAAATTTTTGAAATTACAGGATATTGGGAACTATGGGAATCATTTTTTTGGAAAATTAGCGAATCCTTCAGAAGAGTAAAAACGATCGTCTGGATGGAGTTTCCAACAAATATCCCGTGGATAATTATATCTAAAAACAGAAAAACCGGAAGACCAGAAGGTCTGTGTTCGGAAGCTGTGTTAGTCATCCTGAAAAGGAAAAGAAAGATCGTTTTTCTGTGACGTCATTCGCCTCCAAAACCCACCGCTCTTTCCTTTCCTTTTTCATATCAGTAATATAATTGTAGAATGTTATCATTTGTCCTCGAGAGGAGCCCATTAAAATTCAACAGTCTCTCGTAAGTAAATGACGGTGCAGTGAGTGAAGTGCGTTTTAGGACAATCTCTTATAACTTTCCCTTCTTGTTTGCGCGAATTGACAAATAATTTGCTCTAGGTAACGAGTGACTAACGAATGAGATATGCATTTCAGTTCTTCAACTGAGTCAAATTAAAAAAAACAGTTCTTCTAAAGGTCATTTGTGAAAGAAATACTTTTGCAGTTTCTTGGAATTTAAATAGAAATTGGTTTGCTTGAGTGTGATACAGCAAGTGTTTCTAGAAGAACGTGAATGAACATCTCACATTCTTCCTCTTTCGTCACATTCAGCCTTAGGCTATAGAAATCGTGTGGGCTTTCAGAAATTAACAGAACCCTATTGGAATATACCTTGAGGTAAAGAGACGATATGGAGTTTTTAAAATAGAATGTTTCACAAAATTTTACTGCTTAATTAAACATTGTCGCATGTTTTCGCCCTACCTTGAAAAAATGAGTGGTCGCTCAGAGAATATGTTCAATTAGCATGGTTTACAGGTAACGAATACAATCTGCCATCTAAATACGGATAAAACTTTGATGCCACAATTTAAACCCATACTATGCTATCGATTAAATTTTATCCCTCTGGAACTCCTCTCCTATGATTTTCATTCCAAAGCTCCGCAGCAGCAGCCGAAATTCAAGGCCATGATGAATACATCAACATAGTGTCATCTATCGTAGATATTTGGAACTGTTTAGTAACGCGGGAATTTAAAAACTTTCCATGATGAACCAATAAATCTTGGTTATAAGATTTTATAGTCTAAACATTTCACTTAAATTGAAATTATAACTGCGTTCCTGGTTGAGAACGGTTAACTTTTTAAGTAGCGTTATGAACACATAACAAAAACATATGAAGAATTATTTCCATATATATACTAACCACAGTGCAAAACATAGGGAAATATTATAACAGACTAAATGCGCATTTTCCCGAGAGCTAATGGCTTTCATTTTAATGAAATAATAACTACAACTTGTACTTTTCCACACTAACCAAAATATATTTGTGGAAAAGTACAAGTTGTAGTTATTATCTCATTTGTAATGGAATTCCACCATATCTCGCTAGAGAATATTAATTTCATTTTAATGTTTTCTTGGAGAGGAAGTTCTCTCGTCACCTTTTCGTGATACTTTTATCTGTAGATAGTTTTAATTTGTACTATACTTCCAATAGAGGATCAGTTGAAGATACCTGAACATGTATATAGCATTTCTTTAGAGAAGTAGTTTAATGTCTTAGTAGCAGTAGCAGTAGTATAAGTGCGAAGTGAACTAAGTTCTTTAATTCGAGTTCACTGATGTGCAATTGAAGCTTTATAAGTGCTTGAACGGCTGAGGTTTCACTACAGGAGAACGCGGTACCCATTTGGTTATCCGGGAACTCTCCATCAATGGCTTCATCAGGAAGATTTGTATTCGAGTGTAAGGTAAATGAAAATTTTCAAGTGATATATGATAAAACAAGATATGACTGACTTATTATTCTCGCATTTTCAAGAGAAATGTAAAAGGAAAAACATTCCACCTCTCTGAAATACAATTTACTTTTGTTATTATTGTGTCTCTTGTTAATGGACTCCCAAATTCCTCTCCTCGCTGAATTTTTTCACATTTCTTATTTTTCGTGATGTTTGGAAAATGATTGTGATGATTCAAGTATGGGGAATCTAAGAAATTGTCTTTTAATACTTGCTAAATATCTGAATAATGAAACTGTCTAAACCTTTTAAATAAAGTACTGGTATCCCAAAGTCTCCCAAATTCAAAGCTAGGTAACAGGTTGCAGCTAACTTGACTAGATATTCCCATTATAAGTAAATGACTTCATTAAGGGAGTACTTTTCATTGAGTCAAGTCTGTGATTTGTTTGGTACCGTTTCTAGTCACTTATAACTAAAATTCCAGAATAATAACCTCCATACGTTCCAACTAGCTTCAACTAGTTTCCAAACAAAGTCATAGAACGTTAAGCTTCAATGCTTTGCAGAAGTGAACGCATTGAAATTCCTGATAAATAATCATCTTTAGTTCCGCAACGGTAATTAAACTCCGTTCCCTGCATTCTGAAAGCAGGTAGGTCACCGCATACGCATCTAGAGCCCTTCTTTTCGTTGACAATAAATAAAGCAATCGACCATTCCCTTAACCTCGGGCGCGAACGATCGTTAACGAAAGCGGCTCGGTCACGGGAAACAAAGGGCTCCGGTATGCAAACATACATCTCCACCACCTTAGCACACTTCCTATGTAAGAGGCGACAATTCTATGCGTATCCGAAACTGGAATCAAACCCCGCGCTTCAGAGCACTTAATGTCAAGGCTGCAGACGGTCGTGAAAGAAAGGACTCAGACTGGTGGAAAAAACGGAGCGGGGTCAGCGGCGGATGTGGTCGTCGGTACGCCGACGATGATCATAAAACGCCTACGACGATAAGGTAGAACAAATATTCAATGCTTTTCATGAATGACTACGTAGGAGAAGGAAATTAAGAGCTTCTTACCAATTCAAAGAAGAGAATAGCCCTAATGCTACGGGATTAATATTTATTTAACGTTTATGTTATGCACTGATATCGAAACCTACTCCTAGTTCGTTTAATAAATAAATACAATTTACTCCTATACTTAAGAAGTTTAAAACTAAAAATAAAAGGCGCAAAATTTGAATTATTGAATAATTATTGAATTGAGTCTATCCTGCTATATTTATTGTAAATTTACCTTTCAGCTGCTTTATTGTAGAACATACTTTTGGATTAAAGTATACTTCAAACGAGAGTTTTGACTATTAAGAATTATGAAACAAAATTTGACAATACCCACAAATTAGAAGAAACGCATATGCGACCGGTTTCGAGGTAATAACTTGATAATCTGGATGAGGTTATGAGATGGTGATTAGGTTATAACCTCGAAACCGGTCGCATATGCGTTTCTTCTAATTTGTGGCTATTGTCAAATTTTGTGTCATAATTCTTAATAAATTATGGAGATGTTCCACCAAGTATTGCTCGATATGTTTCGAAAATTTTGGCACTTAGAATTTCTTAAACTTCGAACCGAGGTCACTAAGGAATAGAATATTAATCAACGATTAATGAAAATGAAAGAAGGAGAGCATGTCGGGTAAATATTCACATTCTCAATTCATGGCTTGAATATTGATTTTTAGCCAAGTGACTGTTGATTAATTAAATACGAAAGAATCAGGTCGGTATAAGATGTGCCCGTGCCATAATTAAGTACCCCGCGTGATAAATTGTGTCGTTTACATAGTCCCAAAAGTGAATGTCAATCATTCATCAGCAAAGATATTTTCATCCGAAGAGGTCAATGAAGCAATAATAACATAACAGGGCTCGAGTCATGTGCAATGTGAAATCGTGTGAAGCTCAAATTTAATTAGTACGGCCAGTCGAGTAACAAATATGTTCAAATCTTCCTTTGATTCGTTACTTAGTTGCGAATAACGTGAAACTGCAAACGATAGATAGCAAATAGGTGCCCTCCATATGTTTAAATTGTTTTCTACTGGAAATATGTCCTCGATCATCTACCACCACCCTTTCTTTGATTATATATGGAAAAATGGAAACGATATAGACCATACAAGAAGATTAATCTTCTTGAAAGGTTAAATAGTCACGGATGAGAGTTTTAGAGAACTTTTTCTCTTACCGCTCCAGATAATATAGAATAAATTAGGGAAGGAAAACCATTAAGATCTAATAACGGATAAATCAAACTTTCCAGTAATTAGACACATCGGAGGAAACTGTACATGGTACGATCGACAGGAACTCTGGATTCCGACCTGATTTTCACTTTTGATCGTTCGTTATAATTATCAGTTTCCATAACATCGTATAACATTGTTATTAGAATGCTTAACGCTTTGGATGTTTATTTTTGTAAATAATTTTCCTTTGATTCAAAATTAAGACTTGGGCACTGAACATTAACCACTGAGTAACCTTTTATAGCAAAATAAACTAACATCAACGTGAAAATCAATGGAAAAAATTCAATCACTATGCTCCCGGATAGCTAAGAAGGTTGGTGAAAACCTTAGGTGCAAGCGGTCACGGTTTCAATCCCTGGGCCAATATGTGCAACATGAACACAGCTGCTGAAGCGCTTTGACACACATTAATCATGCTATCAGTACCATTTCGTTTACTTCGTCAAATCCTTCCACTGAAGCCAACCAAATAAAATAAATGCTATATGGGCTGCATAAGGTTAAGGATAAAATGCAAATTCCTGAACAGAAAATCAATTAGGCTAAAGGAAGGAAACATGCAGCCTTTTTTCGCCTCCAGAAGAAAATGGACTCACACAATTTGTTTGTTATCCATTCTCATTGACAGCGGCAAGTGAAAATAAAAAGAAGAACATTCTACATAGATTAAGCCAACAAGCTAATACGTTTTCTTTTCGGATGTTGTCGCCGTGAAAAATTCAGATTTTCTTCGCCATTAACACGCATTTTCCATTGGAATGTAAACAAAAGTAGGAAATGAGGCGCGCAAATTTCCGTAAAATGTAATTAGACACCCAGGCAACCTTTGTCTTAAGGTGCCACCGCATGTCGGCCTTCTTTCAGAAAAGTAGGGCGTTTGGTGGGGGCCCGACGGTTTGGCATTGAAAGGGCGCGTAATAAGTTGGAGATATGGGTCAGAGGGATGTGGAGTGCGCACGCGCCGAAACACCGAGAGCGGGCGCGTGGACCGCAATGGAATGCACCCGAGAGTGGAATGCGGGGAACAGCCCACCGCGCTCCCGTAAACAATGCAACTGTCGATCTTTGCCAACCCGACGTACATACAAGAAAGAATCCGCATGCCACTAATAACCGGCCAAGAAAGATCTTTCTATATGCGCCAAAATTTTTTCGGATGAAAAATTCAATTCTTACTGAACCTGAGTTCACCAGACAAACAGATTTACATTTCAACAGAGCTTCCGGAATTGAACTGAACTGAGAAGGCTCTGAATTTGTACAATTACCTGACAAAATTAGACACGGCAATCGATTTTACTATGTAAAACTTGATCAAAAATCGTATTGATGAAGCAATTTCCACCGAAACGTGCATAAAGGTAGCGACTAGTTTTGGTGCCTGATAATGACGCTAATACGTGTCGCCTCTTCTTTATAAACTCGATGAATATTGTTAAGTTTATGAATTTGAGCTCTAACTCCTTTGGAAGAGTCGATCTCTTTTTATATTTGAATCCCAGAAGCTATGAATGAAAAAATAGAAATGTATTCTTACAATGATTTTGTTTGCCTCTCGCTACTTTTTGACATACACGCTGTGGGACTTCAAAAAATTCGACAACGGCGTTTCTTTCGTACAAATATGGCCACATTATAACTTTTTTCTTGTTTCTGATTTCCATTGATTTAATTAAACACTTTTCAACGATTATCATGCATGTAAAAAAACACCAAAACAGATTACACGAGTGCTGAGTAATTTAAACTATTAATGCAATCCACTGTTCTTAGCGAGATAAAATATCGAAAGTTCAAACATCGATTAAAGTGTCTGAAGTAAATTTTATTGCAACAGGGTATAGGGTAGACTACATTTGCTAAATGATGGTTCGTGAAGGAAAATCTCGCAGTAGAACTAAAACAAAATAAGGTTTTTATCCCGCAACGACCTCACATTGGCGTTCCATTCTCGATTTCAGTTTATAAATGGTGGCTGAGACACTAGACACGATGTCTAATCGGCCTTCCGTTTTGGAAATACGATACCAATCATGTTGGTATTGGGGCCGACCGTTGCTTGCTCCCGCAAGACTTCCTGAATCAAAGACGAGATGCACAATTCTCCACCTACTGAAAGAAAAGAGCGCATCTTCCAACGAATAATGACGCGGTATCCTTATGAGTAAATGATATTAATAAATCATTCGTAATTTTTCTCAAATGGCTTGGAGTGCGAGATTAAGAGGTCAAGCTAAATAGCGTTGTAAACAAAGTGAAATAAGGTGTACATTAGGAAAAATTTATAATTTATATTTAATAAAATATATAAAGAGTAACTTCAAAATATAAAGAGATTTTCAATGCCGTAATATATATGAAATGTATTTTAACCTTACTTTGACTGGGAATGTGTTATGAAATCGTAAAAAGTGTATTATGTATGACATTTATAAAAATATAACTTTAATATTAATGTTACATATTTTCCTCATCAAAATCTTAATTTCCATCTTCATAATATTACTTTTATAATATATAATTAATTTTATAATGATATAAAAGTATAAATATATACTAGTATAATTAACGTAAAACAAAAACCGATTTTTTTTCATTATTGTAGGTAAGTGTTCAGAATTTCCAAAAATTGAGTTGTGCGTTCCTCTGCTATTACAGAAGCTTCGAAAGTCCAGAATCAAAATTTCAATAAGTCTCACAAGTAGCTCACCAACACTAGCAAAGCTTAGATGAGGGAGTGGGAATAAAAAGAAAGCCGTTGACGAAAAATTAATGCGGGATAAATAAAATAACTCGTTACCGAAATTTCTTTCTCCGAAGAAGCAAAATTCAGAAAATTAATTGATTAAGGGTTTACATACACCACCAGATTGTGTACGATATTTTCTCGAATTTTCGTCAAATTCCACATTTCACAGTCAAATTCAGTATGCAATTTTCATGTAAAATTTATGACAGATTCATTGTTGAAATATATGGAAAACAGTTTAAATACATGAATAATGGCTGAAAGAACGGCTATATACGGGTTTTGATTTCGGTTCAGCTTTAGTTTGTGGCATTAAGCAGAAGGCAAACCGTGAAAGTTGAAGACTGCTACGATATGAATCTGATGTAAATTTGAAACCAATGGAAGATAGGAGACTAGGAGCCATGTTATTGTTGCTAAGTAATACTCGTATACGATATTGAGCGCAAATTAAGAAAAATAAACTCCGAGATATATCTTTTTTAAAGCTGAGTCTTTACAACAACGAAACGCGATAGTAATATTTAATAGAAAGGGTGTTCGCTTTGTTTTCACACCCCGTCACAAGCCAATAGGCTGCTTGTAGAGTACCAATAGATGTAAGAATGTTGAAGTGTGGCACAGAAATCCCTACTAGATTAATTAATGAATAGTAAGTACATTACATTTACAATCAGCTAATCTAAGATTATTTTCATCAATGAAGTTGTACGATATATGTTTTGTTCTTCTCATCTCTAGTGGTCATCCTCGCGAACTCATTCATCTTGAGTGAAGAAAAAATATTTATTTTATACTAACAGCTTAGCTTTATGTCAGTTAAATGGGCTTCGAGTGATAACATTGTTAAGAGTCGATCAAAGAATCACGAATTTTTTCGTGTGGCGAATAAGTGACCTGAATCACCGGCAATTACCCCGTGCAATCCATCACCGGCTCGCAGCGTGAGGACGGTTACGTGAAAAAGTTGAAAGGTTCGCAGTTGAGACATTTGCGTGACTGATCAAAAGGATGGCGTGATGCGACGAGAAGCGAAAGTTTTGAAACGAACAGAAACTTAAGTTACTTGACTGACACAATAATTTATGGTTGCTGGCCGTATTAACAGTTGCAGAATAAACAATTCACGAAGATAATGCAAAAGACAAACTTAAAAGTGGTAAAATCTTAATTCGATGAATTTTACGGATAAATTCACAGTTTATATTCTGAAACTGCGGTAACACCTCACATAGTTATATTAACTCCTTCCAGAAAAGAACGGTACTATGTGAAACCTTTCGGAGTGAAAATGCGCAAATACAATTTATCATGATGAGCTTCTTTAATGGATATTTATAAGGACGTAAAATCACCACCCATTCGGATGTCCGGGTTGTGGTGGCATTGCAGAGGTCCATCATGAAGAAAATAACTACCACCTTACACTTCGCAACGTACAACTACCGCAGTCTGAAGAACGAAGGTCGACGATTGGAGCTGAAGTCCGCCCTCTATTTTCCCAGAAGAAGTAGTAGAGGTCATCATAAAGATGAAGAATGGAAAGGCAGAAGGAGCAGATGGAGTTTTGGCGGAATATCTGGAACTTGGTGTTGGGAAATGCACCCCAAAGATTGTGGAAGAGACGTGGCATGGTAGTTCAGTGGTTAGAATACCTGCCCGGAAAAGGGGAGACCTAGGTTCCAGTCCCAGTCATGTCACTATTTTTCACACCTGTTATTCCTCTGGTAATAATCTTCACCGATATCATGCCATCGTATTATAACTTATTATTGTTATAATTAAATTGAAGTCATAACGATGTTATACGGGTAGATAGAGCAAAAATCTTACCAACCATTACAGAGGAGACCAACATCGCCGTCCAGAGCTGGCCCGAAACACCGGGCGAGCCGGTGGTTCAGAGGACGTTGGGGGGGGCGCAAAAGTTAGTCCTAAGTTCTCATGAGGCGCAAAAACCTCCGTGTCTCATCTTTTCGTGGACAAACCAGTAATATGGCGCATCTTATAATATTTGTGGGTTTTCCACTGTATAGTCGAATCCCAAATTAAGAGTTTTACTAATTAACATTACGGAAGTTTCAAGCAATCGAAAAATCGACGCGTATTAGGAAGTTTTCCGGTAAAACTTATCTTAAGAAAAATTTTCGAGTTTATTTAAAATAAAATTTGCATGAAACAATCCCGAGTCTTAAGGAATTACATTCGCTTTTCATTGATCCATCTTATCCTTAACTTTAATATTATAATTCTGATAATTGGAGAAGTAATTATAGCATTCTCTTATTAAGTATCACTGCTTAAATTATTCTAGCGAAAGCAAAACAATATCTCTTGGAAAAGAATATTGTAAATAGTGGTCAGTTTTTAAGTACTTTTGATGGACTCGCAAGCCAGCGAGCCAATACATCTCGGCCGGCCCTGTCTTTATAGAAAACCAATTCTTCTCTCAGCTCGTTCAATCTGATAAGATATCTATGCTGCACTATTTTTAAATCCATGCGTAAACGATACATATAACGAGACTGGGAAGACGTCGTCCATTCTCCAGTGAGAGGAAGGATGAAAAGGAGGGGGGAAATAATGATAGGTGCCATCAAACAAAAGTTGGCTAATTGGCAGCTGAACTTATCGAATGTAAGAAGTTGGGAAATTCGGGTGAGTAATTTGGAGAGTGGAACTGACCATTGGAAAAAAATCCGTCAAACGGTCACGAAGATGACGAACGACCAGAGTTACTAATTAAAGAAATAGCTGGGAACTTTCCCATGGGAAGAGGTTCTTCGGTGATCATCGCCAAACGTTGACCTTTGACCCAGATGGATGGACGGCGATATTTCAAAAGCATAGAAATATTTTGAATTTAACCAAACTTTGTTTAGAGATTATAAGCAGCATATAATCATTACTGTCTTCTATGAGAATTTAGTTATTTTCCATTACTCCACATGAATTATAAAACAATAGTGAGTGTATGAATTTAGAACTCCAAGGACGATTTAACTTAGCGACACCATTAAACTTCTATTTCAACTAAAACTATTTTGGCTCGAACTAGTTGAGAACTAAAACAACCTTACCTCCTGGATCAGGGGTGCTGATCTACCTTATTTTTAATAGAAAGCCGAATCTTTTTGCCACATGAGAATGAATCTATTCGTCCTCATATGAAATCATTAAGCCATACTCGAGAGGTTAAGGTGGCCATTAATACATCGGTTGGCTGGGACTGGGACTGGTTTACCGAGTCCTTATACCGAAAGATTGAACAAAAATATAAATTTGTATCAGTTTCTCGATTCCTACTACCGATAAAATTAAGCTTAGCTATAAGGGTCAAGCGATAGTCGCGTAAATCCCCTTAGTAAATTCGTTCCGCTCGACCCGCGCAAAATTAGATCATGCGCGACATCTTGATCGAAGAAATACGATTGAAAAATTACCTAAGCAACCGGGAAACCGGTGATTTTCGCGGTTTAGAGGATCAGAAATCCAGAAGCTCTATAGTTTTATAATGCAAATGATTGAAACATAATGAAATAAAGTATAGGATAATTTGATTTCTACTCTATAAAAATTACTTTTCAGAATTGGATTACACATTAAATGGATCACAGTAGTCCATATATTTATCTAACAGGCTAAAGTATTTAATCGGACGTTTCTAAAGTATGCTTAATAAATAAATTTAGTAGTAGTATCATATGAGACATATTTACGACCGACTGATTACCAGTTTTCTTTTGAATTCTTCACGCTAGCTAGCGTAGCTTCTTTTACAGAACAAAGGATTTACCTTAAAAATTCCAAGCTTAGAGGAAATACGGAATCATAGAGCGATTTCAAACTCTACCTCGAACCTTAGAAATCCTTTTTGCACTAAAAAGTCTCTCTAAATAAACCATTAAAAATCCGAGTTTAACGTCGAAGATATTCAGTTCATACTGATCATGTCTAATCTTTTAAATTACTTTTAATTGGTTCATTATGTTTTAATTAAGTAAATGGGCTAAAAGATCGAAATGAGGCATACGGATATGATATTAAATTTTCCGAACTTTTATGTATACAATATTACTAAGTACGTAATACTGTCGAATCTATCACTTTGACATAATATATGGACAGTAATTATGGTTTTCAAATTATTTACACGCATCCTTATAGAGATTGAGGTTATCTTAGTGGAGCCGCAGCATCGGAAGACGATCTCTACTTCTAACCATTCAAGAGCACCCATCCGAGAGGGCGACACAGAATCTATTAGTTAGCCATGTAGTAGTTTGACGCATTTCCTGGATACATTCAGCCAGCGATCACCCGCAGAAAGGAATGACGAGGTCAAATGACATCGAATACAATGCGAGAATATAATGCGGATTAATGGACTTAAATGGGAGAAGAAGGAAGGGTAGTTCGTTGAATGGCGGATTTGAGGACTTGTGGTAACCTCAAAAACTGTAAATCTCTTATAAATTCAAGATCGTAAAGAGTAATTTATGAATTTCAATTTTTATCAATATTTTTCTTCATATGATAACCAGATATGGCCAAAATGAAGTACTACCTATCCACCATTTGTGGTCCTATCGATTTGAATTTTGCATTTTCTTACGTTATGCACATTTGAAAAGATTTATACTTCTGTGTGAATCGATTAAGATCCCATAACCTCTGTTGTTAAGTACGTGCATAGAATATTATATATCACAATGTGATGAACTAAAATGGAAACCTTTTAACATTTTAACACGAACTGGCTGGTGCGAGGATATGTAATATCTCGTTCGCTTCTAATCGAAAATTTCAACACAATTCGATCGTCTAGATTTACGGTCACTCTTCCATCACCTCATTTAGTATATCAAAATGTGAACGCAAGACTTCCCACTTAAGAATAAGGATCGTTTCTATCTCTTCGTCACATCTCTTTGTACATACGTACAAAAGCAACTTGGATTAAAAATGAAATATTTTACCGATTTCATAATCTAATTTTTAGTAAGCCATGAATGGCCGTTAAAGAATGCCAAAAAAATTTAATTCGAATATATTCCTTAAAATCGTTTATGATTCGAACTAACAGAACTACCAAGGTGCCATTCTATGTAAATTATGTGTTTTTATCAATTTCTTCAAAAAAACGAACACGAGAACACAGCAGGACTTTTTTTTTAAGTCCTGAGAGTACACCTCGCTGCTCTCTAAGAACATTCTTCTATAAATTTACCGTTACTGCGAATCGGTAGCAACTGCTTGTACCGGATTGAATGGTGAAATAATCTGTGGTAATCTATTCAAACGTGGCGAAGATCCATCGTTGTCTCATTAGCCTTCTTTCAAAGAATATTTCCTAATATCTCAATTTTCGACATACGACCACGTTAAATCGCGTCATTTTCTGAAATTATAGTTTCAGACACGCGCCCTTCCTTCTCTGCTACAGAGAGATAATTGAATAATTCTTCATTCGGATATTCTTTGGGGGTTTGGAGCACAGTTCGCAGTTTCAAAAATTCATCATAAATGTGGAAAATGATCGGGTAAAGTAAGATCATGTGGAATTGTAGCATGCGGTAAAGAGGATCACTGTCGTAGACAGAGCCCTGATGAGGCCAGCAAGTGAAAGGAAGGAAATGAACGGCGCTCAAGGAGCGAAGGAATTCGAAGGCCGCTTCACAGATTCCGACGAAAATGTCGATGGAAGGAATGTGCAGCAGCACGCTTCGGTAATGGAAATGCAACAGCTTGGCACGCGATGGATTAGCCGAAAACATTGCTCACATCCGAGAGAAGAGTGACGCAAGTCTTCCCGCAGAATCTTCCTCCATCAGCTAATTTCATTGAAATTCGAGGAGAATCGCAAACGTATTGTTAACGATGTGCTGGTTTACACGAAAACCGCTGATTTCGCTAAATATAATCGTCCCTACAATTTGGGTGCTTTCAAGCAACCCTACGCGAATAGAATTGATTCCCTTAAGGTAAAGTGCCTACATGGCAGACGATATTAACGAATGATCTTAATGCCAAAAACGATATCCGTTAACTCTCTTCGAGTGAATGAATTAAAAGGAATGATTCGAAGATCAAACGATTTAAGCAGCGGATATTCCTACTTATCATCAAAATGAAAAATACTTGTATCTTCGGACGATAGTAAGACACAAAACAACTGTGAAGAATGTATATATCTGTAAGTCAGCCTATCTTGTAAAAATCTTAATGCATCAAAGATCGCGTTAAGCATCCGGTCGTCAGATTGGTGCTGAAATTCATATATATATATATATCAATATAATCATCAACCGGCCTCATAAAAAATGGAAATAAAGCTGGGAAACTTTTTACAATCTTATAGCCGTTTACTTTAATTTCATGATAAGTTCATGTAAATAACTATTCTAGTCCTTTACATCAGAAGAATAGTTCCACGGGAATAGCGATGAAAACGATTTCTATTTACTTTGATCATTTTTGAGATTCTTTCCCAAACAGGATTTGTCCTTTCTTTTATTACTATTGTGGTCATGAATCTATCCAGCATAACGTTTACTTTCAAGCAATCCAAGAATAGCTCAAGTCCAGCGATTTTAATTTTTAATTTTCAAGTAATTCGGTTTTTATTACCATATTATTTATATTTAGCGGGTTGAATATTCACTCTCTAAGACTCTATTTTGATATATAAACCGAAGATTCGATTCGATATAAGTAACAATCAAGTAACTTTAAGAATATCGACAAGAATTTTTAAACGCGTATGCTTTATATTCAACTACAACAAATAGGCTTTAGTTTAATTATCAGTTATACTCGTCATCTAATGACTTATACTGACGACATTTTCTAATATTGAACTTGCTTATGCTTTCCATGAATGTGACTAGGCCAGAATATACTATCCGAAATTTTTACTAACTCTCAAACTGATAACTTCGAATAAAACAGGGCTTGTTCTTCCGAAAGGCATTTTCCAGTAGTCGCGACAAAAGATATTTCTATCAGGATCGTTCCCAAGTCTTGCGCATTCACGTTGCTCCAAACCTGTATTCGATTTTTCAAAGTAATTATTTTCCTTTTTCTAAAGCAAAAATGCTTCACATTTTTGTCGCCCTTCCTATATCTCTCCAGTCCATTTATATTGACCACTATCACAAAGTTATTACGGTCGATTTTAATGCTCATGTAGAGATGCAAAAAGCAAATGGGACAGGACAATATGGATTGGGAAAGAGATATGAACCATGAGTAAACCTAGAATGAGTTAAGTTGAACACAGTTGAGTTGAGTTTGCAGAATGCACGTGCATCACAAACACCACTTCCAGAAGAATTCTGATGGGAAAAGGACATGGAGAAAACACAATGGGATAAAAATGATATACCCTACATATTTTAAGGGAAAGATTCTTTGCTCTTCGAGAAGACGAACTACAAGCCAAGAAGAAAGTAGCAGAAGAAGTGGAAGGCACACCAGGCATGAATAGTTCATGAAAACAGTAGTTAACTATGCATCTTCACCAGAAAAAGTATAGTGGCCACTGTGGAGTTATTTGACAGATGCACCTGTGAAAAACATGTCATACGTTTTCTTTCACCACAAATGTCATGTTGGGCTTTTTCCCCCTATAATGATCCAGCTTCGTCGGAATCGAAGGCTTGTTTTGGTAGAGATGAGATATTCTCCTTAAAACCATACGTAACTCGCCGCTGTTATTTCCTCCTCGGCATTTCCAACGACTGCATTCAATCACCCCAAATAATTCAATTTTCTCCTCTTTACTTGCAAAGTACCCTTAGATATCCTCTCTCAGATTCTTCAACCAAAAGCATTAGTTTGAATGAAATATTATTCAAGCGTAAACTATAAACACGCAATAGAGGGATATTTCGTATTGTGAATTTTAAGTGCTATCATCCACCCAAATTTTATGAAACTCAGAGATTCAAATGTATAACACTCCTACTGCAAGGAGAAAAGGTTTTGAGCAGGCACGTAGCAAGCAGCAGAGACGTAATTATGGGGGGACCCGCGGCCCCCAGCAAATTTTCTAGACCTCCTTACAGTTTCCCCTCGATCCACCAACCTTTATTCGATTTAAGTAGCGTAGCCAGGGGTTCCGTGGGGTCCAGAAACACCCCCCCCCCCTCCTTAGGCCCAACTTCAAATAGAACAAGGAGTGGGCGAGAAATTTGCGTACGAAGAGAGCGTGCAATTTGCAGGTAAAAACATTCTAGACCCTCTTTCAGTAATTTCTGACTACGTAGCTGCTCGATTTGCACGTACATGGTCTGAAATCTTCAATTTTAATTTTTTAATTAGTTAATTTACTTTCACGAAAATGTCTCGGTTTTTCCTTCCAGATATGCAGATTTCGTTTAGTGTTGATAGAGAAGCTTCTCATTTTGACCCCCATTGATTTTTATTGGCCAGAGAAATTCCTAAGAAATAAATTACATGAACAATAAGTTACAATGGTGTAACAAATTGAGAGCATAACTATTTCAGGTTATTGTACATACTTGCTTAAAACAGACGTTTAAGTGGCTTTTCGGAACACCCATTGCAACTTAGTAAAAAGAGTCCTCCGTTGCAGAAAACTCTCTCAGGTCGTAAGCCGTGTAAGTGCTTCGAAGTCCATCGACGTTTCGGGTTCTTTCTCTGGTGCCATCTTCAGGAATTTCATCCTTAAGATGGCGCCAGAGGAATATGCCGAAAAGTCGATGGACTTCGAAGCAATGACCCGGCTGACAACCAAAGAGAATTTCCTGCATTATCTAAGCCGGGAAAACACCAGATAATCAATTGATTTAATCAGATTTTCTTTCATCAATTTACTTTCATACCTGTAACATCCTTAACGGATTGAAAATTTAATAGTCTATTTGAAGTAGCTCATGGAAGAGAATGCTTTCGTCAATGATACATCCATAAACAAGTAGGGAAACAGAAGGGTCTTCCTTCACCATAGGCATATTGTGGAAATTAGCATGTCTTTTTAAAATCTCGAAATCAGTCTTACGGATGTTGATGTAATGCAGAAATAGAGTTTTTACTTACTCATAATTTTCAAATTTAACTCTAGTTTTTAGTACTACGTGCATTATTGGAACTGCACTGGAGATTGTTTAACATAAGCAAATATGTTCGGTTTGGCATTGAGTAGACACACCCAGAGAACCTTAAGACTAAGTCCTCGGCCATATCCCAAGGACAAATAGTATAATATCACCATAACGACCACAAATGAATTCTAGAGTACGCATGGCCTCCGGGTTGAATTGTCATTCAGTTGAATGAACCGCTTCTCATTCCGGAGAACTTTTCTGCATTCTTATCTCAGGCTGGTGTCCTTTGAAAGCAAGGTCGCCGCAGGAAGCATTGCAATCGTATCTAAGCGATAAATTAATGAACAAAAATTTATTCTTTTGAGTTACATTTTCAAAATTCTCACGCAAGATCCGAAAGCAAATGCTTCTGGAACGAGGTCGTAAACATGGTCTTAGGGGTAAACGGTCGTAAGAACTTCTTAAAACAATATTAGTCTCTTTGGAATAGCCTCACGATGAGCTAATTTCAGGAAATCGAAAATAAATAGATAAAGAATGTTTTAAATTTGTATGAATATACCTGGGATTTTCATCATTTAAAACGATTACTCATATTTTCAGTCATTTATTCTCTTTGTAGATTTACTCCTTCATTACGCTACGATTTGCAGAAATATGGAGGGTTTACCGACATCTATGGAATGAATATTGCTAAATAACCAAGAAGTACAAATCAACTCAGGAGAATGCATAAATCATACCATGCATGTCTTAAGTTGTAATCTACATTTATCACTAATACAAATAAAATATTTGTCAATATACTATGGATAAAAAGCAGGACATTACTATGTTAGGTATGATGGTCTGCCGCTAACTGACCAATCGACATACTGTACATTGAGTTCACTTGGCTCTTACTTAGGTCCACAGCTACATGAACGCAGAATGTCTCCTTATACTCTGATTCATACTAACCCTGGTCATAAAAAAGTCTATTTTATGAGCATCATTTTCGGATTTAAATTGCTTTGGCTTTACTCTTATAACATTAATTTTTCTCCTCCAATTTCACATGCGATCAGACTGGAAAGCAACCAGCCACTAAGTAAGTAGATTTACTGGTAAACCTCAGGGTCTAGGTTACATACTTTTCTCTGGGATTGCAATGCACACTAGCAACTTCCTCATTGTAGAGGCTGGGTGATCACCATTACTGTGTCTTAGCATATCCACTATACCCTCTGACTATAGTTCACTGCAAAACTAGCTGACAGCACTACTACTAGGGATATTTACTATGTATGTACCTTTGGTTCTACTGGTGATGAAGTCTGACTCAAAAATTAGTATATATGCCTACATCAGAATAAGGCCATGGCAGCATAGCAGTTAAATTGCTCAATTGTCATGCAACAAGTCAGGAGTATTTTTTGAGGATTTAAGGCCACAAATTGACTCAATATTCAAGAAAGAGAGTTAAAATGGCTGGAAAAATTATAACCAGTAATTAATTATAAAATAAACTACAGGATCAAAGACTGGTTCATGTACTTTTTATATTTGTCATTTTTTCTCTCAGAAATTAGTAATATAATACCCAATTCCATTATTGGCCTGAGAGTAAAAATCTCATTTCAATCCATGAGTTCCATGTTAGCAGCAAACTTCCAACACTATAAAACTGTTATGACTCCTAGGCCAACAGTGCCTTGGTCCCACATCAAAATACTCTCCAATGAACTACTCACACCTCTACACCTTGATCAAAATTTCTACTGCTACTGGAAGCAAATTTGAAAACCTTTTGGAATCTATCTTCCTATTACAACTTGTCCATTGTCTGACATCTCAAACCTCTATGTAGTGAATTCAGGTTTTGAGAAAGCAAGAAATTGTTGGGCCCCAGCCAATCCAGATAACAAGAAAACAGTACTATTGGATATCTTTCCAAATATATCTGCTGGCAGGTGAGTTGTTAAAGATTTCCTTCAAATGTTTCATAACAAAGCCTAAATTATAATCCCAGAAATTATAGTAACTGTAACCCTCAGATCATGCTCTAATGCCTTGACTTGCTGATTTTGCTGGACAGTTGCTTACTAAATATTCTCACCAGCACGACTTCCGTCTGAAGAGGGGACAACCCACCTCCAGCTTTGCCCTTGAGAACAAGCACCAGAGCGACTTCCAACCATCAGTCCATCCATTCTTCCTGATGGTGTCTCCATCAGGAAGAACACAGCCGCCAACTAGATCTCCTGGAGGAAGTGGAAATCCTGTGCCATTCCAAAAATGGTATGCTCACTAGCGAGCATACCTTTACTAACCCTTCACCCCTCATAGCCCTTCCCAGTAATCACTTTCATTGACCCCTCCCTACCCCCCCCTTTTACAAGTTCCATCCCCATTCACCTTTCCTACATATACCTTTGGATATAATTTTGGTGTTTACTTGATGATGCTTCCACAGAAGTGAAACCTGTTACACAAATAAAAAGTATTGTATTGCAGAAAATACTGAGTGTGCTTCTTTTCATGGGTTTCCACAAAGTTATGCCTTCCCACATCAGTTGAACATTCTCAGGTTTCCTGGATTAATGGCCTGGGAACCTGACTTAAAATAGAGGGCTTATAGAATGTTGATTGCATTCAGCGCATTCACAACAATCTTGGAGCAATTTCTTCCAAAACTTACTCTGAGTTTCACTAAAGGAATCATTGACAAGAGTAAGCTTCAGCATTTGAAAATTTCTACGGGCAACTGTTCAAGTTTAAGAGAGAAAATTACATTTTTTTATTTTCTTACTCCTTCACTCACTCTGTATCTAGAAGTTCAATCATTAGAGATTCAAGTTAGTATTTTCTCATACATACACATTGAGGTACCCCTATAAAGCAGCTAATAACATCACATTAAAAATTCCAGGGAACTTTCCAAAAAGAGCTGCTAACAATGTTTCCCATTTCATTTCCTTAATAAAATAAAAATCTCATACTTTATACAAAACATGACCTTACACAAAACAATAGTTTTACTAAATATGAGGATATTATATTGCAATTACCACCAGACACGATCACATGTTTGATAGCATTATACATTTTTCATAAAACATTAAGAGTGGGAAAATAGGATAAGTAACACGCAATAAAGTTTCAGAACAAACCAAAATTGTAAATAAAAATAGATAACAAGAAAAAACTAAAATGTTCTCTTTGATATCTAAATGATGATTGGTTTTGGTAAATGTCCCCATCAATCAGGATGAAAGTATGATAACTGGATACGCAACCCAGTCGTACTCTACTTTTATAATAGATATTAGTCAGGATAGAGTCTAAGGTACGAATATTAGCGGAATTCTGAAAAATTACAAACTCAATTTCGTTGTAAACTATGCATCTCTTGGGATTTACATAAGCTCACATATCTCTTTACCATTCAAATTTTGTTCGTCTTTTAATAATATTCCCTTTTTCTCACCATAACATTTCTTCATCGTATTGATCATGACAAATCAACACATAAATGTCAACACATAAATAACACTATTTAAAGTACTTTGGCATTGATAGTAATGCTCTCATTGCATCATAATTTATACATATAAAATTTAGGATAAAGAGCTAACATTAGAGAGTATATCATGGTCATGTACATTTTCTATGCTTCAAGAAAAGCCCACAGTTTGGTAATTAAGGATTTTGATTTTGTGATGGCTTTCAGATATCCGGATCTCCCGTTAATCAATGATGAAATGTTAACAGCTTCAGAAGGAGTTTACAGAAGGAAAGTTTACCAGAGACACACAGGAAGTAAATTTAGTACCTTGTGTACCATAGCAATACTGTTTGGTATTATGGTGATGTTGTTTTGGACTGTGATGTACTTAAAGGAATCTGATATCAGGGATTGTGAAGTGTTTGTGTATACTGTGTATATCTTACATGACAATGTACAGGGGCTGCCACCAGACAACAGTCTAACTGCAGCTTGTAATAATAATAATAATACACAGGAATAACAAGTGTGAAAAATAACGACAAGACTGGGACTCAAACCGAGGTCTCCCACTTTCCGGGCAGGTATTCTAACCACTGAACTACCATATACGCTATTTTTCACACTTGTTATTTCTGTGGGTTCAGTTGCATGACTTCATCATGCAAAGAAATTCACCTTTCCTTAAATCTTAATAATAATAATAAATAGCAAAATACATGAAGATCACATGAGGACTGATACACATATATGTGTTGCCTGAACGAGAGAATTTTAACTAGAATCCAATAAATCCCTTAGGATCCAAGAGCTCAATCTGAAAGGTCCACAATTTTTATCAGTGATAAATTCTGAATAGCTTTTTAAAAAGTGGTTTAGCCAGTAATGTCATAATAGCTTGATCTTCAAAGGGTACCTGGATGTAATATTTCCTTTGATTGATAAAAATAGGATATATTAACATTTGTGCTGACACTGAATTAATAGAGACGTTCACAACCATGCAAGACTATACTGCAAGAATAGANCAAAAAGACTTTGGCAAGAAGATCTGCCATGTTGACAGTGGAAAGGATTGTGAGGAGGCATACTTTTGACGTCTTGGCTGCAACCATTGATCGAATCATCAGAGAATATGCAATCCAAAATAAGATGTTTGCTTGTGTCACAGACAATAATTCAAATTTTGTGAGTCTAAATATTCTAGTTACTATTTACTTGTATTTTCAATTTCATTCCATCTGAATTGAAAACAATGTGGGATTATTATTGAACAAATGATTTTCTGCTTCAAATACAAATTTATTAATATATTTATATAGGATGTTTGGGATGCAGTCTGACTTAGAAGATGAAGACCTTAAATTTGTGGAGGTGGAACCATTAATTCAAGAGGCATTAAATGAATTCCATTATGTGTTGCCACCCCACCAACGCTGTGCAGCACATACCCTTAACTTGGTGGCTGTTAAGGTGAAAATTGTTTTTCTTTGGTAATATTTGAATGTCCTCGTAAGGATTGTGTCATATGTCGCAAAAATCAATAAGGTGGTCTGATAGTCTAAGTGCTGACTTAACAAGTGCTGGATATAACATCCAAAGAGAATGATCCCTTGTTATGGCATATCCCTCAAAGGGATGAAGCATCACGGACTTTATTTTTAAATATTCTTATTTGCAGCCAAAAATTTACTCATTGATTGAAAATTTGCAATTAAAGCATACTACATTACATATTTCCATGAGTGATCCATATTTAGGTTTTACTAGTAAACACCACCGTCAAGCATGATGGGACTTAATTTAGTTTTAAAATATATATATTATCGTATATATCTGGTCATCCTAAGCACAAAATATTTTCCATAAGATCATAATAAGTCAATATATTTGTTACCATTATTTATAACATTTATTCTACTGATTTCAAG